>SKCR01016416.1:0-163889 GCA_019454045.1 Zanthoxylum bungeanum | reverse complement strand
TGTCTGCATTGAGGCCTAATCCATTGCCTCGGATATTATCGGACTGGGCCATGCTTGGGCCAGACTTTTTTAAAATGACTTATTTATTTTTATTTTTATTTTAAAAAAAAAAACTAATTTTTTTAATACTTAAAATGAAAAAACTTAATAATTTCAATGTTTGTAGTGTTTTTTTATTGTACCTTAAAAATTTGTTATAAATACATGTGTAGAGAATTAAAAATTAATTTATATAATTAAAAAATATATATTTTTTATTAATAAAAACCGAGCTAGACTTTTCTACCACTTTGTGTCTAATCTCAGGAATATATTCCTAATTTCATTTTCAAAATGCTTTTTTCTCGCAAAATAAATGGCTGAACATCATCTTAAATGAGAACAAGAAAAGGGAAAAAATAGAAAATAAAAATTAAGCTAAATGAACTCATTAATAACAAATTTCAGCCATGAGAAATTTTGTGTATACTCTGATATATTGTTTTGTTCACATTGATAGGAGTTCATCGGTTACAGCTAGCTACAAGGTTTTCGAGGGGAATTCTACTTGCAAAAAGTGCCTAAACAGAATGAAATACAGAATATAGATGCAAATCATTATTCATCCTATAGCATTCATGCACCTCTGCTTCAAAATCTTTCGTTAAAATGATAATATCTCGAGAAATTGAACAAGGTTCTTCAAAGATTAGGCATGCCCTTTCCAGTTTTAGCATCATATGTTTTATCCATCACAAGATCCATTGGAGTGTCCTTGGGACCAGCTGCAAAAATGAGACGAGAACAAGAATATCAGACAATAGGCAAAAACAATCTCTTCTTAAAAGTGGGCGCTGGTTTTGCTCAACTCATAAATCCTCTTGAGTGGTGCGAGAGGTATGGGGTTAGAATCCTACTAACAAGGGTGAGAAGGGAATTGGGTTGTCATTAGGCTATATGACAAATTGAACGTGGTCATTTACCCAATTACTATGGGAAGTTGGAATTTGCATGAATCATTTTGATGACAATGTCACTGTATGTTAGCTAAGGAACGTTCATAGATGTAATGATATGTTGGTTAGTAATCAAAAAATAGCAAACTACAAACAGAGTGCATATTTTCTCCTACTATGTATATTTCAAACCAAAGCCGCTCTTTTTTTTTTTCTTCTTTTTACTCAGCTTTTAATGAACAACATTTCAGGTCATTCCAAGACAGTTACCTTAACACCTTTAATATTTTTAGAAGTAAGATCGTATACATATATATATATATATATATATATACACACACACACATTTTTCAAATATCTTCGTTTATTCAATAGCTACTCATCGTTGGATAGTTCCAGCCTTCCAGTAGACAAGGATGACAATGCACAATGATAAAACCCCATCCCAGATAGAAAGAAAGATGTCCCACGAAATAAGTCACATGTAATAAATCATAACACATGATAAATAAACCAGTAAATATGATAAAATATAGACAACATATTTCTATTAATTTACAGAAAAGGGGAATAGTTTACCAACTGTAGGTCTTGGTGTTGTCCTTATCTTCAAGATCTCAGGACGAGGAATTATGGAACCAGATGCTCCTATACCTCTAGCTACTCTAACTTTAGTTCCATCTTCCAGATATTTAATTCCAACCTTACAAGGCTTCCTGCATAACTATCAATTATCATCTCTTTGAAAGGTGATACGATGCGTTGATGCTTACACCACAAACACAAATTAAGTTCGATTAAAAAAAATAAAAATTAACTATACCCTGTAATGGGATCAACAACTTGAACATTTGAAGCATGAATTGGGGCTTCAACTGTAAAGATTCCACCTTCGTGACCTTCTCCTCCCTTGATATGCTTTTTTACCTGCATACAAATCCATAACAGGGAATCATGAATTTTACTTGACACAATCAAAACTGCTCATTTAGATTTTTGGAGGCAGAACAAAACACACAACAAAATGCAAGCTCATAAACCTAATGAACAAGCATGCACCAGAAACTCTAAATCATCAAAGGATACCCACGAAATATTAAGACAGTCACAACAAGAAAATACCTGCTTAATAGAACATTGCACCTCATTTGTTTTTCCTATAGTTTTCTTAATTTTAAGTCTTTAAACATTCACTTTGAAGGGCAGTGTTTTAGATGATTACTTCAACCAATGAAGTCTCTCAGAATAAGGAAAATGTTGCTCTCAAGTGTCCAGGCCACCGCAGCACACATACACTGGTAATCTGGTATATGTTTAATCTCTTCACAGAATAGGACATTTCAATATAACGGGATCATACCAGAATTAAGGAGGGAAACCTCAAACGTTTCAATATAATGGGATCATACCAGAATCAAGGAGGGAAGCCTAACTTCAAAAGAAGGAATATAGTTTGTCAAACCTACTATATGGCTAGTTAGCAAATCTTCAATTTTTATTATGATCGATTATGCTGGTAATTAGTATCAGAACATCATATGATCTTACATTATAACCATCTAATCAATTCAGAGTTCATAAAAAAAAAATATATATATATATATAATAAAGCTTATATGCGAAATACTATCATGAGAGCTACTTCCTTAAAAAAGGGCAGGGATATTTCTCCATCCCTCCCAAACAAGAAACTAAGACAAAATTATAACATAAAAGTATCATTGCAACAAAGCAAGCTTGTAAAAACATTCCCCACCAGATTTTTCCCTTCGACAATTACTCGGTTTTGAGATCGAACGACACGCTTAATAGTACCAGTCTCGCCTTTATCCTTACCCCTGATTATCATAACCTGTAAATAATAGAGATTAAAACCCATATCATTTGAAAGTTTAGATAATAAGATAAATGGAAAAAACTAACTAAATAATAAAATCTGATAATCCCATTCTCACATTATCTCCTCTGAGTAGTTTCCAGTGCCTAATTAGTTTCTCAGCAGCTTTCCAACCCATTTCAAACTAAGAAAGAGATCAATCCTCTTTGAGAAGTAACCTGCACGTGTCACCGACAAACAGAATTCCCTTCATTTTTTTTATAAGAAAAAAAAATTGAATTATTCAGTTTGGTCATTTTGACAACGACACGAATTTTTCAAAATAGCTACATTTTCATTTTTCCGATAGATAATGAAATTCAACTCAATTAATCAAAAAGCACCAAAGAAATGTAAAATTACACTAAATTATCTGATTCCGAATTCACCATTTCTAGATTGAGCATGGATTAATAATCCTAAAATGAAATGGCATCGCTTAGCCAAATATTCAAGATAAAAATCGAAACTTTCAAGTCCAATATCGAATGTTACGGCAAAAATGAACATGAACGATTACCCAAGAGAGTGAAGAGCCCTGAGCTTGAAGTTGAAGAGTTATGGTGATCTGGATTCTCTTGAATCTATGTTTTCGGGTTTAGGGTTTTTGCCGATTTAGCACGAGCAGCCATAACGACTATGGGCCTTCAAAGAGTCCTATATTTGGGCTTTTTTATTTTTTTACTTTGGGCCTTATAAGAATCCACTTCTCTTCTTTTTTTTTTTAACCTAGGAAAAAAATGAATAAATAAGACTTTTTTATTTTTTATTTTTTTAATATTAACAAAAAGAAACCATAGAAAATTGTAATTCTAAATAAATACTTCAAAAATTATATAATTTCGTAATTATTTTTTACAATGTTTGAAAAAAATTGAATAAATAAAAGACATTTTTAATATTAATAAACAAAATCTTTGAAAATTATAATTATAAATAAACACCTGTTTGTTATGGTTTCTATTAAAGGTAAAACAAAGCTTTTTCAATCTTAAAATTCTTTTCAAAATTATTGGTTATGTTTGATTGCATTTTAAGAACAGTTTTTGAGAATTTAAAAATGTATTTTGACTCTACTAGCAAAAGTTCAAATTTTGGACTATTAGGAGTAGAGCTTGGAAATTTTTTTAAAAGATTGAAATTGTCTATAATACCATAATATTATTTAACGATATTATTTTATTTCTTTCATAACACAACTTAAAAAATTTGTCCAATGAAATAATTTTATAATATTTAATAAAAGTACTCACTTACAACCAAACACTTAAAAAAAATTATCAAAAACTTTACTTCTAAAAGCTCTATTAATCAAAATTTTATTTAAAGAAGCCTCTATTTAAAAAAAACTATATCAAATAGACCCATATACTCTTACAAATTATACAAATTCATAATTATTGTTAACAATGTTTTTTTCAATAATGTTAATGGTGATCATTTAAAAAATAATAATACCCTCCTAAGATTATGCCTATAACTATTGAATTTGTACTTTTAACTTTGAAAACACATGAGGTCATTAGTTAATTAGTGCTTGATAAATACCAAAATTTACTTTTATTTGGAAATTAATTTTTTAACTTATAAAGCACAGCTAGGGTGTGCATTAATCGGTTTTAACCGATTAACAGAACCGTTCCGACCCATTTTTTTTATAACAGTTTGGTTATTGTGATTAAATCGGTTTTTACGGTTAAAATTTTTAACTTTTTCGGTTATTCGGTTCGGTTACGATTATGAGATTCGTATAACCGAATCGACCAGTTAACCGAAATATATACATGCTTCAAAACCCTAAATAAGTAAATAACAAAATTTCATAAACAGATTGTTAGATAAATTGTTAAAACCAAAAATTATTAAATTATTGGCTATTAAGAACCCAAAATTTCATAATATTGGGTTAAATATTAAATTTGATGAATATGAATTTATATTTGTGTTAAATTGTTTTGTTGAATGTTGAGTTGATGAGTTTATATTTGTTGGACTGGTTAATAACCGAATTAACCAAAACCAACCGAAATATAATGGTTAAATTGGTTAATGGTTATGTGTCATATAATATGGTTAAATCTGTTACATATTTACTTAACCGAAAAATTTCGATTCGGTTAAAAAATCAAGGATTAACCGACCAAACCGACCGAAGCACATCAATTAATTGATATTTATTTGATCTCATAACTTCACACTCGCCTACTTATATTGCGATTTCATATACAAAGTTACAAACAAATCTATGTTATAATAAATCTGATTATATATACAAACAAATCTAAGGTAATAAAGAAGCAGCAATGGTGAAATGAAATGGGACTAAAATGAAACTCCTCCACATTTTAGTTACTTCTCAGTAGGGGGTGATCATTTGGATTGTGATTCGTTTATTCGTTCGATTCGATTCGCTTTAAAGCGAATACGGGTTTGGAAAAATGAATTTAAATTGGTCAAATCGATTCAAATACGGGGTTTCAACACATGCAGTAATGCTTCAATTAGTTGCAATACATTGTAAATTTTTATGTAATATTTGTAAATTATTTTCCATTGCATTATTTTTTTATTTACCAATTTATTTTTTTGGAATTGTTGAAACCAGTCGTCTAAAATCTCAGACGGACTCAAACCCTATATCACCGAGCCATAGACATTTACCAACTTATTTCTCCTCAAGCAAGTTGTATTCTATTCCATTTTATTCTATTACATTCCATTCATCAATCCAATCATACCATCTGTTTACATTATCAATTGTAAATTCATTTTGGAATTGATGATTTTGTCATGCAAGGAAGGGAGTACATTTTGTTAACTCAGGAAATCCCACATCGGGAAGAAGCAGAAAGCAGGAGCGAGGAGCTGACAATAAAAGAGACGCTTGCCGAATCAACAACTCATACCTTTCTCGGCCTTTTGGCTAAGATCAAGTGTAGTATCTGTTCTTATCAGTTTAATATCTGATATGTGGGCCATTGGCTCACACGATATTAAATTAATTTTTTTAGGGGGAAAACCCATCACAATAGCTTGCTATTGGGGCTTTCACGTGTCGCCCATGCGTTGCACTAAAGCAAGGGCCTGGCGCACCCCACCAATACAAGTTCAATTTTTCGTGGTTTGTGTTTATTTTTATATTAATTATAATTCTATCTCTGTAATTATTTTGGAAAGAACTAAAAACAGAAACATAATAGCAAAATTGCCATTGCTTCAGTTGAAGCAAAACACTCGAGGAAATGGAATAAATATCCATCTGTTTATTGTGTCGGTACATTATTATGTTGAAAGCACTGTGACTAGGGTTAGTAATGAAACGACATGGATCAAATCTGGTCCTTTCCCATCTTATTTATTATATTATTAGGATGATAAAAAATTATAAATCTTACTTTCCGGTTCTGTTCAAAATTTTTATTTACTTTTTATTCTCATCGTCTCAATTTCACCCGAACATTTGCGGATTAAATGAATCACATTCACATTATCACATAACCCGCAAAACAAATTACAAAACCCACATTTTATTTTCTTTAAACTCATCGTTTTGTATTAATTTTCTTAGTTGTTAAAAAACTTTCATAGCCAATCTCTTTAGAAAGAAAGATATTTGATAAGACAACCCCAACTTCCAAGTCTCGAGTCTCTCACCGCTCCACTGGGTTTCGCTTTTAGGTATTTTTATGTTGAAATTCGCTTATTTTTAACCAAATTTCTCTGAATTTTGAATTGGTTACTTTCATGAGGGTTTTGCTCTTTCTGGGGTTTATTTTATTTTTTATTTTTTTGGGGCGGTTTGTGATATTGTGATTGTGAAATTTGATCCTGTGTCAGTAGTGGTGTGGGTACAGTTATTTTTTGCTTGCTAGAGTTTTAGTTTGTTTTTAAATTGAAATCTAACGAATCCTTGACTATTACAAGTGTGCATTGCTTTTCATTTTAAGTTCATGATAATCTTTCATGTGTGTGTTGCTGAAGTGGCATTCTTGTGATACCGCATGCATATCCCTTTTGGGAGTAATTTTGAGTGATATCGTACGATGACAATTTGAGTGATACTATATGTTAGTTATAAAAATAAGTGTTAAATAGAAGAAAATATTACCTTCTAAAGCGACATGTTTCTTTTTCTTATTGATTTTTTAAATGAATGAATTATATAAAATTTGCTTTCTGATCAGTGGTAAACACACACGTAACGCAAACACACGTATCGTTCAAGTAGTATAAAAATATCGATCCCAGAAGACTTAATTTCTACTGCTGTTATTAATTATTGATTTTATTTATTTACAGGTATCTAATTATGATGAGAATGAAATGATTGCTGATTGGTTGGTTGAATGCAGATTTGCTAAATAAATAAAAATATAAAATAAAACAAAAGAAATTAATAATAAAACAAATATCTAGGGTTGTGATTCCACACAATATTATTCTAATGATGAATTGATTCTCTTATACATGTGTAGTAAATCAGTTGTTAACTTGGAACACGAAGATATGCATAAGCCTCTTTCGATGGTCAGATGCAAACACTCAAAGTAACCCAATTAACTATATTCCTATGTTAACCAAGTTACCATAGGAATGCTGAGATGCAGAGAATATATTTTCAGTTGAGCCTCTCTTATAATAACCCTAAAAAAGTTGTAAGAAGGGCAGTAGACCCCAAAAATATGAGTAAGAGTTTCTATTTCTTAAATAAACATTTGTTTATCCATGCTTATTCATTACGGTCCACGTAGAGGCCGATGTATTTGATGGCTCGGGTCTGATTTAGTACCGCCGAGGCCGATGTGTTTTTATGGCTCGGGTCTGCTTTAGTACCGCCGAGGCCGATGTGTTTTTATGGCTCGGGTGTGCTTTAGTTTCCCCGAGGCCGATGTGTTTTTATGGCTCGGGTCTGCTTTAGTACCGCTGATGCCGATGTGTTTTTATGGCTCGGGTCTGCTTTAGTACCGCTGATGCCGATGTATTTTTATGGCTCGGGTGTGCTTTAGTTTCGCCGACGCCGATGTGTTTTTATGGCTCGGGTCTGCTTTAGTACTGCCGAGGCCGAGGTATTTTTATGGCTCGGGTCTGCTTTAGTACCCTCGATTCCGAGGTGTTTTTATGGCTCGGGTCTGCTTTAGTACTGCCGAGGCCGATGTGTTTTTATGGCTCGGGTCTGCTTTAGTACCGCCGATGCCGATGTGTTTTTATGGCTCAAGTCTGCTTTAGTACCGCCGATGCCTTATTATATTTGTTGGCATGAGAGTTTCTCCCTCATGACCAAGTGTTTTTGGCACAAGGGTGGTATGTTCCCCTGTGGCCAAGTATTTATTTGTGGCCCGGGGTCGGGTTATGTTCCACCGATGCTTTGTTATCTTCGATCGGCATGAGGCTGAGTTACGTCCCTCCAAAGCCCTATTATTGCGTTAATGGCCCGAAAGAAAAATTTCCTCATGGCTTGTCTTCTGTTATACAAGACTTTGCAGAACATTCCTTCTGGAATCTCGAATTAGAGGGCATGACCCGGAAGAGGAGAGCAGAGATGGTGAACCCAGTCTTAGATTTTTGACTAAGGGTCAACCAGTGCTTATTCAGGTCGGCATCGGATGTCCAAGTGTCGAAAAGGTACCACAAGACATCAGATTAAAGCAATATGAGGTGCCCATGAGAGTATCAGTTTGAGGAAATCATATTGGTCTCCGGTCTCACGTACCACCATCTTTTTTATAGTTCCCGGCATCAACTCGCTAACTCGTTGATACCGAGAACTAGGGGACGGATGTTGATGGTTATTTTTCACCCCCAAGAAGTCAGCATCCCGAGGAAGGGCAAGAAAAGAATTTCTGCTTACGATGATGAGTTTTGTGATTAACAGAGGAAAACCCCAAGGTCCTCGTTAGGGCGAGATCAGGCAGAAGGGCCCGAGCCTAAGGCGCAAAATTGATCCGACCATAGGAGGTCATGTTCCGACCAGAGGAGGTCATGTTCCGACCATAAGAAGTTATGTTCCGACCAGAGGAGGTCATGTTCCGATCAGAGGATGTCATGTTCCGACCAGAGGAGGTCATATGCATAAACCATAAAGCTATGATGTGACTATAGCAACTTGCAAGGTGATCCTCTGACACACGCCACCGCATGGACGAATGATACAGGTTGTCATCATAATGGTGAAGTGTGGCAGTGTAGAAAACAGAGTGATGTGACAGGGAGTCAGATGGCAGGTTTACTTTCGGCAATGGCAAACTCACGTGGCTGACGTCATAAAAATATGGGAACAGTGTTGCATTTCTATTAGAATATAAAGGGAAGGTAGTCTCATTTGTGAGGGTTAGCAAATTTTTTATTCAAGCACCACTTGTAAGAAACACTAAAAAGAGAACAAACAGTTCGGTTTTCTTTAAACCCTCCTGAAAAACAGGTCGGCCGAACTCGGTTTGGTAATAAAAAATCATACCTCACTTTGTGTCTGTGGACGTAGGTTGGATTCGCTCCACCGAACCACGGAAAACCCTCTTGTCGATTTTGTGATTGTTTTGTCTTTTGCCAAGTTTGTTTTTGGTCCCCCATAACCAAACAAATTCACGCATGGGTGATGACATTTATGTAGTTGGAGGAGTAATTGGAATTGGGATATCAAATAGATGTCTTGACTATTGGCGCCGGGGTCTCTCCAATGACACATTGTCTCTTGGGTGTACGCAGCTAAGAATTCCAACTAATTTGCTTTTGTCGTGAAAATCTTAACTTTCGTTGGGCACATGGAATGTACATCTTGCTAGCTAACCCTGTTTTGTTTGTAAAGCCATAATCTTTAGCTTTGTTTTTAGTAGTTTCTGAGGTAAAGTATCCTTTAGAAGAGAAGCTTTTTACATGTCTCTAGTTTATCTATATTCATTTTGTTTGCTGCACATCCCTTTGCTATTGATCATTTTATCTTAGCAATTTGTTTCTACCAAACTAATTTTGCAACTGTTTTCGAGTCGTCAATTTCAAATATTTAACTTGCAACGAGGTTGCAAAAAGGAAGTTTTTATTTTAATAAAGTGAACACCAATATAAAACGCAGGGTGTTAAAATCCCACATCGGAAAAGTGAGAAAACGGAGAAGGAGAAGCGTGTGTATAATAAGTTGATGACGAGCAACGGTGAAACATACTTACCTGGACGGGGTCGATGGGTGATCAATAATGCTCATGGCCTAGGTTGGTGGCTCTCATTGCACTTAGAAAGTGCACCCGCCTAAGGTCTGCCCAAGAGGCAGAGCCTACGTCATAATTTGTGGCAGCTGGGGCCTGCGTTCGCGCGGCCCCTATCAATGTAGTTCAGATTGTTTTTAATTTAATTTTTAGTATTTATTTAATAATATTCTTTATTATAAAATGAGGAAGTTACTAAAATAATTAATTCTAAGTACGCCTTTTGATTAACTGAATGTGCCAATCACTTTGAAACTTTTCCGATAAATTTATGAATCCTTTCCGATTTATTCTAAAATTTATCCGTTCGAACAAGGAGATGAACTGATAATCTCCTTATATTTAAAAAAATGTTTACTTATTACTACTTGGTAGTATGAATTTGTTCAATTAGTAATTAAGAAGTTGAAAAGTTGGCGATTAAACAATGAGGTATTGTTGAGTATTTGTAAGCTTACCAATTTTCACCAGTTTTATATAAACTTTTACCGGTTTTATATCAACTAATAGATTCAGCTCGGACTCGGCATCATAAGGATTTAAAGACACTATAATAAAAATACTGAATGAGCACATAAACATATTTGAATTATAATTAAAATTATAGTTTAATTAAATAAATTTTTATATACACATCTCCTGAGAATTATAATTTTGTACCAAGGGAGTACATCTTTATACAAGATAATGGAGGCAAATGGAAGAAAGCTTCTGCCTGAACCGAGCAAAAGAGAGGATGGATGGATGAATTGAGACTGTATTTATAAATACATAATTATCTTGAATATATTAATCATTTTTGATCGTCTGGGACGGTATTTTTTTTTCCTTATTTGAGATTCATGGTCATATTTTGGGGGCTCTAGAAAGGCGAGAGCCAGCTTGGGTGTGAAGTCGGTACAAAGGTATCACACTTGCTCTGAAGTTTACCCCTCCCCTGCCTTTTCTGAAATATATCACTTGTCAAGTTTTGATGGAACATGAATCTACACTTACTTCCCCCTCTTTAAACCTTATACTGTAAATTAACCCAATATTAGAATCCTTTGTAAAAATATTAAATCTGTCCTTCAAGATCACAAGTATATAGGGGTCTTGGCATCAAAACTCTAAAGTGAAATCACACCTAACAAGAGGGAACCTAGTTTTTGGCTTTTCCAGTTGGCCTGTTTCTCAAATTAGTTTCACTTTTGCTTGCCTTCTGAAGGTAGTGATGAAAGCTATTCTACTGTTACTGATCTGTGCGCGATCCCAACAAAGAGCCACTGCAACAAGTGAGCTGCGGAAGGCTAAGAGCCAAACACAACATAAGAATTGAAATTTGGCAAACTGATTTATTGAACTTGTTCCAGAGTCAAGTGTTCATACAACAGAAACGTTAAGACAACTTACAGGCGATCACACCCAGAAATTCATTCCCAAACGACGACTATGAAAAGCAACAACTATCAGAACATAACACGACAATCAAGAAAAGTTAAAACTGCCTGATGCTACGAACCAAGCCCACTGCTTCAAGGGACTCTTGGTAAAAGAGCAGAGCAATACGATGGAGAAAATATGCAGCATTAAGACAAGCAACAAGACACAGAAACTTCATATGGTTCCTCGGAAAAAGACTGACCGGCAAGACTATCTGCTAAACATGTCCCAATTCTGAGAAAGCCTCTGGAAAACATGTCAGAATGGTACCCTGGAAAAACAAAATTTTTTGCAGACATCAATAACATTCATTATCACTACAGGAGACAATAATAATCTACTTGAGCAATAAAAAATAAGAAGTTGAAAAATCATTACCTTGTAAATGACTTGGCAGTTGGCAACAGTCAACGGTCTGATGATATTCTATGTTTTGACGACCAAAAGTGAGTGGTGTTTCCTCTCAGACGAAGAAGAAACTAATAGCAGTTACATGAGGATAGTGCAACATGGATTTAGCTTAAGGAGCAGAAGTGGCAAATGACTACTTTCACTTCCCTTCCCACTTTTCCCTCTCAAAAAATGTGAAAAGATGGTGAAGGCGAAGAAACAAGGATATACAAAGGAGTCAGATTCTAACTAAAAGAGATATTAGTAAGAAATTGTGAGTATAATATATAGAGGAAAAGATGCTTGACTGTTGAGCATCCAATTCAGGAAATGCTGGAACAACACAAAGAGTTGCAAGATAAGGATCAACCATGCCGCCAATTGAGGCAACCGATAACTAAGAAGCAAAGAGGCTAGTCAAAGTCAGACCATCAGATAGAATGACTGTGAAAGTGAAACTAAGAAAATGGAGATGTAACAAGAATTAACAGAAACCTAAGGAACTTGGAAGTAGCCTAAGCAAGATTTTACCATATATATACATGGACATAAGATGCTGCAGACTAAGTTTTACTCAAGCAAGTAATTAATGAGAATCAGCAATCCTATTCTATATGGAGACTATACTGAGAATTAAACATTAAAAACCGAAAACTAACTACGATATAACTTCCTTCATATCCAGTAGCTTTGAAAGTAGTTAACTACTCCGCCTAATTCCAAATAAGATTGCAGGCAAACAGTCACCTCAAAAAGCATATCCACAAATGCATAACTTCCCCTCTGCTTCCTATTCATGCCAACTTCTTCCCCCCTGCTTCCTATACATCCCAACTTCAATCCATGTCACCACACCCATATCACATAAACCTTGCGAAACTCAATGCCAACTGGAAAATCTGGAGAATGTTGACCCACCAAAACAAAAACAGTCCTTGCTCACCACCACTGATTTTCTACCCACCTACCAGAGCCATGACAATCACTTGCACCACCACTCATTTCGAACCACCCACAAGAGCCACAACACTTGCTTGATCCATCACTCATTGTCAACCCACCAGAGCCATGATAGTCACTTGTACCACCACATCAATAAGCAACCCAACACAGACTCACTCGCACTACAAACAACTGCTGAAGAAACAACCCAACAAAGACTCGGACTACGACTCATTTTTTATTTCTTCCATTATATATAGTATATACAATCTACCACTGACCAACTTCAAAAAACTAAACCTATTTACAGGAGCATCTGAAGCTCCTCCTACTTCATTCACCTGCAATGTCAAGATTGAGAATGCGACGCAAAGTCTTGGTCGCTGAATCAGCACTGAGAAACATATCTCTAGCACAAGCATTATTCTCCCTAGTTGGCGATGTTGGTGCAGATTTGGCAATCGGGTGTGGAATTTCAATATCAAAGCCACCATTAGTTATAGGCAAATCAAGTGATATAGTGCGTTTTGGCCTCAGAGAAAATTTGGGGATCGGCAAAGAACTCGGCGGTGGTGAGTTGGAATAAGCAGGACCAGCCCAGCGCTCAGAGCATGAAAAAGTATCAAATTCACTAGAGATTTTTTCATTAAAAGATCTCTCACAACTTCGAGTTTTAAAGTTAATGTCAATTGGGTTGCTTTTAACACTAGTCTTTGACTTCGCCAAGCCATCAAGAGATTTAGGGTTACAGTTAACAATTGGTGATGGTGTTTCCGGTGATGAAGGAAACGAAACGTAGGATGATCGTTTGGTTACAGGAACAGATAAAGTTCTGATTGGGGTTGGAAGTATACCTGCTCCAGATTCAAAAGCCCTACAGTTAATATCTCTGAAATTTCTAGATGTTGATGACCGAAATCCACCCGACCCGTTTGACTTGACCCGACCGTAATATTGATTCTTGTGTTGAGGAGCTACGACAACGAGAGTCTCCATCACTAAAGTCAACAATTCCGCCGATCCAAAGGTCACAACTTTACCAGTCGAATTGTAGGAAAAGCACGGTAGCTACTTGATGATGATCTTCTCAATAACAGATCTAATAATACGAACATCGATTCAACACAAATCTCTGAAGTTAATTATCAAATCTCCCTACAAAAAACATAAAATTAAAAAAAAAAACAACAAATTCATACACAAATTAGTTAAAAACGTTACTAACTAAATCAAATCGAGAGAATAAAAGAGTATAATCATCATTTTCTCGGGAAAATGAGAGAGAAAATACCTGAAACTGAGAGAGAGTTTAGATTGAAGTGGTGGTGGTGGTGGTGATGGTGAAGAAATTGTTAGTTAGATCTGAAAGTGAGTAAAAGGAATTTGTAATGAAAAATCGAAATGAGGAAACCAAGGATCTGGAATCACCATCACTGTATTATTATTTAAATAACGTGCAGGAATTGCGTGCAAGTGGTCACTGTGGATTGAGAAATGGGCCTGGTCTTCAAAAGATTTACGATAATGGCATAAAGAAGAGTGAACTAAAATGACGATGATATTATTAGGCGTGTTTGCGGTGCGGTTCGGGTTGATTTTTTCATTTTTCACTTCAAACTATACGGGTTGGCGGTTTGGGAAATTAGAAACCGAAACCGCAAATTTTATAAGGAAAACCACAGCGATTCGGGTTGGCGGTTTAGCGATTTGGGAGATTCGGGTCGGCGGTTTGGATTATAAATTTTTTAAAGGAAATTTTGTGTGTTTTCACATAATAATTGAATAGAAAAAATACGTAATTTTCATTTATACATTGCATATTGTCATATGATCATTAAATATCTTAAATTCATAGTTAAAAAAGAAGAAAAATATAAAATAATATCTAATTTGAACGCGGGTCAACGATTTAGGTGATTTGGGTCGCGGTTTGAGTCAAAATTTGCGGTTTTGGGCGGTTCGGTCAAAACCGCACACCGACCCGAAATTTGCGGTTCGGTTTTGATTGACCCGAAATCATTTTTAATTTTTTTTCAAACCTCGCAGTGCGGTTCAGGTTGGTGCGTTTCGGGTCGGGTTGCGGTTTGACCCGAAACTGTGATCACCCCTAGATATTATTATCAAAATTACATTATTTTAATGATAAATAAAATATAAAATATAAAAAAAGGACAAATGATGTGTGATTTTATTTTTGTTTAGTTTTAATTTTAGTATCTATGTTATGAGAACAATTTATATAAAGACGGTTTGCATAACATCATTCAATCAATAAATATCACGTGTTTTAGTTATTTTTAAATTAATTTTACATAATCAGGTTTTTATTTAAATATATTTAATCATTTTCTTTGAGTTTGAACGTTTTGTATATTGACAATAGATAGTTGTCAATCCTGATTTCTTCTCGATTTTAATATGAGATTTCGAATTCATATTGGAATTCAAAATTTTTAAGTCAGAGAAGCATAATAAATTATGAGCGAATTTTTTTTTTTAATTAGAATGAAAATTCATTATTAATCTCTATATAATATTTTAATCAAGATAAAAAAAATTATCATAAATCTCAATCGATATATTTGAGATTTATTTTTTACCAACTCTAACTCTGATTGTCCATCATTATTTACTATTTATTATACATGATATATGTATATGTATATTTTTAAATGCAATATTACACTATTACAAGATAAATTAACATGTAATGATGCACTTATGGTAAATTAAAAAATAAAACAAAATATTATATGCTACTTACAAACAACATGGGCATTAATTAGAATTTGATGTGAAGATATGAGGGCAGTTTCGTAATGTGAATTTCCAGAAATGGTGGGCCCGAAAAGTAAAGGATCAGGTTGAGGCGGGCGGGGCCTACGCATCTTGATAAGAGTCTAGTCCACTTGTGGGGTCCAAATCTGATCCTCTTTTACATCCAACGGTTATAAATAAAACTGACAGGTCAGAGTATCAATTTTTCTTATATAAAAATAAACGCAAAAAGGATATTTGGACCAACTTTTAAGGAAAACGACGTAAAATTACTTTAAAAAAGATATACAGATGATACATTCGCTAATAAATTAGATAGAAAAAAACATAATTTATATTTATCATGTATTTTCACATGTCATTTTTAAATAATTAAATAATACTAATTATTTAATTATTAAAAATTAATATAAATAAAATCCGTTCAAAAAATATGGGGTTAAATGCAAGAAGTTTTTATGTTCTTGAATACTGGGTCCAACTCCAAATGCCTTTTTCCCGCAATAAAATCAAGTGGGGGTGGGTTCTTTGCGTAAAGTGAAAAGACTTTAAAAAGTTGTGTTAAATATCTAACACCATCTAATATTTAAAATTTAATGGATAATAGTTTGATTTAGATTGAAAATTATATATTTGGAATTGATTTCGGTCCATACTAGTTTTTAATATTTCGGATATCCAATTTTTTTTTTTTTTTTTGGAAACGATGGAAACTCCGCCACCAAACCATCCATTCTGGGCCGCGGCGTAGGTAAAACCACCGGCTGTCCCAGGCTCTTACAAGAAGTGCACCCCCTGGATTCGAACCCAGAACCTCAAGGTGAGATCCTGGACCCTACACCACCAAGCCACACCCCTTGGGGACCGGATGTCCAAGTTAGTCTAATAGTACGGCCCTCAAGTGTATGGATTTGAGTTGCAATGACCAAAGATTTCTTAAATAAATATCTTATGTGGGGGTACATCATAGAGAATAAATTCGTGCGAAACCAAACATCTTTGAAAGTGTAAACTCCCAAAGCGGATAATTATTGTGCCCGCAATGGATGCCAAAACTTATCTTCCATTATACTTTCTGATTACAAATTTATTTATGTGTAGATAAATATGAGATGTTGCATTTCGATTTTCGATATGTAAAAAATAATTAGATATTAAATATGAGATGTTGCATTTCGATTTCCGATATGTAAAAAATAATTAGATATCCTACCATTATTATCCTAATTATGTGTCGGATCTAATCTAATTTCTCAATTTTATATCAAAGTAACAAATATATATATATATATATAATTGAGAGACTCGAAAATAAATAAATAAATGTGTATATGTGATGACTTTACGAGCCGTATAAGTTATGTGATTTTTATACTTCAATCTGACTGAAAAGAATCATTGTTTATAATTTAGTCATATAAGTGAGTAAGTATTATCCTATTACTCTTATTTTGTTAACCATAAAATACACTAAGTGTGATCAATTTTAATGATTTTTTAGTCCTATAAGTATTGTATAGTTTATAATAAAGTCCTTAAATAAACTTCTTTTTACAATCTAATTATATTAACAATTTCATTTATATAATTGAGAGACTCGAAAATAAATAAATAAATGTGTATATGTGATGACTTTACGAGCCGTATAAGTTATGTGATTTTTATACTTCAATCTTAAAAGAATCATTGTTTATAATTTAGTCATATAAGTGAGTAAGTATTATCCTATTACTCTTATTTTGTTAACCATAAAATACACTAAGTGTGATCAATTTTAATGATTTTTTAGTCCTATAAGTATTGTATAGTTTATAATAAAGTCCTTAAATAAACTTCTTTTTACAATCTAATCATAGTCTATTAAGCTACGTCAGTCACTTCCGTTAGAGTAAATGGACTAGACTAAATTATAAATAAAAATTCTTTTAATACTAAAATGTAAAAATCAAAACCAAAAAAACGCTATAAAGTAATCGAAAGATAAAAATAAAATGTAAAGTCAAGAATGAAGTTAGAGAGACAATCTTTACGATAAATATAAAAGTTCAGTATTTTTTACTAAAATTTCATAGAATTTTTCTTTTTTCCCCCTAAAGTGTCATATAAGATTTTTCTTTTCTTCCTAAAACACTACATATGATTTTTATTCAAATTTTTTATTATTATAAGAAACTAATATTTAAATTTTATTCAACCCACGTAAAGAAAGAGCCTCATACAAAATACTTGCTTTGCTTGATTGGTGTTTTTCTAAACCTTGACAGCCCATTGAGATCATTGCTTTAAAACCTTTACCGGCCCGGCCAGTCCGACCCGTTGATCTGTGGATTGGTCCTCTGGGCAGTCCAGATGACCCCCCTTAATCTATTTGTCCAAGATCCGGTCTAAGACCCGGCGACCCGGCCTATTCGACCGTGACCCGGTCAAACCGATCACATATCAGTCGTGTTTTTCATTTTTTTTTTTAGAAATTTTTTTAAATTATTAATTGATTTTTTTTTATATTTTTGTAAAAAATAATAAAAATATAGTTAAAACACTGACCCGGAATCGACCCCCGGTTCAACCCCCATCGAACCTCTGATCCTTGACCCTCTCGCCAGACCAGATTGATTGATCGATCCGAATTTTAAAACACTGTTTGAGATGATAATATGATTGGTTATTTTGAAAATATGATAATATCTAACCAAAAAACTATTTAATATCAACATTTTAATAAATAATGGTTATGTTTCAATTTAGAAATAAAAAATAAAAAAGATATGGTGGACCTCACAAAATTAAAATAAAAAAGATATGCCCCCAAAATCATACTGCAATGTGGTCCCACTACCCCCCACAAAATAAAATGAAAATTAACGAAATGCACCAAAAGTCCTTTGCCACCACCAGGCCCACAAAACAATAACCAAATAAATGATCCAAAGTCTACAATACTGTCACATTATTCGGAGTCCAAATTTTATGTTCCATCAATTGTGCTCTATTTTATGTTTCATCAATCAAATTTAGATAATTAATATCTCTCATTAAATGAGAGAACAATTTGATTGGTGGAGTGTTAAAGTCAGAATTCTCTCATTTAATGAGAGATATTAATTGTCCAAATTTAATTAGTGGATCATGAAATGGAACACAATTGATGAGACAGAAAATTTGGACTTCATTATTCGCCCCCACAAAATTAAAAGAAAACAAAACAAATGTACCCAACCCAAAATAATTTCATCGTTCGTTTTTTTTAACTCTTTCTTCTTCCATCTTAACTTTTATTTTTTTACTTCGAAGTTGGTGCAAATGCAACATTTATTAAGCTCAACAACTTCCATCAAATGCTTCACATGTGAAGTCAATGGGTCCCACCCAATTTAAATTCAAAATTTAAGTTGGCTTTCAACACACAACTTAGCTTTGGGTCCATGTTCATTTAATCCGATTAAACGAATTTTCCATTACGACGTAATTAAATCCAATTTAATTAAATAATAATATCTCGCAAAATTATTACGAAAGTCGCTTACGAATTAATTTGGAATTAATTCGTTCGCTTGAATTAAAATCCAATTTTAATTCCGTGTTGAAATCCGATTTCAATTAATATATCTAATATATTATTTTAGCCCAAATGAATAAATTAAATAGAAAAATCCAATTTAACTATTAAATTTATTTTACCGAATAATTCCAAATTAATCGCGTTCTCTCTTCTACACGAATTAATCCCAGATTAATTCGTGACGCAATTAATCCCAAATTAATTTTTCTCTATGTTAATTAATCTCAGATTAATTCTTGCCGTCATTAATCGCAGATTAATTTTCTCTCTCATATTTAATCCCAGATTAATACTGTTCGAGTCAAATGTCATCGGTGAATCTTTGGGAAGCGATCCAAGAGATTCCTGGAAATATTAGCTGTAAATACGGTTGTCGAACTATCCGACACGTGGGTACCCGGTACCACGTTCTTACCGATTTAAAAGACATGATTGACTTCTAGCAAAACACCATGCCTACCCAATTCTCCAGAAATATTCAACGAGGAATATATAATCTTTATCAGGCGTAGTATACATCGTATTGCGTATTACGATCATGTATCTGATGTCACATGCTAGGCCTAGGGCTGGAATTGTGTCTGCCCCGTACGAAGTATATATCAGATCACTAGCAATTAGTCTATGTAATCAGATAATCATGACCTAGTCATACTATCTCGATAGCTGCAACATTTAAGAGTATTAGTTCTGTATCCCTGCGTGATCATCATCTCCATATGACTGAAGTGATACTTCCATCTTGACATCACACCCAATACACTACGATTCTCAGTATACCCAGAAGAGGCATACACAGAACCTGTTAAAGCTCCGGACGACCAAAACCAAAATATACTGATTGTCGCAAGTATTAGCGATGCAAGTCACATGTTAAGACCACATACACATACCCTGATTCAGATTCACATAGACACATAGTCATAATACCAATGGGACTCCGATGGGTCTATCCAAAGCGAAGCTGTTCCCAGTCCAACAGCTAACAGAACCTTCTATCACACTTGCATAAGTATCCAATACTTAAATATATGAGAACTATGCCGTTAAGCTTCCATAACGCTCATAAGTGTAATACTAGTCTATTCCGCATTATCGATGTCCAGTATCGATAACACTACGACTAGAGATATTTAATGATTAAACCTTTCGTGGATTAATACTGTCTCATATCTTATTAATCCGGTACTAATCATAAGGACTTTTATCATTTATATATCCAAGTAATCCAATTACAAAATGATAAAAGAACAATTTCCTTTGTCACATAGTTAATTTTTACAAAGAACACAATGTCTTTTACAAATAGTGATGCTATGGGTCATAATTGTCCAACAATATACTCTCATGAAATGAGTTTGGAGACAATCGGTAAATTCTTTGAAATTCCGATATGAAATTGTACGATATTCCACTCCGGAAAGCCAATTGTATTTGAGCCATACTTTTTCATACAATCTCTGATTTTTATGAATTTTATATTTTCAGAAAGCTAAGATCGAGACCAACGACTTCCGCATTGAATATTTTACCAAATTTGAAATAGAGGCAGGTAAAAAATGTAACTAAAAAATTCGGATGAATAATAACAGAGGACCTATCTAGAGAATTCCACATTTTCTCAAAAATTCTGAATTTTCTTCAAATCTAAATGTTACAAATTAGCCAAATCAGCCCCTATTATAAATAAGTTGAACTATTCACCTATCCTCAACATTTGAGGGAAAAAAAGAAACACGAGAAGAAAAGAAGAAGAAGAAAGGAAGAAAAAGACAAAAAGAAAAGGAAAGAGGAGGAAATAAATACAAATCCTCCCACAATCAAGTTCTGAAGAAGAATAGCAACCATGTAAGACTTGAGGGATGAAGGAAATCAAATGAAATGAGGTAAGAGCAACTTGACCAAAATCTTGGATTGAGAAATTTTGATGATATGATGCTATGTTGATGTTAGTGACATACTATGGATTACATTTAATGGCATAATGAGCATGTAAATGGATTATATTAAGAAGGGTCTAAATTTTTGGAAATTCTAAAGTTGAGTTAAAGAAAAGTTATGAAGTTGGAGGTGTATTTTGATGATAGAATATTGCTTCAACATATATGAATATTGAAGTTTAATAGAGTGGTTTGTGTAATGGTTGTAGTAGAGAAATGTATTTGGACAAATTATACATAGAAGAGTTGGTGTTGAGGCCTGAAAACAGGCGAGCGTCGCGACGCCAACAGGCCAACTGTAACATCCGGTAACCCCGGTGACTTGTATGTTACCAGAGCCTGACAACTATTATATTTTCAGAGGCATAATACTTGATATAAATCATTCTCGAGCAATTAAGTGCTCATAATATGACATTTGGGACATTCGGTAATTCCTTGAAAATTTCGACGCGGAACTTAGCTTACATCCCATTCCGTACAGTCTTTAGTAATTAGGCCGTAACATTTTCATAAGATCTCCAATTTTTAATAACTTTATATCTTCGGAAAGCTAAGACCGAGAGCTACAACTTTCGCGTTGGAATTCTTTCCAAATTCGAACCCAAAATGGGTCAAAAATCATAAATGTCGTGACTGCTATAGTAATTTCGAGATTAGTCTAGATAAAGGATGAGGTGGCACAATCCTAACCACTCATTCCATCACAAAATCAGCCCCTCTTTGTCTATAAATAGCACACTATTCACTCAGCTTCTCTCAATTAAAAAATATGGGTCTAAGGGAGCTCAAATATTCTTCATCTTCATGAAGGATTGTGATGAAATGGGATGAGTTCTTGAGATTATTTTGACCAAGTAAGCTTCTAACTCCATTTCCTTTCTTTATTTTTCAGTTTTAGGCAAGGAAACCAAAGCCCTATTTCGCATATATCATGCCCTAGACATGGGAATTGTTAGATTTGGAATTAATAAGTCGTTTACAAGTATTTTGAGAGCAGTATGATAGTATAAACATGTAATAAGGTTCATATGTGAATGAATATGTTGAGGAAATTATGCTTTGTGGATTGATGATTCTTATTGATGGTTTGTGTTGGGTTAATGAAATGAGATGGAAATTTAGTAATATTGAAGTTGGGGAAGTGCTTATGTGAAAGGCTAATATAGAAGTGGGGATTTACTTGAGCAATTGTCTGGGAAGAAGTCATATTTGGTCCTGAAATTAGTGGAGGGTCGTGACCCCAACGGCTCAGCGTCGTGACGTGTAGCAAAAAATGGCCTCTGTTTCAATTCTGTCGTGGGCGCGTCACAATGCCATAAGTCCAGCTTCACGACGTGATACAAGAATTACTTTCTGCCTCGACCCTGCCCAGTGCGAGTCACGACGCTCAAAGCTTTACGTCGCATGACCATTTCTCAGGATAATTTTTTTATCCAATCTAGTTTCAACCCATGATATTAGAGACCACCCGAAGGGCTTCATATCATCTTATATACATGTAATTTACCATATCACAAACATAGAACATCATATAGCGATGATAGTTTCGAAGTGTATCTTACGATATAAATTCTAATTAAGTTGCCCATTGAAGGCCATCACAGGAACTGTAAATTTCATTAGCAAAGTGAAGTAGGGCTAGCGGGACTCCAAATCTGTGAGTGGACCTCTTTTCTCGAGTTGTCTTTTTCTTTAATGTTCTAAAGTAAGACTTAATTTTAAAAGCATATAGGGCGTTAGCCATAGTTTGATTTTAGCTACTTTACATTTGATGATGTTTTATAGAGAAATATTTTCAAAGCATGGTTTTTATATTTTCGAGGCATGGGGGAAAATCCACCTCAGTATGTAACTTGATTCAGATATGAAATTGACGGAGAGAACATGTGCACATGTAGAGAACTAGGGATGACAAATGCCCCTAGATCTTAGTTTCAGAGCTTGAAGGGTAGCATAGATTCGAACCCCCAGTTCAAGTTTAGTGGCTTGGGGGACGACAATACATGACCCCCCAAGACCACTAGTTTATGGGATAGGTAGTGGCATGCTTTGGGGGACAACGATACATAACACTCCAATGTCATGGATTTTCACTCATGGCTCTAGTTAGGCGTATGTGGGACGGCGATACGTAACACCCACATGCATTAGGTTTTTCAGAGACAGTTTTCAAAAAAAGATATTTCAAAAATAGTTTTTAGAGACAGACTTTAAGAAGAGATAGTTTTACAGAGAAAAGTTTTCTAGAAATAAAGTTTTCAGAAAAATTAGATTTTAGAAAAGTTTTATAGAAATAAAGGAAGTTGTTTTTAGTTAAGAAAAACAGATTTAAGAAAGGATAATTTGAGATAAATTGGATTTTAGAACCATGTATTTTTCAAAAGTATTTTAGTACATATTTTTTGTTTAAAAACTGTCAACTCACTTAGATCGTTCAAACGATCTAATTCCCCCTCCTAATTTTTTTTTTGCAGGTTATTCGGAGGAAGAACTCAGGAAGACGGATACTGATGGCAGTCACTAGGGTATGGAGTCCACCAGGTCAAGTCAGAGAGAGATAGAGTCCAGTTAGAGTCAAAGAGAAGTCATGTATTAGTCATTGGTACTGTGTCGGTCATTGTCTAAGTTTAAAATGTATATCAATAAAATTATAAAAGCAAGTGTTATTGAGTATAACTTTATTAATATTGAGTTTTCATTTCATGTTGTCGAGTTTGGACAACGGTCCCATACATAAGATTTTGATTGAGGAAAGAGTATTAGTATTGTTTATAGTTAGAAAATCAGAGGCTCAGGGGGATAGTATGACCTATTCCCTGCCGGCAGCATCTCCCGGATCGGGGATGTTACACAGATGATATCAGAGCATGGTCTAGGGAGTCAGTGACTACAGTGGTTAGAGTGTTGGGGTCTTGTATACATAATATGTCTGGGATACTAGTATGCGGGGCACTACCTCTCTAGTATCCGATCCTCAAGTACGTCCTCAAGCCCTATAGGTTAGTAAACTTTCGCAGACTATTCGAATAGAATTCCTTATGAAAACAACTATACTCTAGATCCAAGTTGAGATTTCTCCTGTAGTTATCCTGGCTCATCAACATAAGTATAGACAATCTATGAGACTATATAGTAAGGTTTTGAGAATATTCATCCAAGGGAGTGGGAAGAAAAATCTATAAGAAAAGTAAAAGAGTACGATACAAATGTTCCAAGTAATCAGAGGTAGTAAAAAGATAGAGGTACAAAATGAGATGATAAAGAAAACACCAGAACTTATAGTAGTAAGGAGGATAGAACAAGCCTGAGCAAGATTAAAATTTTAAATATATCTAAGTAAGGTTCATTCCCTTTTCGTAAGGTTATTTCCTTCATAGGAAGACTTTTTCCCTCATCAGAAAATTCTTTCTAGTAGATCTAATAGCCTCGAGTATTTCAAATAGATAACAAGTTCTCCAAGTAACGAATAATAGTCAGAAAGATAAAAGAAGTAAGGAGTAAAAAGTTAGGATTAGAAGTGGGAGTTCCAAAGGATTTAGAGAATTCCATATCCCCAAACTCTGGCCCGCATGCAGGTAAATAAAGGTCATAAGCAGAAATAATTAGTTACCATACCCCAAGCAATCTGATGAAGACAAGACCTTAAGCTATCTAGATTTCAACCTTTCAGTGGTATTAGTTAAGGAAGATGTCTTAACGAAGCCTATCTCATAACTACCTTAAATAAGTAATAGACTTTACCAGGACATAGAATATTAGAATAATGAGGCCGACATCTATTGATATGTAGATTCCTGCCCCATTCTTTACCAACTTAGATAAAGGTAACCGTAAAGAAAGCCCAATACCCGTAATACTATATTTTGACACAAGGACAACAGATTTCGAAAAGTGGTTTACCTAGAAAGGAAACAATGAGGTTTTTAAGGAAAGAAGAAAGAGAACCCGACATGAGTCAAGATGAAAATTTCCTAGTACTAGGAAAAAATCCATAGATCAGATCAATACCATCAAAAGTTCACGTAGGTTCAAAATGATAGACTCAGGAGATAAGAAATACTCAGGATTTAATAATGAGTATCAGTGTGGACAGGAAGACTAGAAAGCAAAGTTGTGGCTTATAGCTAGAGCAGAGAGCAGAGATATAGAAAGTAGCCAGAAGAATGAACCACCATTAGCCTCAGTAGCATGGTTTAGAGCCAAAAGAAAGAAGATGGAAACAGTAAGAAGGGAATAGAAAGTGACAAGAGAATTCAGTAATTTTGGTGATATAAGTAGCGTACCGTAAAGACAACAACATAAAGGAGACCACAAAAATGGATGATAAAAGTTGTGGAACCCTAAGACATAAAGTAGTCGATTCAGGTCCTGACAGAGCGAACGATGATTTTTCCTTCCAGTAACCCTTATTATGATAAGTATATAGACACCCAAATAGAAGTGGGAAGTATGTGTATACCCCTTAATTTAGAGCTCTACAAGGATTTGAATAAGTAAGGAAGGAAGTGGGACATGATAGGTAAATTACGAGTTAGCAAGATAGTTGAACAGTAAAACAGAGAGCTCCCAATAAGTAAAGGTTCAAAAGAGTAATGAATCAGAGTAAGCAAAGCAGAAGTAAGATACTCGACTTATATAGAGTTTCCATAACTTAGACACCCAACTTATACATGATTAGTAAAAGTATAGTATCCAAACCAAATAATTAGTAGCGACGTCATAACATATGTTAAGATATGGAGTTTCCAATGAAGTGAGGACTTAAGAGATTCAAGAAACCGAGATAAAGAGGAAATTCAAATAACAAAGTAAAACTTACGAAGAAAGAATAATAGCCAGAGTACAATAGGAGTTTGAGAGAGCATGAGCCTTATGGAGGTTCTCAGTAAGCAGTAGTATGACCAACAGCCAGAGAGAAATTATGAGTAAAGTTGAAGGAGATAATTCAGGTGGTTTTTAGCAGAAGTACCTAAGTTTAGGAGCTAACACCAGATATGCAGATAAGAGAGTCATAAGCTCATAGATAAGCAACACGTGCAACTACAACACGTGTAACTAGTGAGAACACCGCAACTATAAAACTTTAGGACAAACCCCACCCTCCCAACCCCTGTCAAACAATAGTGACAAAGATGGGCCTCGAAGTTCGCCTTAAGACACTCATAGGAACAAGTGATTGCATAATGGAAGGAGATCGAAACATAAAATCTGTTAATATAGTACAAGAGCAGAATAGAAAAAGGAAAATAGCTTAAAGTGAGAAAATTAAAAGAGAAGTTGTCTAGTTGGAACGATGAAGAGGTAAAGTATTAGTTTAGTAGTAACAAGGATACAAAAGAATAGCGTTAGACATGACTAGAGTCATACAAGAGATGATATCCTTATGGTAAAGAAACAAATATGCAGACCATGGAACTTCCAAGTACAGAATAAGATCAGAAGAGAAGTCAGAAAGGTCAACAAAACAAAGGTTTTGAAATGGAACTGTCGAGAAGTGGCGACAATAGGTCAGAATATTGAGTAAGCGATGACAAGAGTGTGTAACAATAAGATCTCTCAGTATTGGAAGAAAACCAAAGTTCTATTACATCTTAACTTACGTAATCAAGGTGAAGTAACCAGCCCTAGTTTACGTCGACCTAACCACTACAGGTTTGGGATGGCCTTGGCCATAAGTATGGGTGGTTTGGTAGATGTGTGTTGTAGAATAGAATCAAGAAGATAAGTTTATTACAAATTTACATTCAGTACAATGGGTGAGTTATAAAACATTTCACATGTAAATGGTCAACATATAAAGATGAGATTTATGAACTTGTGTATATTACATATTTCCAATTACCGCCATTTGAAAAAATAGGACTATGGAAGCAACAAAAAGGGGGAGATCCTAGAATGCAACTAGGTATAAAAAACATGTTGAGGTAGAACGCCGTAACCAAAATTATGGTAGCAACAGAAGTAAAAGTACATATAGAGTGTGAACAATAGCTAGAACCGAATCCCTAGTGACAACGTCAAAATAAGGAATACCGTTCAAGCAAAAGTGATAAGTGAAAAATATATCAATATGTACCGCCCATATTACTTGATATTTTGTATAGTTTCTCGAGTTTTATGAATATTATGATGTTTTTTGTTTATTTTACAGATAAAATAAAATCGGGACTCAATGGAATCAATCAAGACGAAATGTGGATGATAAGCGGTAAATATATCAATATTTACCGTCCATTTTACTTAATATTTTGTATAGTTTCTCGGGTATTGTGAATATTTTTATGAGTTTTGTGTTATTTTGCAGATAAATAAAGTTTCGAAACTCACTGGAATTGAATCGGGGCTAAAGCGGCAAAATTCGGATAAAAAATGAGAAAATGGGAAATTTTATGTTCACGCGTCGCGACGCGCAACATCCTCTGTGTCACGACGCGCAATCAATAATTCAGCTGCCGACACACGTCATCACCACATTATCACGTGCATCATCATATGCGTCATCATTATGTCATCATGACATCAGCGTCGCGACGCCAAGCCTTCACGCGTCGTGACTCCGAGCCAATTATTGAGCTGCCGACACTTGTACAGTACTGTAGCACGCGTCGCGATGCACATACATTTTGCGTCGTGATGCACATGAATTTTGCATCGCAGTGCGTGGCGATTTTGGAGCCTATAAATTGAGGCCGAATTCAGAAGGAAAAATCATACTTTCTTTTAGGGAATTTCCTTAAGAATACTAAGAAGAGAGTATATTGCTTGTTTAATTTCAGTTTTCTTATATTTAATTTTTATTTTAAGTAATAAATCTTTCTTTGTTTTTCTTAAAAGCATGAGTAGGTAACTTCTTTCTGCTGGGGTAAATGTGAAGCTTTTATTATTATAATTTAGATTTATCTCCCTTATAATATATAAATTATCTTAAAATCTGACTTAATAGGATACCGCTTTTATGGTCGATTGGAATTAATTAAATTAATTTTAACCTGACTTAATTGGATACTGCATTTATGGTCGTTTGGAATTAATTAAAATCTGACTTAATCAGGATACTACCTATATGGTCGGTTGGTAATATAATGCAAATTTATATATTATAATAAATGAGATTTCTAGATTTGAAATAATAAAAGTGGATCCCCAAACCCCAACATTTTATTTCATTGTTGTAATTTTTACCTTTTTAGTTTTCAATTAGTTGCATGATGTTTTCTTTATTTATGTCTTTTGTAGTTCTAGGTACGTGTTGTAACTAAATACCGTATCTAGGGTTGTGATGAATTCCAATATCATGGTTTATAAGTTGGTTATTTTGTGTTTTGGGTGATTTATTGGTTTATTTATTGAGTCTTAATCTTAATGCTTCTTATTAACTGGCCACTAATAAGATTGATTTGGTAAACTTAAAATGAACTTGACGAATGAATTTTATGTTTCAACCTTAAACTTAATAGCTCACGATCTCACATTCACCTAATAGATTTCCTTCCAGGATAGACATATACCTGTCGGGCGTGGGTAGCCATAATTGGAACTTGAACTTAATGAATTCAGGTAACTTGTTTAACATAGACATATGATTAATTGGGTTACTTTCGGTGTTTGCATCTGACCATCGACATAGGCTTTTGCATATTTTCATGTTCCAGGTTAATAAACCAATATATTACACAAACATAAGATAATCACTTCATCTTTAGAAGAATATTGGAAGGATTCACAACCCTGGATGGTTTCAAAATATTGATTACTTTTTAGAATTCACTTTCGCATTGTTTTAAATTACTTGTCTTTAGTTAAAATCACCAACCAAACAACAATCAATTCTTAGATACTTGTAGAAATTTAACTTCAATAAATTAATAGCATATGTATTAAGTGCTCGTGGGATCGATCCATTTTATACTACTTGAGCGATACGTGCGCTTGCGTTATGTGTGTGTTTACCAGCGATCAAGTTTTTGGCACCGTTGTCAGGGACTTATTGTAAGAAACGCTTTCCTTGCCCAACAGAAGCGTTTTAGGCACACATATCGGACTTAGAAATTTTTTTCTGCCCTTACCTTTGAACTGCCGAATGTTACTACCACCACCACTGAAAGTTTACTTCAGTTTTAGATAAAATTCCAGCCCCGAAATAGCCCCAGAACAGTCCCCGAACAGCCCCGAATAGTTGGAAAAAAACTGGACTGTTTTGGACTTTATTCGTGCCCAACGCACTGCAGAAATAGCCCCTGAAATGCGTGGACTAAGGCTGAATTTTGGTTCTAATTTTTCACTTGAAAACAGCCTCAACACAGCCCCAAAACACCACAAAATGTTCCCCAAAAAAATTGGATTAAAAGGAAACCAAACAGAGTTTCGTTTTACCAAGTATAGGGGCGGCAGTGAGCAAAACAAAGCCTCACTGCCGAGTACAACAAGAATGAGATGAAGAAGATGATTTGTTCGACACCACAAAGTCTTCCGAACTATATCTCGTTATCAATGGAAACTTGTGTGGGCAAGACTCACAAAATAATCCCTAAACGTTTTTGAGATTTAATCACACTTGATATTTGTTTTTAGTTTCTTCTTTTTATTTCTTTTGATTTGTCTCAACTTTTGAGAGAGAATGAACAAGAAGAAGATGGAGGCTAGGGTTAGAATGAAAAGCTTTTTTTTTTTCAAAATAAAAATCATATTTTCCCTTTTATACTTAGGGTTTAATTTTACAAAATAAAAAAATCCTACCTATTCTTCCAAGCACAAATTCGGCCATGGTGTAGCATTCTTAATTAAAATAGGTGTTACAAAATTAAAGAGTTGTCACTAGGTGTAACTTCCAAATACACTCCAAGGGTTTCCAAAACCCATAAAATTTGGAAATTCCAAATTCACCCTTTTATTAAGTAAATTTGGAATTCCTAATTTGACCTTACATTAAATTATATCTTATATAATTTAATACATGTGTATAAATATCATATATTTAATAAAACCATTTATTAACTTTTAATATAAAGTTTCAAGTGTGACAAAATAATATTATTAATCATATTAATAATACTTATACCTTTGTGAGTATATAATTGGACTATCCAATTATATTAAGTTCGTTATAGTATAATGAGCTAGCACGAGGACCAAATGGACATGCGGTTCCGAGCTCCAATAATCTCAAAATATTAATTAAGCTCTTAATTAAATATTTCTAATTATTAACTCCGGGTTATTCCACTAAAAATTCGAAGTTGCACTCTCGTTGCCGCAGATGATATATTAAGCCAAACCAAGTCGGTGTCCATCGATATAGTCACTACATACGAATTAACTCTTCACGAGTATCTCATAATTAGAGCCGGGTCATAATGTCTGTTATACCCCTCTAATTATTTTTACCTTAAGTACCATTGATTCTATAATGAACGATTTATTCATAACCATTATGAATTTTAATCTTTCTATTCATAATAAAAAGACTTGAGTGCTCAAATCGTTCAAGTACCGAATCAAACATTAAGAAAGATACTCCTATACTTCTCGCGAGAAGGAGTGAACTCGATATCTATGTAAAACGTTCCCAGCTACACAACATACCATGCCCCCAAAGTACGTAGCTATTGGTCGGGACTGCTACACCAACCTCACCTTTGTAAATCAAAGGACATAGCCTGCCATGCAGGAGTTTGTAGTACACTCATGATTAAGATCAATCCATATATGAGCATCTAATCTAGTAGATCAAAATGATTTTCTTTGCTTAACATATATTATAAGAAAGTCATTTCCATCTGGGTCCAGTCCTATATGATCACATCATGCAAGGTGCCTCCATTCTCATGTCTCAATATGGACGATCCCGGATCAAGGTCGCCATACAAATATAGAATGGACCGCATCTATAGATAAACCACAAACAAAGTAACTGATTTATTTGCTCTCTATGGACTATTTAAGATTACTAACTTCAAACTTAAATCCTCTTGTGTATGACACTCATACACTAAGTCTGAAGGCACATAAGTAATCTAGGGTAATCAAGATAATTTATAATATGCGAAAATTAAACAAACATTTTGATAAATGAATAATGCTTCATTTTATTTCAAAACATATAAAGCCGTATATATTATATGCAGCTCTAGGGCATACATCCCAACAATCTCCCCCTTGCACTAGACCATCTAGGTGATCTTCAAACACTTTAGCCGACAAGGTCTTTGTAAACAGATCAGCCAGGTTCTCTGCAGATGTAATCTTTGTGACTGTAATGTCTCCTCTCTGCACTATCTCCCTGATGAGATGATATTTCCTCTCTATATGCTTTCCCCTCTTGTGGCTTCTTGGTTCTTTTGAATTTGCCACTGCACCACTATTATCGTAATAAAGTGTGAGTGGTCTATCCATATCTGGAACAACTTCCAGATCTCCCAAGAATTTACGGAGCCGGACTGCTTCCTTAGCTGCTTCACAAGCTGCTACATATTCAGCCTCCATGGTGGAGTTAACAATGCAAGATTGCTTTATACTCCGCCATACTATAGCCCCACGGCCCCCACAACCTAGGGTAAACACTAATCCAGATGTTGATTTCCTAGAATCGACATTTGTCTGAAAATCAGAGTCTGTATACCCCCTTAGGATCATATCCTCACCAGAATATACAAGCATATAATCTCTCGTTCTCTTAAGATACTTGAGAATGTGTTTCACATCCACCCAGTGATCCAATCCTAGGTTCGACTGAAACCTAATGACTACTCCCACTACAAAACAAATGTCTGGTCTCGTGCATAACATAACATACATGAGACTACCAACTGTTGAGGCATATGTGATATGTCTCATTTCCTCAACATCTTGAGGTGTCTTAGGAGACTGACAAATGAATTCCATGCCGATAAGGCAGATTGCCTTTCTTGGAATTCTGCATCACAAATCGCACAAGGATCTTATCGATATAGAATGCTTGAGACATAGCTAACAATCGTTTCTTACAATCCCGAAGTATCTGAATCCCAAGAACATAACTGGCCTCTCCCAAATCTTTCATTTGGAATTGGTTAGCTAGCCAGGTTTTCACGTCCGATAATATCATTACATCATTCCCAATGAGTAAAATATCATCGACGTATAAAACAAGAAAAACCACTTTCCCGTCAATGTTGCGCTTGTATACACAAGGCTCATCGACATTCTTCTCAAAATCATAAGACTTGATCGTGGTATCAAATCTTAAATTCCAAGATCGATATGTCTGCTTAAGTCCATAAATGGACCTTTGCAGCCTGCAAACCTTTTGCTCTTGACCTTGGGCTATGAACCCCTCTGGTTGTACCATATAGATACTCTCACCAAGATCGTCATTCAAGAATGCAGTCTTGACGTCCATTTGCCAAATTTCATAGTCATAATATGCGGCAATGGATAGAAGAGTGCAAATGGATTTTAGCATGCTACTGGCGAGAAAGTTTCCTCATAGTCAAATCTTTATTTCTGGGTATAACCCTAGGCCACTAGCCTAGCCTTGAAAGTCTGTACCTTCACATCTGCTCCCCTCTTCCTCTTGTAGATCCACTTGCAACTTATGGGTTTCACCCCATCAGGTTGGTCTACAAGTTCCCAGACTGAGTTGGAGTACATAGACTCCATCTCTAGGTTCATGGCTTTGTGTCATTCCTCTTTGTCAGAATCATCCATTGCACTACGATAGGTCAATGGATCATCTATACCATTGCTGGATGCGACAATTTGTGCCTCTCCAACCCCAAGGTAGTGATCAGGTTGTCATACAACCCTCCCACTGTGTCTAGGTGGTAGATCATTCTGATGAACTTGCATCTGACGCTCAGATGTCGAAGGTGCTATGTATTTGTCAACTATCGTTGACGATGGTGTGCTGGTCGAAATCGGAAAGTAAATCCTCGAGTAACACTTTACTTCGAGGCTTGAACACCCTCATTTAGTCCTCCTCTAGAAATGTAGCATTTTCCGATACAAAAACTTTGTTATCTTCAGGACTATAGAAGAATCCACCCATAGTCTCCTTAGAATAGCCTACAAATAGGCACACCTGAGAACATGGCTCCAACTTTATAGTCTTATTCTTCAGCACATGTACTGGACACCCCCATATGCGGAAATGTTACAAACTAGTTTTACGACCAATCCACAACTCTAAGGGAGTCTTAGGAACAGACTTAGATGGAACTATATTAATGATATACATTGTAGTTTGCAGTGCATATCCCCAGAATGAACTAGGTAGTGAGCTCTAACTAAACATAGATCTCATCATGTCTAGTAGAGTCCAATTTCTCCTTTCTGCAACACCATTTTACTGTGGTGTTCCAGGTGCTGTGAGCTGGGATACTATTGTTAGACAATTATGACCCATAGCGTCACTATTTGTAAAAGACATTATGGTTTTTGTACAAATTAACTATGTAGCAATGGAAATTGCATTTTATCATTTTGTAATTTGATTACTTAAATATATAAATGATAAAAGTCCTTATGATTAGTTCCGGATTATAAGATATGAGACAGTATCAATCCATAACGGTTTAATCATTAAATATCCATAGTCGTAGTATTATCGAGATTGGACATCGATAATGCATAATAGACTAGTATTGCACTTGTGCGTGTTATGGAAGCGTAACATCATAGTTCTAATATATTTAAGTATTGGATACTTATGCAAGTGTGATAGGAGGTTGTGTTTACCAATGGTACGGAAACAGCTTCGCTCTGGATATACCCCGCAGAATCCCATTGGTAGTAGACTATGTGTTTATGGGAATCCGCATCAGGGTAGATGTATTTGGTCTTAATTTGAGACTTACATCGCTAGTACTTGCGACAATCAATACGCTTTGGTTTTTGTCGTCCAGGCCTTTAATAGGTTATGTGTACGCCTCTTCTGGGTTTATTGAGAATCGTAGTGTATTGGGTGTGATGTCAAGATGGAAGTATCACTTCAGTTATATGGAGATGATGATCACGCAGTGATACAGAACTAGTAATCTAATTGGTTGCAACCATCGAGATAATATGACAAGGTCATGATTATCCGATTAAAGAGACTAGTTGCTTGTAATCCGATATATGCTTCGTACGGGGCAGACACTATTCCAGCCCCAGGCCTTGCATGTGACATCAGATTATGGATCGTAATACGTAATACTACGTATACTACGCCTGACATAGATTATATATTCCTTTAAGAATATTTCTGGAGAATTGGGTAGGCACAGTGCTTTGCTAGAAGCCAACCATGTCTCGTAAATCGGTAAAAACATAGTACGAGGTACGTACGTGTTCGGATAGTCTGACGACCGAATTTACTGCCAATATATCCAGGGATCTCATGGGTCGCTTCCCGAAGATTCACCGATGACGTGTGATTCAAACATAATTAATCTGGGATTAATTACGGAGAGATTTTATCTGGGATAAGATACTATTTGAAGAGAGAGAACGATTAATTTGGAATTAATCGATAAAATAATATATTCGATATATTAAACGAAATTAGATTTCGACGCGGAATTAAAATTGGATTTTAATTTGGGCTAACGAATTAATTTAGAATTAATTCGCGAGCGACGTGAATAATAATTTTGCTAGGCATAATTATTTAATTAAATTTGATTTAATTACGTCGCAACATAAAGTTTGTTAATTCAGAAATAATGAACCCGAGCCCGAAATGTGTTTGCGGGCCCACTCACATTTTGAATTAAAGTGGGGTCCACAAGTCACATCGCAAGTCACATCGCTTGTCACTTTAGTGATGGAAGTCATGTCACCTTTTTGTGATTGACAACCAGTCACTATTCATGATGGGGGTAGATGGAGGCATTAAATGCCATTTTTCCCTCCATTTTGCTTTATGCTTTTTGGAAAAGCATATACCAAAAGTGTGAAGGATTTTTGGAAAAAGGTTTTTAGAAAACAAAAACAAAAGAATTGAAAAACTCTATCTCTCTCCATAAGCTCATTGCCGTGAGCTTCTTCACCATTAGAAGGAAAATTGTTTTCTTTCTTATCTTGCTAGCACATTCAAGGAATCATATCAAGGTGTTAGGAAAACTAATCCCTTGAGCTTGGAGCTTGGATTTAACATTCAAAAATACACATTGGCCGAAACTTCAAGGAGGAAAATTTTTCGTGTTCAACGCATCCAAAATCCGATCTTTGTAAGTATGTTTCCGCCATTCTTACTTTCGTATTCACATGATTTCATTGCTTTATATGATATTGGGAATGTCTTAGAGACCAACAATGGTATCATGAGCCTTGATGAGCATGAAATTGAACTTAGAGTTTATATTCTTGATTTGGGTATTTTGATTTGACCATGTTTTAATCAAATTGTTTGTTTGAGTATGCTTGTATGTTAATAACTTGGAGTTATGCATGATCAATTTGTAAAAAAATTAATTGGATTAATTTTGCCCAAAATGCTAGGCTTGGCCGAATACAAAATAGCCCTAAAGTCATGGTATTTTTTGTTTTTTGATCATTGGATGAGTTGAAAGACATGGATATATTGATTTAAGATTCAATCGGATTGAAATCGGAATCAGATATAAAATCTATACAAATGCCGTGAACTTCAAAGCATGGAATGAGATGATTTTTTGTTTCAATAATGTTGGACATGTATTGATGATGAATAATCATGATTAATTGATTAGATTAGTATTTTGGAAATATTAATTTAAATAGTTAATCATGGTTATACACTTTAATTAATTAAATTATGAAATTTGGAATTTTAGAATTTAATAATTTAGGCTTAATTTGGAATCGGGCTTAATTGTTGTATTTGGGCCTAATGAGCTTGGTTGGGCCAAGTTGGTTTAGGTCAATTGGATTGTATCCAAATTGGGCCTAAACCATTCCATTAAGTCCAAATATGACAAATGGGCCTTTTATGTTTAATTGGGCCTAATGGGCCGAAATTGGTTTCTTGGCAAATATGGTGATTCCTTAATTGGGCTTTGGTATTTGGGTTTGACCCATATTGACCAAAGTCCATGCCTTAAGAAATTAATTGAAAGTCAATTGGACTTTAATTAAATGACATTGGATGTTAATTGGGCTTTGAGACCCATTTAGATTAGATTTGGAATCTAAGTCTTAAAGGCGCATTTAAAAGTGTAATTATTTAATTTGGAATTAAATATAGAATTAGTATTGAATACGAATTAAATTAGATTTATATTATAGTTCGATATAATTCAAGAATTCGTACTTTGAGTACTTATTCTTAAACGAGTTGGACTCGCGCAAATCAAATCGTTGTTTGAACATTGGATGATCACTTTATTCAAAGATTAATTAATTGGATTAGATTGATTGAATAACATGCTTTGTGTGAATACATGGATGTGTTGAATGAATAATGTATATCGGATGGATATTAGAAGGGAAATGGCAATTTTGGAAATTGTTGTAAATTTAGAATTTATTAAATTGAACCTGCGTGTCCAGCCTTATCTCTTGATTCTTTGTAATTCTCTTCTCACATAATTCCCCTCAATGTTAATGAGGTTTCTTTAATTGTATTATGTAATTGGGTAGAAGTAAGAATAGTGCTAGCCGGGGAGAGGAAATCGAGTGATTTGTTCTAGGAACAATCTGTGAGATATCCATCCACATATCATTATTAATTTATTTACGCGTCTTATTATGCTTTTAGAATGCATGCTTAAGGGTTTATGATGAGACCTAACAAAGATAATAAATTGGTTGCCAATTTACGCAAAAAACCCTCAATAAATATTCAGCGTTTTCCTTCCATTGAGTGATTCTTACTCAAGATCCAAGATTGGCACTGTTTTGTTGGCCAAAGTCAAGACCTTTGTCCATCGCAGATGTGTTTGAATCATGAAGGCTTTGTTCCATATCGTATGTCTTGTCCAAGTTGTGATTTGTTGGCCAAAGTCAAGATCACTTCTTGTCCATCGACATCGATTACGAAGCTTTCCAAAGTCAATGGGTTCCGCTTAACTGGAATCATTAAACTTGTTGTGGCAAAGCCAATGCTTAGTTGATTCAGAGGAAAAAGGTTAGGAAAATATATTGGATATATTGGCATATATATTTTATATATGTTTCGGACTTGGAGGTCCATCTACTGGATCTAGGAATTGGATGAGATCCAATTGATCTTAGAGATCTACTTAGTTAATATCATACAGCTTGTTGGCCAAAGTCAAGGTTGTGTGTTATTTAACGGGATCCTAGCCCACTAGGAAACTAGGTTTCCCGAGTACTCAACAGAGGGTTAGAGGCTCGCCGAAAAATAATGGGAGGCTAGTATTGAATTTGCAATTTTGTTCAAATACTTAGCTCTACGCACTTTCAAATTTTTTCGTCAATTATTTTTTATTAGTTGGACTAATATATTATTATTTTCTTGTAACAGTTAGACTGTACCCATACATCGTTAATCGAATAGTTGGACTATTGCGGTTAAGATGACATGAAAGTTAAGCATTATGGATTTTGTCATGGGCGATAATGTCTTTAATGGCACAAACTTTCAAGACTGGGATATGAATCTCAGAATTGTTTTGGGATCCGAGAAGTTACTCTACACCATAGAGAGACCTCTTGGGCCTAAGCCCCGACCTGATCAGTTGCTTGAGCTAGAGCTTTGGAAGACTCATAGCGATGACAACGTGATTGCTCAATCGGTAATGCTTGCTGCTATGACTCCGCAATTCCTTTGTCAAAACAAGGGATTGGATCCCTATGAGATGATGGCGAAGTTGCATGATCTTCACCGATCTAATCTTAGATCGCAGAGATATGAGTTGCAGAAGAAGCTCTTCCGCGCTCACATGTCAGAGGGTACATCTGTTGAGCACCATGTGTCACAGATGATTGCTGACATTGAGCAGCTCGGACAAATGGGCATCGTCTTCGAGGCTGAGACTTCAGTAGATTTGATCCTACAGTCTCTCCCTGACACTTGGAGTGGGTTCATCATGAACTACAACATGTTGAACCAAGACCAAACTCTTGTAGAGTTGATGTCCACTTTGCGTGAAGCAGAAAAAGAGCTCCTTAAGGGCAAGAAGCGTGAGGTGCACTTCGCTTCAACATCTTAGACTCCGAGGGCTTGGCCCAAGGCGACTGGAGGTGTAAAGAAGAAGAAGAAAAAGAAGGGCAATGCCAAATCGTCAAAACCTTATGGGAAGGGTAATGACAAATCCCAAGATGTATGTCTGCAGTGCGGGAAGCGGGGTCACTGGAAGCGTGACTGCCGCGAGTACAAGGCACACATGAAGGAAATCAAAGAGGGCAAGACACCAGCTTTAGGTATGTTTTTTTATAGAAATAAACATGTCTACTACTAGTTTTAAAAATTGGATTTTTGATTCTGGTTGTGGTACTCATATATGTACTGATGTGCAGGATCTGCAGATTAGCAGGAGACTGGTCTCAGAAGAGATTGACCTCCGTGTTGGAAATGGGACACGAGTCACCGTTTTGGCCGTTGGCACTTTTGTTTTGGAACTGCCCTCGGGGCATGTACTTAAACTATCAGACTGATAATATGTACATAGTTTGACTTGGAATATTATTTCTGTATCTATGTTAGCCCAATTTGGGTATACTTTTGTATTTGGAAGCACTGGGTGTTTTATGTATAAAAATGATATGGAAATTTGCCCTGCTGATGTAAATAATGGTCTTTATATTTTGAATATGAATCAATCTCAAACATATAATGTAACAAACAAAAGGCTTAAAGTAACAAAGATGAAACTTATATGTGGCATTGTCGTCTGGGACAGATAAACAAGACACATATATCCAAACTTTCAAAGAGTGGGTACTTGGACGAATTTGATCCAAATTCATATGACGTCTGCGAATCTTGTTTATTAGGCAAGATGACTAAATCACCTTTTAACGGTAAAGGTGCACGTGCCACCGAACTGTTAGCCCTCGTTCATAGTGACGTTTGTGGGCCCATGTCTAGCCAGGCTAGAGGTGGATATGAATACTTCGTAACCTTTACGGATGATGCATCCCGTTATGGTTATGTGTATCTTATGAGACACAAGTCAGAAACCTTTGAGAAATTCAAAGAGTTTCGACACGAAGTAGAAAAACAGACCGGCAAAAGTATTAAGACATTACGGTCGGACCGCGGTGGCGAATACTTAAGCAATGAGTTTCTTGATTACTTGAAAGAATATGGTATTGTTTCACAGTGGACTCCTCCCGGAACACCGCAATTAAACGGTGTGTCCGAACGGAGAAACCGAACTTTATTAGACATGGTAAGGTCCATGATGAGTCGCAAAGAGCTACCTATTTCCTTCTGGGGATATGCATTGAACAGTGCAATACTTATTTTGAATAAGGTTCCGTCAAAGTCTGTTCAACAGACTCCGTATGAAATATGGACAGGAAAGAAACCGGGTTTCTCATTCATGAAGATTTGGGGTTGCTGGGCATACGTCAAATGTTTGGAAGGTACCAAACTAGAACCCAAATCGGATAAATGCCTATTTGTAGGATATCCTAGGGAAACCAAAGGATATTACTTCTATCACCCACAATAGGCAGTGATAAGTGGGAGGAAAGTAGATTTCGATGAAAATTGGAGTGATACTGTTCCTGGCAATGAATCCTTAACGGAACATGAACAGTCCATCATGGATGAGACTATACCACAATCTTCGAATACACAAAGACCGCGTAGGTCGAAGAGAGTCAGAAAACAACCTGAGAGGTATGGGTTTCCGATCTCACCTCATGTGGATATTAATCTTATTGAGGAAGACGAGCCGGCTACGTATGAGGAAGTGATACAAGGTATCGAATCCGGTTTATGGCAAGATGCCATGAATTTCGAAATGGATTCCATGTACACCAATCAAGTTTGAACACTGGTTGATGAACCAGAAGGCGTAAAGCCTATTGGTTGCAAATGGGTCTTGAAGAGGAAGACCGACATGGATGGCAACATACAAACGTACAAAGCTGGCTTGTAGCGAAAGGGTATCGTCAACGACATGGTGTCGATTACGATGAAACTTTTTCACCCGTTGCAATGATTAAATCCATTCGGATAATGCTTGCTATTGCTGCATATTTCGATTACGAGATATGACAGATGGACGTCAAAATCGCTTTCCTTAACGGAAACCTTTTGGAGGATGTTTATATGCAACACCCTGACGGTTTTGTCGTACCAAGACTTGCAAACAAGGTTTGTAAGTTAAATCGATTCATTTATGGATTGAAGCAAACATCGCGTTCTTGGAACCAACATTTTTGATGAGATCATAAAAGAATATGATTTCGTTCAAAACGAAGATGATCCTTGTGTATATAAGAAGGTTAGTGGGAGCTCACTGACATTCATTGTCCTTTACGTTGATGATGTATTGCTTATTGGCAATGACATTCCCATGTTAACATCGGTGAAAGCTTGGCTTTCATTAAAATTCTCCATGAAAGATCTGTGAGAAGCAGCCTTTATTCTAGGAATAAAGATCTACCAGGATAGATCTAGAAAGCTGTTTGGACTCTCCCAGAGCACGTACATTGACAAAGTGTTGAAGAGATTCAACATGGATCAGTCCAAGAGGGGACTGTTGCCAGTATCACATGGCGTCACTCTATCTAAGGACATGTGTCCTAAAACTCAAGATGAGAGAGACAGCATGAGTCAGATACCATTCGCCTCAGCAATCGGATCGATCATGTATGCCATGATATGTACACGACCTGATATCTCGTATGATTTGAGCATGTGTAGTCGCTATCAGGCCGATCCAGGTGAAGGTCACTGGATGGCGGTTAAGAATATCCTTAAGTATCTTAGACGAACTAAGGATCATTTCTTAATCTATGGAGATGGAGAACTTGAGGTAACTGGGTATACCGATGCAAGTTTCCAAACCAATAAAGACGACTGCAAGTCGCAATCCGGGTATATATTTTGTTTGAATAACGGAGCAGTAAGCTGGAAATCTTCCAAGCAAGAGACTGTTACCGATTCAACAACAGAAGCAGAGTATATTGCTGCAGCTGAAGCAGTAAAAGAGGCAGTTTGGATCCGTAAATTCCTAATTGGATTAGGAGTAGTTCCGTTAGCAGCTGAGCCCGTTCCATTATATTGTGACAATAACGGGGCTAAATCGCAGGCTAAGGAATCGCGGTCTCATCAATGATCCAAGCATGTTCTTCGACGTTTCCATTTGATTCATGAGATCATACATCGTGGCAATGTGAAGATCGAGAAGGTCGGATCAGAGGACAACATTGCAGATCCGCTGACGAAAGTTATTCCTCAGCAAAAGTTTGAGCGACATGTACATAGTTCAGGTGTTAGATACTTGAGTGACTGGCTATAGGCCAAGTGGGAGATTGTTAGACAATTATGACCCATAGCGTCACTATTTGTAAAAGATATTGTGGTGTTTGTACAAATTAACTATGTAGCAATAGAAATTGCATTTTATCATTTTTTAATTTGATTACTTAAATATATAAATGATAAAAGTCCTTATGATTAGTTCCGGATTATAAGATATGAGAAAGTATCAATCCATAATAGTTTAATCATTAAATATCCCTAGTCGTAGTATTATCGAGATTGGACATCGATAATGCGAAATAGACTAGTATTGCACTTGTGCGTGTTATGGTAACGTCATAGTTCTCATATATTTAAGTATTGGATACTTATGCAAGTGTGATAGGAGGTTGTGTTTACCGATGGTACAGAAATAGCTTCACTCTGGATAGACCCCGCAGAATCCCATTGGTAGTATGACTATGTGTCTATGGGAATTCGTATCAGGGTAGGTGTATTTGGTCTTAATTTGAGACTTACATCGCTAGTACTTGCGACAATCAATACGCTTTGGTTTTGGTCGTCCAGGACTTTAACATGTTCTGTGTACGCCTCTTCTGGGTTTATTGAGAATCGTAGTGTATTGGGTGTGATGTCAAGATGGAAGTATCACTTCAGTCATATGGAGATGATGATCACGCATGGATACAGAACTAGTACTCTAATTGGTTGCAACCATCGGGATAATATGACAAGGTCATGATTATCCGATTAAAGAGACTAGTTGCTTGTAATCCGATATATACTTCGTACGGGGCAGACACTATTCCAGCCCCAGGCCTTGCATGTGACATCAGATACTGGATCGTAATACGCAATACTACGTATTCTACACCTGACATAGATTATATATTCCTTTAAGAATATTTCTGGAGAATTGGGTAGGCACGGTGCTTTGCTAGAAGCCAACCATGTCTCGTAAATCGGTAAAAATGTAGTACGAGGTACTTACGTGTTCGGATAGTCCGACGACCAGATTTATTGCCAACATATCCAGGGATCTCATAGGTCGATTCTCGAAGATTCACCGATGAAGTATGATTCGAACATAATTAATTTGGGATTAATTGCGGAGAGATTTTATCTGGGATAAGATACTATTTGAAGAGAGAGAACGATTAATTTGGAATTAATCGATAAAATAATATATTCGATATATTAAACGAAATTAGATTTCGACGCGGAATTAAAATTGGATTTTAATTCGGGCTAACGAATTAATTTAGAATTAATTCGCTAGCGACGTGAATAGTAATTTTCCTAGGCATAATTATTTAATTAAATTTGATTTAATTACGTCGCAACAGAAAATTTGTTAATTCAGAATTAACGAACCCGAGCCCTGAATGTGTTTGCGGGCCCACTCACATTTTGAATTAAAGTGGGGCCCATAAGTCACATCGCAAGTCACATCGCTTGTCACTTTAGTGATGGAAGTCATGTCACCTTTTTGTGATTGACAACCAATCACTATTCATGATGGGGGTAGATGGAGGCATTGAATGCCATTTTTCCCTCCATTTTGCTTTATGTTTTTTGGAAAAGCATATACCAAAAGTGTGAAGGATTTTTGGAAAAAGGTTTTTAGAAAACAAAAACAAAAGAATTGAAAAACTCTCTCTCTCTCTCCATAAGCTCATTGCCGTGAGCTTCTTCACCATTAGAAGGAAAATTATTTTCTTTCTTATCTTGCTAGCACATTCAAGGAATCATATCAAGGTGTTAGAGAAACTAATCCATTGAGCTTGGAATCAAGATCAAAAGCTTGGAGCTTGGATTTAACATTCAAAAGGACACCTTGGCCGAAACTTCAATGAGGAAAATTTTCGTGTTCAACGCATCCAAAATCCGATCTTTGTAAGTATGTTTCGGCTATTCTTACTTTCGTATTCACATGATTTCATTGCTTTATATGATCTTGGGAATGTCTTAGAGACCAACAACTATCTCATGCTTAACTAAGAATTCCTCGAAATTTCTGTCAAGGTATTCTCCTCCACAACCTGATCGTAGAGTTTTGATTGTTTTACCTAACTGGTTCTCAACCTCAGCACGATACTCTTTGAACTTTTCAAAAAATTATGACTTGTGCTGCATTAGGTAAACATACCCATATCTAGAATAATCGTCAATGAATGTGACAGAGTATTCATTACCACCTCGGGCTCTTACATTCATCGGTCCGTAAACGTCCGAATGTATTAGCTCAAGTGGTTGACTGGCTCTTATACATTTTCCAGTAAAAGTCCTTTTGGTCATTTTTCATTCTAAATAAGATTCGCAGATTGGTAAAGTTCTGAGCTTTAAGTGGTTTAAGGCTCCGTTCTAAAAGTCCTTTATAGTTTCCTGTGCATATGGTTAATCCATTTCTACTAATATTAACTAAATTGCTATTAAAAGAAACTCCCACTACTCTTGCTGAAACGACATCATTTGTCCCGACCCTCATGGTGTAGTCACCTTCAGCAAGGTCCCTCCATAAGTCAAGTATCTGCAAAGAAGAACAAACATGTTTAGTGGCTCCAGAATCAATAATCCATGCAGATTTATCATCCTCCACTAATAGAGTTTCAATAACGAGTAAATTATATTTACCTGTATTTTTTTTCTCCTTCAGCTCAGCAAGGTATTTAGGAAAATTCCTTTTCTAATGCCCATTTTTGTTGTAGTGGAAACACTTTCCCTTGGGCTTGGCATCCTTGGAGCCTTTCTTGTTCTTCTTCTTCATGGGATTAGCCTTAGCCTTCCCAGTGCTATTCTTTTTCATCTTTGCAGATTTAGAAGACTCGACAATATTTGCCTCAGCACTAGACTTACGAGGATCCATAAGCATGGACTCGTATAGGGGGAGCTCATTTAGCAGTTGTGTCAAAGTAAAAGTCAACTTGTTCTTAACATAGTTTCTTTTAAACTACAGGAAACTCTTTGAAAGAGTCTCCATAATCATGGTCACCTTGCTACGCTCGTCAATACGAGCTCTATAGGTTTCAGCAGTGTTGAGATAGGTCATCATCTTCAAGACGTGCTCTCGGACTGATGTCCCATCCTTCATCATAACAGTCATCGCTTAGACCATGGCCTCATGACGTTGACGCTCCAAAGGCTGCCCAAACATGCCCTGCAATGACTCCATCATCTGAGACGCTGAAACTATAGGTTCATGCTTTGAAGCAAGAACCTCAGACATCCCTGCTAGCAAATAGCAGCGAGCTTTCTCATTTGCTGCGACCCATTTCTGGTAGGTATCGCGCACAGCTTGGCCAATATTTCTTACTGGCTCGGGAGGACACTAATCCGTCAGGACAAACTTTAGGTCTTCGCAGACTAGGATAACGTTCATGTTACTTTTCCACTTAACATAATTTTCTCCCGTTAATTTATCATTTGAGAGTATTGAAATAATTGGAGAAACCATGGCTGAAAAATGAAATAAACATGCATTTAACATTCATCACTTATTAAAATCATCAAACAATTTTGGCATAAAATTAAACATGATGCATGAACCATGAATAACGAATAAGAAACCTAAGAGAATTACTATGCCATAGAAATCTATCATTCCACAAGTAAGTGCCACCGTAGGGTAGGGCAAGTACTTGCATGATAGATCGTGACAATCTCAGTCGATTAATATATACGGGAATAACTCTTATTCCTATATTAACCAACTACCGTTTGATTCGATCAAGGAATTTCATTAACAATTAATTATTCCTTTGTGAGTGTGACCCGCTATTTTGGGATCCTTGGACTTAACAAGTGAAGTACCGCCGTATGGTAGGTTAGTTCACAAGATACATCTAGAATCCCTATCCTCTCAGAATCCAAACCTGATATTGACCCAAAATGGACACCATCTGTAGGGGGACGAAAGCAAAGTCGTCTCGAGGCGTCTTTTGAATTTCACGTTTTCGGACTAACAACAGAGATCGTGAATATACTGTCGTATATCCTTCTCCCACTCACTATTTTCAAGTTAAGGAATCTATTTATAAAATATCTATTATTTTAATATAACTAGTGTGAATAAATTTATGGCGGCTAAATCATAACTCTTATTTACACTAGTACACTATTAGTGACCTAACCAATTTTAACTCTTAAAAATTATATCACTAATTTCCATTAGTCTCTACTAATAGTATTACTCAATTAAACTAATTTAATTAGAGTGGTATTAGTGGCCTTTTAAAATACTAGAAAACTAATTGGTTTAAAATTTTAGAATCCTAAAATGGTCAAGATTTATATTAAACTATTTAATTAATCTTAGTGCGTTATAAAATCCAATGGTACATGAAATTGTATCCCGAGTGCAGACCACATTACCGTCCATTCGGATTCGACTATGAAATTTATGTCCGGGTTTCCATCCTATATACCAATGAAATTTATTATACACTAATTAAGCACAATATATTAGAATTCAAATTTTAAACTTTAAAACCAATTAATCCAATTAATTATTTTTCCATGCATATCATATTCTAATTTAAACATTTTAAATCACATAAAATCATATTTCATGTCTATAATGATAATGCATCTAAAGCGTGTTATGGCATGTGAAATGCAAGAGTATGCACCCTAACCTATATGAATGTTATTCAAATAATTCGAATTAAACATACATATAACATAAAAAATATTTTGCATTGACTGATCTCTTATTTTTCTCTATACTAATCTAATTAGTACAAAAAATACCCAAGGCATCCATCGGTCTTCAAATCACGCTCAAAGGTGGTGTTGGCTCCTTTTGCGACTTCGGTGATCCAAATTACAACAATTGAAATTTTACATTCGAAAATAAAAATACAACAATTGTAAACAATGGCCTTATAGCCTTAAATCCTAAAAACAACACCAATATGAAAATAAGAGTCGGAAAAATTTACAACCAATATAAAATCCATTCATCACATGAAAAACAATAACCATTCATCATATGAATATTATTTTGTGCCTACTCATCTAAACATGCATATCAATATTTATAACTCATATAAACATATTAAAAACAGTAACTTTAAATGAAAAAGAGAAGGGTTAAGAACACTTTTCAATCTTGCTCTCGATGCTAATTGTAAGAAACGCTTTCCTTGCACAACAGAAACGTCTTAGGCACACGGATCGGCTTGAAATTTTTTCTGCTCTTCCCTTTGAACTGACGAATGTTACTGCCACCACCACTGAAATTTTTCTTCAGTTTTAGACAAAATTCCAGCCCCGAAACAACCTTAGAATAGTCCTCAAACAACAGGACAAAAATTGGACTGTTTTGGACTTGATTCGCGCCCAACGCACTGCAGAAACAACCCCTGAAAATACGTGGACTAATGCTATGTTTTGGATCTGATTTGCACTTGAAAACAGCCCCAACACAGCCCCAAAACTCCACAAAATATTCCCTAAAAAACTGGATTAAAACGAAACCAAACCGAGTTCCGTTTTACCAAGTATGAGAGCGGCAGTGAGCAAAACAAAGCCTCACTGCCGAGTACAACAAGAATGAGATGAAGAAGATGATTTGTTCGACACCACAAAGTCTTCCGAACTATATCTCGTTACCAATGAAAACTTGTGTGGGCAAGACTCACAAAATAATCCCTAAACGTTTTTGAGATTTAATCACACTTAATATTTGTTTTTAATTTCTTCTTTTTCTTTCTTTTGGTTTGTCTAAACTTTTGAGAGAGAATGAACAAGAAGAAGTTGGGGGCTAGGGTTAGAATGAAAAGCTTTTTTTTTTTTAAAAAAGAAAAATCATATTTCCCTTTTTATACTTAGGGTTTAATTTTACAAAATAAAACAAAACCATACCTATTCCTCCAAGCAAAAATTCGGCCATGGTGTAGAATTCTTGTTAGTTTTGTAACAACAAATCCTTATTAATATAATTAAAATAGGTATTACAAAATTAAAGAGTTATCACCTTTTAAAAATGTGTAACTTCCAAAAACACTCCAAGGGTTTCCAAAACCCATAAAATTTAGAAATTCCAAATTCACCATTTTATTAAATAAATTTGGAATTCCTAATTTGACCTTACATTAAATTATATCTTATATAATTTAATACATGTGTATAAATATCATATATTTAATAAAACCATATATTAACTTTTAATATAAAGTTTCAAGTGTGACAAAATAATATTATTAATTATATTAATAATATTGATACCTTTGTGAGTATATAATTGGACTATCCAATTATATTAAGTCCGCTATATTATAATGAGCTAGCACGGGGACCAAATGGACTTGCGGTTTTGAGCTCCAATAATCTCGAAATATTAATTAAGCTCTTAATTAAATATTCCGAATTATTAACTTCGGGTTATTCCACTAAAAACCTGAAGTTGCACTCTCGTTGCCGCCAATGATATATTAAGCCGAACCAAGTCGGTGTCCATCGATATAGTCACTACATACGAATTATCCCTTCACGAGTATATCGTAATTAGAGCCGGGTCATAATGTCCGTTATACCCCTCTAATTATTTATACCTTAAGTACCATTGATTCTCTAATGAACGATTTATTCATAACCATTATGAATTTTAATATTTCTATTCGTAATAGAAAGACTTGAGTGCTCAAATCATTCAAGTACCGAATCAACCCTTAGGAAAGATACTCCTCTACTTCTCGCAAGAAGGAGTGAACTCCATATCTATGTAAAACGTTCACAGCTACACAATATACCATGCCCCCAAAGTACGTAGCTATTGGTCGGGACTGCTACACCAACCTCACCTTTGTAAATCAAAGTGTTAGGAAGCGGTCGCGAGTGCGCAGCGGAAAATTAAAAATTATGATGCCGCTATCCCTTTGCCCAAGACCCATTTTTTTGATTATTCTACAAGCCTATGCATGTTACTATATATTCTAAGCATAAAAACTCATAAAACATGCAAAGAACATAAACTTAAACATGCTAACTATCATAAGAACTCTAATTAAAAATAAAGAAAGAAAAAGACTTACTTGAACCGAAGACTCCTCCAGTTCTCCCTCCAATCTACAAGCTTTTCTCGAACTCATCAAGCTCTTCCATATTCCAAAGAGCCACCCAAATGTGTTGCCTCCAAAGGTGCACACACCAAAGCCAAAACTCAACGGCAAGACTACGCCTTGAGTGCACGGGTATTTTGCCCTTGGTGCTAGCGTAGGCAAATACCTCAAAACTTTTAACTTGAGATTCCTCTATTCAATTAGACTTAAGGATCCTCAAAATCAGTGGCTTAATCTTAAGCTTTAGAGTTGCTCACTTATATAAACCCAAGATATGGAAGGTTTTGGTGTAAAAATTTGTAAAGAATTCTTTGGGTTTATATAGGTGTTCCAAAGACAACAAAATTAATTAAGAATCTGATGTGGGATAAATGCTAATTAAATCTTAGCCATTTGATCTTAATATAGTGGTTTAATGAGATTATAAAACCCTAATAAGAGTTTTGGCCAAATTGGAATTCAAAATAAATAAAAAAAAACGGAGATTGTTTTTTTCTTATTCGTTTTTCCAATTCCCAAAGTGCCCCTATCGTCATTCACCAATCCCTCAGCCACTTTGGAACCTCATAAATGATCAGTTTAATAATTAAACACATTGAACCATTTATGAACAATTCCTACAACAATCATATATACTGTTAAATTTGTATTGTGCACTGTTAACCATTGATTTCAACTTTGTTGTGTGTGACCTTTTGGGTTCCCCTCAAGTTGGACATGAAATGAATCGTGATAATTTAATCGAACAAAAATTATCCTCCGATCAGATGGTCGTTCGATTTCAATGACCAAGGTTGACATCTAGCAACATGCTAAGGCCCCCAAATGAGAAGGAAAAATATATATACCCATTCTGTATGTGATTTACATATGATACGGTCCATCACCTCTCTCTATCCCCACCATTTGACCTAGGGTATGGAAAGTTTCTACCCATATAGTCAAAGGTATGATGTTGATAGTGTCATGAATCGTGCTAACCCAATAATCTCACATGATTCTTCCGCTGCGGCCACAGTCTCAAGCACTGATCACACATATCAACCCGCGAACTGGAATACTACTCTTATAAGAAAATATTATCCAAGAGAGTGGCGATTCTCAGTTGTATCTTTACAAACTTCATGTGTTTGAACAAATGACCCAATCAGACCCTTATGACCAGATCTTTTGAACCGGGGAAGGAGAATGTCAAAGTTATTTGATCCACACATAAGATTGTAAAGACCTCAAGTTTAAGGACTAGTCATACAATCGATACATGAAAGTTCTCACAGACACATGGGATAAACACTCCATGTGAAAACTTTCGGCGGCCAGTTCGATGGACACGAGCAACTCATGCATCCATGTGATACACCAAGCGGACGGATCTCCGCTAGTAGCCTATGAAATTGGCTACCCCACTTAAGGGCGGATCATATCATCATGCTAGTCTATCCGCTTTTTGAACGCCCAGATTATTCACAAAACTATGACTAATAACGTTTGAAAGTAATGATTCTCATAAGGCGTGGAAGCCATCATCTTATTACTCTAAGGGCTTTATTACAATGTTTGATGATTCATATAATTTATGTAAGACATGTATAATAAATATTGCTATTTTATTAATTAATGAAAATATTGCAAATATATGTACATATAGCCCATCCACAAGTTGGGTATAGGGCATATCCCTAACACAAAGGACATAACCTGCCATGTAGGAGTTCGTAGTACGCTCATGATTAAGATCAATCCATATATGACCATCTAGTAGATCGAAATGATTTTCTTTGCTTAACGAATATTATAAGAAAGTCATTTCCATCTTGGTCCAGTCCTATATGATCACATCATGCAAGGTGCCTCCATTCTCATCTCTCTATATGGACGATCCCGGATCAAGGTCGCCACACAAATATAAAATGGACCACAGCTATAGATAAACCACAAACAAAGTACCTGCTTTATTTGCTCTTTATGGACTATTTAAGATTACTAACTTCAGACTTAAATCCTCTTGTGTATGACACTCATACACTAAGTCTGAAGGCACATAAGTAATCTAGGGTAATCAAGATAATTTATAATATACGAAAATTAAACAAACATTTTGATAAATGAATAATGCATTATTTTATTTCAAAACATATAAAGCCGTCTACATTACATGCAGCTCTAGGGCATACATCCCAACACTTATTTATCTTTTACTATTAATTGTGGGGTTATATACTTTACTTGTTTCTTATTTATTTTTACTTATTATTTTTATTTTCTTGTGTTTCAGGTTCTCAGACACTACATGAGAAGAAATAGAAGCTTTGAAATCCGACCGCGTGACCCAGAAATTGAAAGAACAATCAGACAATTGAGAAGGGAAAGACGAGAAGGTCAAGAAACACCGATCAACATGAACAGTAAAGAACCTGAACCCTTGGAAGTTGCACCATAAATTCCCATTCGTGACAAAACAATTCCGGTGGTTGACGGCTTCATATCATGCATTGTACTTCCGCCCTTACCAGTGTTGAGTTCTAATATAGGTCCCAAAATCATGAAATCAAGCACAAAATTCGCATGAATACACAAATGAGTAAGGGCAGAATCATATACTCACAATGATTGGATTTGATGCAAAGAACAAGATGCGTTTCTTCCTCCTTGTTAAGCTCGGCAGTGAGCTTCTGTGACTGTGGGCTGCTTGGTTTTGGTGGTTTATGTCTCCTCCATGACCGGCCATTGATGAACCACCATTGAAGCTCCAAGCTTCAAGCTCCAAAAACAAATCCAAGCTCATAAATTCGTTTCCCTATCACCTATGTATAACCCATGTGTGTGCTAGCACTCCTTATTCTTCTTGGATTTTCGGTCAAACCAAAATGGAAGAGAAGAAAATGGCTCCAAGCCAAGAGAGGAAGAAGAAAACGTTTTGGCTCCAAAAATGCCAAAACCGTGTGCTGTAATTGTAGAGAGAGAGAAAGTGTAAAAGCTTTTTATATTTTCCAAAAATTAATTAAAGCCATTTACCACTTTTTATTTCTATTAACAATTCATTTTACTTTTCAAAAAAGCAAAAGTCAAAAAGGCAAAAGTGCTTTTCAATCAACTATCACTATTCACATCAAGTCACTTTATTAAAGTGACAACATGTCATGTCACATCACTCAAAGTGACAAATGATTTGACAATTGATGTGACTAGCGATTTGACGCTTGACGTGACTTGCGTACCGCACTCGAATTCGAAATACGAATGCGCTCGCAAACACGCTCGGGCTCGGGTTCGCTAATTCCAAATTAACGAATTTTCCGTTGCGACGTAATTAAACGATTACGCCTAGCAAAATCACTATTCACATCGCTAACGAATTAATTCTAAATTAATTCGTTCGCCCGAATTAAAATCTAATTTTAATTCCGCGTCGAAATCTAATTTCGCATAATATATCGAATATATTATTTTATCGATTAATTCCAAATTAATCGTTCTCTCTCTTTAATTAATATTTTATCCCAGATAAAATATCTCCGCAATTAGTCCCAGATTAATTTTCTCTCTATTCTAATTAATCTTCTCTCTTTACTAATTAATCCCAGATTAATCATAGTGCGAGTCATACGTCATCGGTGAATCTTCAGGAAGCGACCCATGAGATCTCCGGATATGTTGGCAGTAAATACGGTCGTCGGACTATCCGAACACGTAAGTACCTCGTACTACGTTTATACCGATTTACAAGACAAGGTTGGCTTCTAGCAAATCGCCATGCCTACCCAATTCTCCAGAAATATTCTTACAGGAATATATAGATCTGTATCAAGCGTAGTATACCGTAGTATTGCGTATATCAGCCCAGTATCGGATAGTCACGTGCTAGGGCTGGGGCTGGATAAGTGTCTGCCCCGTCCGAAGCACATGTCGGATGTCTGGTAACTAGTCTCTATAATCGGATATACATGACCTTGTCATAATATCCCGATGGCCGGCCAGCACTTAAGAGCACTAACACCGTATCCTGCGTGACATCATCTCCACTATGACTGGAGTGATACTTCCATCTTGACATCACACCCATACACTACGACTCTCTGATAAACCCAGAAGTGGTGTACGCAGAATCGGTTAAAGCCCTGTACCACCAAGACCAAAGTCTATCGATTATCGTAAGTATTAGCGATGCAAGTCTCAGGTTAAGACTATACACACCTACCTTGATTTCGGCCTCCCATAGACACATAGTCATAATACCAATGGGATTCCGAGGGGTCTATCCAGAGCGAAGCTGTTTCCCGTACCATCGGTGAAACACAACCTCCTATCGCACTTGCATAAGTATCCTATACTTATATATATGAGAACTATGCCGTTGTGCCCTCACAACGCGCACAAGTGCAATACTAGCCTATTCCGCATTATCGATGTCCTGTCTCGATAATACTACGACTAGGGATATTTAATGATTAATCCTTCGTGGACTGATACTGTCTCATATCATTCTCAATCCAGGAACTAATCATATGGACCTCTCTTCATTTATACATCTAAGGTGATCTAATCCCAAATGATGAGAGTACAATCTCCTTTGTCACATAGTTAATTTGTACAACAACACCATGATCTGTACAAATAGTGACGCTATGGGTCATAATTGTCCAACAACCAGCACATGCGTGTGACATCTAAACATGCATTCAGATGATACATCAATCAGTCTAGTTTGGGGAAGTGCAACTGAAGATCATAATGCCCACATCAGCAACTTCCTGTAAGTTTGTGGCATATTCAATTACAACCGAGAGGCAGAAGAAGCAATGCGACAGTGTGTGTTCCCATATTCTTTGAAAGACAAAGCTAAGGCTTGGCTCCATTCACTATAAGCAGGTTCCATCACAATTTGGAACACTTTTGCCACCAAATTCCTTGCAAAATACTTTCCCCCAGCTAGAACAACAAAGCTGAGGAATGAAATCACATCTTTTGTGCAACATGACTCAGAATCACTCTGTGAAGCATAAGAAAGATATAAGGAATTGCTCCGAAAATTTCCTCACCATGAATTTACAAAGTGGCTACAAGTCCAAACCTTCTACAATGGACTTTCTAGACTAATGATAACCACAATAGATGCTGCTGCTGGAGGAGTATTAATGGCAAAAGGAGAAGATCAGGCTTGGGACTTAATTGAAGAAATGGCCAACAACAATTCCTTGTGGCCAACAGAAAGGAGCATGATCCAACAAATAGCAGAAATCCACGAAGTATGAGCCAACACAGCAATGAATGCCAAGCTGGATTAGATATGAAAATATCTGGAAACTCTTAGCGTGCAGGGTAATGCTGGATCCATAAGTTCACTCTATGGAGGAGCACCAGAGGCAGAATCTTACAACCAACATGATCAGACTGTGAACTATGTCAGTAATTTCAACAGATAAGGAAACAATCCATATTCCAATACCTACAACCCAAGTTGGAGGAATCATCCCAATTTCACATGGAGCAACACTTCAGGGCAAAGGAATAATCCACCACCTGGATTCCAATAGCAGAACAAAGGCCAGGAGTATGAAAAAGAACCAGGAATAGCAGAAGTACTTGCCCAGATGAAAAAGCAAGAAGCCAAATATGATGCTATGTTTAAAAAAAAAAGCAGCATACAATGCTATGTTTCAAAGCCAATCTGCTTCTATAAAGGCATTGTAAAATCAATTGGGACAACTAGCCAATGCTCAGAGTTACAGACCGCAAGGTACCCTTCCTAGCAACGCAGAACCAAATCCATGGAACAGAGGAAAGAGCAATGTCAAGCCATCACTTTGAAAAGCGGCACCGAAATCAACAAATATGTTGGAGTCAAGGCATCTACTGAGGAAGTTCCAAAAGAAAGCAACGAAGCAGATCCACAGATGGAGGAAAAAGAGGCAAAAGAAAATGATCGAGAAAGATTTACTCCACCTTCACCTTTTCCACATATTCTCCAGAAACACAAACTGGATAAGTAATTTGCTTGATTCCTGAAGATCTTCAAAAGCTATATATTATCATTCCATTTGCAGAAGCGTTGGAACAAATACCCAGTTATGTCAAATTCATGAAAGACATTCTGTCACGAAATCAAAGATTGGGAGATTACGAGATGGTAGTATTGACAGAAGAATGCAATGCCATCATTCGGAGGAAGCTCCACCCAAAATTGAAGGATCCTAACAGTTTCACGATCCTTTGTACCATAGGAGAACATTACTTCGATAAGGCTTTGTGTGATTTAGGTGCTACTATTAACTTGATGCCTTTGTCTATTTATAGGAAATTGTAGATTGGAGAAGCAAAGCCCACCTTAGTCACTCTGCAACTTGCTGACAGATCACTCACATTTCTGAGAGGTGTAGTGGAAGATGTATTGGTCAAAGTCGACAAATTCATTTTCCCAGCAGATTTCATTGTCATTGACATAGAGGAAGACAAAGACATACCCATCATCATCGGGAGACCATTTTTGGCTACAGGTCAAACCATCATTGATGTATAAAAAAAGTGAACTAACCATGAGGGTACGTGACCAAGAAGTAACATTCAATGTTTTCAAAGCCATGAAATTCCCGAATGACAAAAAGTAGGAGGAATGTTTCAAACTTGATGTAATAGATAGTATCATCCAGAACACAGATGCATTCTAACTTTCCACTGAAGAACTTGAAGCATGCATCACCAACAAGATTGACAGAGAATTCGATGATGAGATTCTAGAATGCATCAACTATCTTGATGGAGCCTCTCGCTTCAGATCGACACCATATGTGGAAAGCTTGGAACTACCGAAAAAGGAGTGAATCAAGCCCTCGATTGAATCAACTATCTCAGGTATGCATACTTGGAAAACTCTTCTGATTTACCTATGATTATTTCTTCATCACCAACATTGGCGCAAGAAGATAAGTTGCTGAGAGTGCTACGTGAGCACAAGAGAGCTATTGGCTGGACTATAGCAGACATTCGAAGCATCAGTCCATCATTTTTCATGCAAAAAATCTTGATGAACGACGAATACAAAGCCATAATGAAGCATCAACGGAGACTGAATCCAATCATGAAGGAAGTTCTTAAGAAATAAATCATCAAATGGTTGGACGCATGCATTATCTTCCCTATCTCTGACAGCACTTGGGCGAGTCCTATGCAATGTATACCCAAGAAAGGAGGAATGACTGTAGTCACTAATGAAAAGAACGAGTTGATTCCAACAAGAACAGTGTCCGGATGGAGAGTGTGCATGGACTACAGGAAGCTGAACAAAGTAACACGGAATGATCATTTCCCATTACCATTCATTGATTAGATGCTAGACAGATTGGCGGGACATGAATTCTACTATTTTCTTGATGGATACTCATGATATAATTAGATTGTCGTCGCCCTAGAAGATCAAGAGAAAACCACTTTTACAAGCCCGTATGGTACTTTTGCTTTCCGCATGATGCTATTTGGACTCTGTAATTCTCCTGCCACATTTCAACGTTGCATGATGGCCATCTTTTCAGACATGATAGAACAAAGCATGCAAGTCTTCATGGATGACTTCTCAGTATTTGGAGACTCGTTCTACCACTGTTTGTAAAATCTGGAAAAAGTTTTACAAAGATATGAAGATACCAACCTGGTACTCAACTGGGATAAATGCCAATTCATGGTGCAGGAAGACATTGTCCTGGGATATCGGATCTCATATAAAGGAATTAAGGTAGACAAAACAAAGATCGAGACAATAGAAAAATTACCTCCACCATCATCCGTCAAAGGGATTCGAAGTTTTCTCGGGCATGTAAGATTTTACAGGAGATTTATCAAAGACTTCTCTAAGATTGCTAAACCTCTATGCAATCTGCTGGAGAAAGACGTGTCTTTCAACTTCACAGAAGAATGCCACAATGCTTTTAAAATCTTGAAACATAAGTTGGTCTCTGCCCTCATCATAGTAGCACCAGACTGGACACTTCCATTTGAAGTGATGTCTGATGCCAATGATTTTACTGTAGGTGCAGTTTTTGGACAACGTGAGGCAAATATTTTTCACACCATTTACTACGCCAACATAACTTTGAATGAAGCACAACTCAACTACACAACAACTGAAAAGAGTTACTCGCAGTTGTGTTTTCTTTGGATAAATTATGTCCTATTTGTTGGGTCTCAAAGTGGTGGTCTACACAGATCATTCAGCAATCAAATACCTGATCGCAAAGAAAGATGCCAAGCCCAGATTAATCCGTTGGGTGCTTCTGCTATAAGAATTTGATGTGGAGATCCGAGATAAGAAGGGGACATAAAATCAAGCGGCAGATCACTTGTCAAGGCTCGAAAATGGAGGTAAAACTTGCAATGAGCTGACAATCAAAGAAAGTTTTCCAGATGAACGGTTGTTTGCCATAAAGTAATAGGAAGTCCCATGGTTTTATGACTATGTAAACTACATAGTATCAGTGAAATAGCCGTTGGAATGGACACATCAGTAACGAAAGAAATTTCTCAAAGAAGTCAAACACTATGTCTGAGATCAACCTTACATATTCAAAAGCTGTGCTGATAAGTTATTACGGCATTGTGCACCTCAAGAGGAGGTCAATAGTGTCCTGCAACATTGTCATTCATCACCATACAACGGACACTTCATCGGAGATAAAACTGCGGCCAAAGTCCTATAATCAGGTTTGTTATGGCTCACATTGTTTAAAGATGCTCATTTATTCGTTCTTCAATGTCACATGTGCTAGAGAACGAGAAATATTTCGAGGAGAAATGAAGGACCTCTTCAAAGAATTCTCTAAGTGGAGATATTTGATGTATGAGGGATTGACTTTATGGGACCCTTTGTTCCATCCTATGGAAACCTGTACATTCTGGTTGCAGTAGACTACGTCTCCAAATGGGTTGAAGCAGCAGCACTACCATCAAATGACTCCAAAGTGGTGTTAAATTCCTCAAAAAGAATATTTTCACTCGCTTCGAAATACCTCGGGCAATCTTAAGTGATGGTGGCACACACTTCTGCAACAGATACTTCGATGCACTTCTATCCAAATACGGAGTTACTCACAAAGTTTTCACTGCTTACCATCCGCAGTCAAGTGGTCAGGTTGAAGTTTCCAACAGAGAAATCAAACGAATCTAGGAGAGAACCGTTGGGTCAACAAGGAGGGACTGGTCTACAAAATTAGATGATGCATTTTGGGCCTACCAGACAGCTTACAAGACACCCATTGGAATGTCCCCATATCAAATGGTGTTTGGGAAAGCATGCCATCTTCCTATGAAGCTGGAACATAAAGCGTACTGGGCATTGAAGAAGCTAAATTTCGATCTACAAGTAGTAGAAGAGAAACGTCTCCACCAACTGAACGAATTAGATGAATTTCCTCTCCATGCTTATGAGAATGCCAAACTGTATAAAGAAAAGACCAAGAAGTGGCATGATCAGAAAATAGTACGCAGACAACTGGAACCAGGACAACGGGTATTGTATACAACTCAAGGTTGAAACTTTTACATGGTAAGCTAAAATCACGGTGATCAGGTCCATTTGTAATCAACCATGTTTTACTATATGAAGCCGTTTAGCTACATGACCCCAACTCCAATGATATATTCAAAGTTAACAGCCAACATGTCAAGCACTATTGGAGAGAATCCATCAAGAGTCAAAAGGAGAGTCTCACACTTGCAGATCCAGCCTAACGTTCAAGCAGTCATGTCTAGCTGACGACGTTAAACTAAGCACTAGTAGGGAGGCAACCCATGCGATTTATGTATATATTAAGATTTAGTGTGTTTTATTTTTGTGTGTTTAATTTTTATGGGAAAAGTCACAAACATGATGGAAGACGTTCTCGCAAGTCTTCACAAGCATTTTCCTTCTCTCCATCAAAACTCTTTGATGAAAGTCTACAAAGCATGCATTGAACGAATGAGAGTTCTGATGATTAAAGGTATTCCTAGTGACATTCGTTGGATAATTGAAGCACGAGTACGATTGGTAGGTGAGTCATCTGACTCTTTTATTTCATTTCTGTCTGGTTTAGGAAAAAACACTTATGCTAAGAAAAGAAGAGCTAAACTATTAGGTGTTTGCTATAAATGTGCACGCTGTACATGAAATACTCATTGCCATTCTTTAGGAATGGTGTTTGTGTTAGGGTTGGTGTTCAGAGTGCCAATACGAATCATATTTATATCCGATTCATGAATACAAATAATTCATTTTTCCATAATATTACTTACTTAATGGTAGCACCTATTGTTTTTATATATTTATTCGATCTAAATATGATTAGATTGAAACTAAATATGATTTAGTGATATGTATATATTAGACAAAGACCCTAAGATTTACAACGTAGTGCAGAATTACAACGTAGTTTGTAATTGACATTGGGAAGCGTCACTACAAGTTGAATTTTCTCAAATAAAGTTCCTGGTCAAGATTTACTGACACGAGTCGGTTAGTAAAATCCATTGAGACCAGTACATGTCATATATCGTGATTGGTCCGATGGTTTATCCCAATGAACCATGAGTCTCGAGAGACTCATATAGACATGTAGGTGTTTATTTGATAAACACTGAACGACTCACTGAAGATTTCCTAATACATGGTACACCAACATCAGTAGGAATCTTCTCGAGTCGAGTAGCATAGTGGTCATTCGACTTGAGATACCACTATGGATATAAGAGATATCCTCTACACTTTGATGGTAGTCACGTCACCGACCTATTTAGATCAGACCTCCACATGTTCGTTGGGTGAGGACTGATGCTCATGATATCCTGTGAGTATCAGATAGAATCCGTCAGTCCTGTGTACAGTGTAAGGTTCCTAGAACATGCCAAGGATCATCTAAGTAGAAATTAGTGTGAATACTCAACGAAGTTGCGGAAAAACTTACAGTGATCGGTTTCATAGGATATTGAAAGTTCAAAACTTTTGTAGAAGAAGAAGAGCTCCAAGCCTTCTCTTTGTGTTCCAAACTCAAGGATTTGTTTCCCTAACACCTTGAATGACTCCCTGTTGTGCTAGCAATGAAGAAATTTTGAAACAAAATTTCTAGGAGAGGAAAGCAAGGTCACGGCAATTGCTTGAGGAAGGGAGAGAGAGACAATTTTATCTTTTTTATTTGACTTCTAAAATCAACACCATTTTCAAAAAACAATATTTGGTATATGTCTTTCACAAATCAAGCTTGTGTGTTTTACAAGCTACCAACTAACCACCAACTTCTATCAACCAAAAGTTTAATAAAGTTTACTAGTGATGTGATTCGGTGGGTCCCACTTTAAATTCAAAATTCGAGTGGGCCCGTTTAACACACTTCGGGCTCGGGTTCGTTTAATTCCGAATTAACAAATTTTTCGTTGCGACATTATTAAAAAATTAAAGTCACTTACGAATTAATTCTAAATTAATTCGTTCGCCTGAATTAAAATCCAATTTTAATTTCGCGTCGAAATCTAATTTCAATTAATATATCGAATATATTATTTAATCGATTAATTCCAAATTAATCGTTCTCTCTCTTCTAATCGAATTTTATCCCAGATAAATTCTTACCGTAATTAATCCTAGATTAATTTTATCTCTCTTATAATTAATCCCAGATTAATTTGGCTTGAGTCAAACGTCATCGGTGAATCTTTGGAAAGCGACCCATGAGATCCTTGGATATGTTGGTAGTAAATCCGATCATCGGACTGTCCGAACACGTGCGTACCCGGTACCACATTCTTACCGATTTACAAGACATGGTTAGCTTCTAGCAAAACACCATACCAACCCAATTCTCCAGAAATATTCTTATAAGGAATATATAATCTATGCCAGGCGTAGTATACTAAGTATTACGTATTACCATCCAGTATCGGATGTCACATGCTAGGCCTGGGGCTGGAATTGTGTTTGCCCCATACGAAGCATATATCGGATCACTAGCAACTCTTTAATCGGATAATCATGACCTTGTCATATTATCCCGATAGTTGCAACATAATAGAGTACCAGTTCTGTATCCATGCGTGATCATCATCTCCATATGACTGAAGTGATACTTCCATCTTGACATCACACCCAATACACTAGGATTCTCAATAAACCCAGAAGAGGTGTACACAGAACCTGTTAAAGTCCCGGACGACCAAAACCAAAGCGTATTGATTGTCACAAGTATTAGCGATGCAAGTCTCAGGTTAAGACCAAATACACATACCATGATTCGGATTCCCATAGACACATAGTAATACTACCAATGGGATTCCGAGGGGTCTATCCAGAGCGAAGCTGTTTCCGTACCATCGGTAAACAGAACCTCCTATTACACTTGCATGAGTATCCAATATCCAAATATATGAGAACTATGCCGTTACGCTTCCATAACGCGCACAAGTGTAATACTACCCTATTCCGTATTATCGATGTCCAGTCTCGATAATATTACGACTATGGATATTTAATGATTAAACCTTTAGTGGATTGATATTGTCTCATATCTTATTAATCCGGAACTAATCATAAGGACTTTTATCATTTATGTATTTAAGTAATTTAATTACAAAATGATAAAATAGCAATTTCCTTTGTCACATAAGTAATTTGTACAAAAACCACAATGTCTTTTACAAATAGTGATGCTATGGGTCATAATTGTCCAACAATATCCAACTTGGCCTATATTCAATCACTCAAGTATCTAACACCTGAACTATGTACATGTCGCTCAAACTTTTGCTGAGGAATAGCCTTCGTCAGCAGATCTTCAATGTTGTCATCTGATGCGACCTTCTCGATCTTCACATCGCCACGATGTATGATCTCATGAATCAGAAGGAAATGTCGAAGTACATGCTTGGATCGTTGATGACACCGCGGTTCCTTTGCCTGCTCTATAGCCCCGTTATTGTCACAGTACAAAGGAACGGGCTCAACTGCTAACGGAACTACTCCTAATCCAATTAGGAATTTACGGATCCAAACTGCCTCTTTTGCTACCTCAGCTGCAGCAATATATTCTGCTTCTGTTGTTGAATTGGCAATAGTCTTTTGCTTGGAATATTTCCAGCTTACTACTCCGTTGTTCAAACAAAATATATACCCGGATTGTGACTTACAGTCTTCTTTATCGGTTTGGAAACTTGCATCGGTAAACCCAGTTACCTCAAGTTCTCCATCTCCATAGATTAAGAAAGCATCCTTAGTTCATCTAAGATACTTAAGGATGTTCTTAACCGCAACCCAGTGACCATCACCTGGATCGGCCTGATAGTGACTACACATGCTCAAAGCATACGAGACATCAGGTCGCGTACATATCATGGCATATATGATCGATCTGACTGCTGAAGCGAACGGTATCCGACTCATACTGTCGCTCTCATCTTGAGTTTTAGGACACATGTCCTTAGATAGAGTGACGCCATGTGACACTGGCAACAGTCCACTCTTAGACTGATCCATGTTGAATCTCTTCAACGCTTTGTCAATGTATGCGCTCTGGGAGAGTCCAAGCAGCTTTCTAGATCTATCCCGGTAGATCTTTATTCCCAGAATAAAGGCTGCTTCTCCCAGATCTTTCATGGAGAATTTTAATGAAAGCCAAGCTTTCACCGATTGTAGCATGGGAATGTCATTGCCAATAAACAATACATCATCAACGTAAAGGACAATGAATGTCAGTGCGCTCCCACTAACCTTCTTATATACACAAGGATCATCCTCGTTTTGAATGAAATCATATTCTTTTATGATCTCATCAAAATGTTGGTTCCAAGAACGTGATGCTTGATTCAATCCATAAATGGATCAATTTAACTTGCAAACCTTGTTTGTATGTTTTGTTACGACAAAAACGTCAGGCTATTGCATATAAACATCCTCCAAAAGGTTTCTGTTAAGGAAAGTGGTTTTGACGTCCATCTGCCATATTTCATAATCGAAATATGTAGCAATAGCAAGCATTATCCGAATGGATTTAATCATGGTAACAAGTGAAAAAGTTTCATCGTAATCGACACCATGTCATTGACGATACCCTTTCGCTACAAGCCTAGCTTTGTACGTTTGTATGTTGCCATCCATGTCAGTCTTCTTCTTGAAGACCCATTTGCAACCAATAGGCTTTATGCCTTCTGGTGCATCAACCAGTGTCCAAACTTGGTTGGTGTACATGGAATCCATTTCGGACTTCATGGCTTTTTGCCGTAAAGCGGAGTTGGTATCTTGTTGATGAGTGGTAAAACTATCACTATTTCTCACTTATTTAACTTAATATTTTGTATAGTTTCTTGAGTTTTGTGAATATTTTGATGTGTTTTGTGTTATTTTGTAGATAAATAAAGTTTCAGGACATTCTGGAGGTGATTTGGAGCATAACTGTGAAATTTGGTGAAATTTGGCAAAAATGGTATTTTGGTAATTTTGGACGTCCCGACACAAAGGGTATTTTGGTAATTTTGGACATCCCGACACCGAAATAAAGTTTCAAGACATTCTGGAGGTGATTTGGAGCAAAACTGGGAAATTTGACGAAAAGGGTATTTTGGTAATTTTGGACATCCCGACACCGAGGGTATTTTGGTAATTGCACCACCATGCCACATGTCAAAAATTCAACGAGCCGTCTTTTTTAGCCACCATGCCACGTGTCGAAAATTCAGCGATCCAAAAAAAATAATAATAAAATAATAAAAAAATAAAAATCAGAAAAATAATAATAAAAAATTGGATTTTTTTTGCCTATAAATAGATTTCGAATTTTTAGTTTCAAATGTACCAAATCCTCTGTAAATACTTAAATAAAAGAGAGTTCTTCTTATTTTCTTCTTATATTCAGTTTTATTTACGCTTTGTAGTAGTAATTCTATCCATCTATGAGGGGGTAACTTCTCTATGCTGAGGTAATAAGGTAATACTTTTACTTTTGCTATTTAGATTAATCTCCCTTAAAAAATAATATATAAACTATTTAAAATCTGAATTAATAAAGGATACCGCCATTTTCGGACGGTTGGTTATTAAATTTAATCTGGTTAAACCTGACTTAATGAGGATATCGCCATACTGGACGGTTGGTTTAAGTTTATATTTCTGTTCCGCCTTATGGCTGGTATATTTGAATTTGACTTAATCAGGATACCGCCATTCTGGACGGTTGGTTTAAAATATCACAAGATTATATATTATTTTATGGGAGATATCTAAATAGTGAATAGTAGAAGTTAATTCCTTTTACCTTAACATTTCTTTTTATTACTTTTCATCAATTTCATTTTATGTCTTTTAAGTTTATATCAGCTTTAGTTATGTGTTGTAACTAAGTTAAATATCTAGGGTTGTGATAAAATCTAATATTACCGATTTAAAAAAGGGTTAGATTATAGTTTGGATAATTAAAAGAATTATTTGTTGAGTCATAACCTTAATGCCTTTTTATTAACTGATCACTAATAAAATTGATTAGATAAAATTTAAAATGAACTAGACATAGGGATTTTAAGTTTAAAGACCTTATACTCAACAACCCACGATCTTCTTTAAGAATAGATAAACCTTTAATAGATTTCCTTACAGGATAGGAATATACCTGTTGGGCGGGGGTAATCAATAATTGGAATTCAATCTTAATGAATCTAGGTAATTTAATTGACATAGACATATGGTTCAATTTGATTATTCTAGGTATTTGTAAATGACCATCGGAAGAGGCTTTTACATAATTTAGTGTTCCAGATTAATAATTCAATATTTTACCCAACTATGATGTAATACTTCATCTTTTAATAGATATTAGAAAGATTCACAACCCTAGATCTTTGAGTCTTTTTATTTTCCTTAGTATTTTCTTTTGTCTTTTTATTTATTTATTTATTTAGCCAAATCTACAAATCAGATCATTTCAAGCAATCAATCACTTCTCCCTCAATTAGATATTTGTAAATAAGTAGATTTAACAATTAATAACAACAGTAGGAATTAAATCCTCGTGGGATCGATATTTTTATACTACTTGAACGATACGTGCGCTTGCGTTATACGTGTGTGTTTACGCCGGTCACTTGTATCGCTTCCTCATACGTAGCCGGCTCATTATCCTCAATAAGATTAATATCTACGTGAGGTGAGATCAGAAACCCATACCTCTCAGGTTATTTTCTGTCTCTCTCCGACCTACGCAGTTCTTGTGTTTTAGAAGACTGTGGTATATTCTCATCCCTGATGAACTATTCGTGTTCCGTTAAGGAATTAGTGTCAGGAACAGTATCACTCCGACTTTCATCGAGTTCTACTTTCTTCCCACTTACCACTGCATTTAGGAATTCCTTTTCGAGGAAAACCACATGTAGAGCAACAAATACCTTGTTCTCTTGTGGGTGGTAGAAGTAATATCCTTTGGTTTCCCTAGGATAACCTACAAATAGGCACTTATCCGATTTGGGTTCTAGTTTAGTACCATCCAAACGTTTAACGTATGCCCAGCATCCCCAAATCTTCAGGAATGAGAAACTCGGTTTCTTTCCTGTCCATATTTCATATGGAGTCTGTTGAACAAACTTTGACGGAACCTTATTCAAAATAAGTATTGCACTGTTCAATGCATATCCCTAGAAGGAAATTGGTAGCTCAGTGCGACTCATCATAGACCTTACCATGTCCAACAAAGTTTGGTTTCTCCGTTCGGACACACCGTTTAATTGAGGTGTTCTGGGAGGAGTCCACTGTGAAAGAATACCATACTCTTTCAAGTAATCAAGAAACTCATTGCTCAAGTATTCTCCACCACGGTCCGACCGTAATGTTTTAATACTTTTACCGGTATGTTTTTCTACTTCATGTCGAAACTCTTTGAATTTCTCAAAAGTTTCCGACTTGTGTCTCATAAGATACACATAACCATAACGCGATGCATCATCCATAAAGGTTACGAAGTATTCATATCCGCCTCTAGCCTGGCTAGATATGGGCCCACATACGTCACTATAAACGAGGGCTAACAGTTCGGTGGCAAATGCACCTTTACCGCTAAAAGGTGTTTTAGGCATTTTGCCTAATAAACAAGATTCGCAGATGTCATATGAATTTGGATCAAATCCGTCCAAGTATCCACTCTTCGAAAGTGTGGATATACGAGTATTGTTAATGTGTCCCAGACGACAATGCCACATATAAGTTTCATATTTTTTACTTAATTTAAGCCTTTTGTTTGTCATGTTATATGTTTGAGATTGATTTATATTCAGAATATAAAGACCATTATTTACATTAGCACTGCATATCTCAAAATCATTTTTATAAACAAAACACCTGTGTTTCTGAATACAAAAGTATACCCACATTGGGTTAAGCAAGATACAAATATAATGTTTCTAGTCAAACTAGGTACATAATAGCAGTTTGATAAATTAAGTACATGCCCCGAGGGTAGTTCCAAAATGTAGGTCCCAACAGCCAAAACAGCGACTCTAGTCCCATTTCCAACTCGGAGGTCGATCTCTCCTGAAGCCAGTCTCCGACTAATCTGCAGATCCCGCATATCAGTACATATATGAGTACCACAACCACAACTAGAATCAAAAATCTAATTTTTAAAACAAGAATTAGACATGTTTATCTCTATAACAAACATACCTGAAGCCGGAGCCTTGCCTGCCTTCACTTCCTTCATGTGAACCCACAGCATTACCATCAACTCTCCAAGAGTATGATCTTGGTTCATCATATTTTAGTTCATGATGAACCCGCTCCAGCTGTCAGGAAGAGACTGTAAGATCAAATCTATGGAAGTCTCAGCCTCAAAGGTTATGCCTAGCTGACCCAGCTATTCGATAGCGAAAGAGCTTTTTCTGCAATTCATACCTTTACCATCTAAGGTTAGATCGGTGAAGGTCCTTCAATGTTTCCATCATAGTATAGAGATCCATCCCTTATTCTGGCGACGAAATTGAGGGGTCATTGCAGCGAGCATGACAGATTGAGTAGTTGATTTGTCATCACTGTGAGTCTTCCAAAGCTCAAGCTCAAGCGGCTGCTCAATTCCGGTCTTAGGTCCGAGAGGTCTCTATATCGTATAGAGCATCTTTTCAGCCCTCAGGATAATCCTGAGGTTCATATCCCAGTCAGGAAAGTTGGCACCATTAAAGACATTTTCGCCCAAGATAATGTCTCTAACGTTGATCTTTCCGGCCATCTTAATTGCAATAGTCTAACTATTCAATTAACGATTTTGGGTACAATCTAACTGTTACAAAAAATAATAAAATATTAGTCCAACTAATAAATATATGGAATGACGAAAATAATTTGAAAGCACGTATTTGGCAAGTATTTGAACGAAATTGCAAATTCAATACTGGTCTCCCACTATTTTTCGGCGAGCCTCTAACCCTCTGTTGAGTACTCGGGAAACCTAGTTTCCTAGTGGGCTAGGATCCCGTTAAATAACACACAACCTTGACTTTGGCCAACAAGCTGTATGATATTTAACTAGGTAGATCTCTAAGATCAATTGGATCTCATCCAATTCCTAGATCCGGTAGGTGGACCTCCAAGTCCGAAACATATATACAATATATATGCCAATATCCAAAATATTTCCTAACCTTTTCCTCTGAATCAACTAAGCCTTGGCTTTGGCTCAACAAGCTTAATGATTCCAGTTAAGCAAGACCCATTGACAGTGGGAAAGCTTCGTAATCCACGTCGATGAACAAGAAGTGACCTTGACTTTGGCCAACAAGTCACAACTTGCCCAAGACATGCGATATGGAACAAAGCTTTCGTGGTTCAAACACATCCGCGATGGACATTGATCTTGACTTTGGCCCACAAACCAATGCCAATCTTGGATCTTGAGAGAGAACCACTCAATGGAAGGAAAACGCTTAATATTGTATTGATGGTTTTTTCGCGTAAATTGGCAACCAATTTATTATCTTTGATTAGGTCTCATCATACACCCTTAAGCATGCATTCTAAAAGCATAATAAGACGCGAAATAAATAATAATTATATGCGGATGGATATTCAACAAATTGTTCCTAGAACAAATCTCTTCATTTCCTCTCCCCGGCTAGCACTATACTTACTTCTACCCAATTACATAATACAATAAAGAAACCTCATTTACATTGAGGGGAATTGGTGAGAAGAGAAGTACAAAGAGTCAAGAGATAAAAGGCTGGACACGCAGGTCTAATTTAATAAATTCTATATTTATTACAATAATTTCCAAAATTGCCCTTACCCTTCTAATATCCATCCGATATACATTATTTATACAATACATCCATGTATTCACACAAAACATGTTATTCAATCAATCTAATCCAATTAATTAATATTTGAATTAATGACCATCCAATGTTCAAACAATGATTTATTTGCGTTAGTCCAACTCGTTTAAGAATAAGTACTCAAAGTGCGTATTCTTGAATTATATCGAACTACAATATTAAATCCAATTTAATTCGTATTCAATACTAATTCTAATTTTATTCTAAATTAAATAATTACACTTATATTTGTGCCTTTTAGACTTAGATTCTAAATCCAATCTAAATGGGTCTCAAAGGCCCAATTAACATCCAATGTCAATTTAATTAAAGTCCAATGAGCTTTTAATTAATTCTTAAGGCATGGACTTTGGCAACCAAAGCCCAATAAGGAATCACCCTTTGCCATAAAATTAATTTTGGCCCATTAGGCCAAATTAATTTTTTTAAAGGCCCAATTAAACTATTTGGACTTTATGGAATGGTTTTAGGCCACAATTTGGATCCAATCCAATTGTCCTAAACCAACTTGGCAAAACCAAGCCCATTAAGCCCAAATGTAATAATATTAGCCCAATTCAAAATTAATGACTAATTTATTTAATTACAATATTCCAAATATCACAATTATTTTAATTAAAGTGTAATAGCCACAATTAATTAGTTAAATTAATATTTCCAAAATACCAATTTATCTAATTAATCATGCTTTAATTTATCAACTCATGTCCAACACAAATTGAAGCAAAATCAATCTATTTCATGCTTCTTCACTAACGAAAATATGCATAATTTTATATCCAATTTTGATTTCAATCCAATTAAATCACAAATCAATATACTCATCAAGCTTTAAACACATACAATGGTCTAAAATCAAAAATCACCATGATACACCTAGGGTTCATGTATTCGGCCAACCATAGGAATTTAAGGAAAATTAATCTAATCAATTTTTCTCAAATTTTAAGATGCATAAATCCAATTCATCATCAACCAAGCTCAACCAAACCATCAATTTGAAGAAATCATGCTTAAATCACAAAAACCCCAAATTAAAGTATATAAACCCTAAGTTCATTTCATGCTTAGACAAGGCTCTGATACCATTGTAAGGTTCCTAGAACATGTCAAGGATCATCTAAGGAGAAATTAGTGTGAATACTCAACGAAGTTGTGGAAAAACTTACATTGATCGGTTTCGTAGGATGTTGGAAGTTCAAAACTTTTGTAGAAGAATGAGAGCTCCAAGCCTTCTCTTTGTGTTCCAAACTCAAGGATTTGTTTCCCTAACACCTTGAATGACTCTTTGTTGTGCTAGCAATGAAGAAATTTTGAAACAAAATTTCTAGGAGAGGAAAGCAAGGTCACGACAATTTTGTGGAAGGGAGATAATTTTGTGTTTTGTATTTGACTTCTAAAATCAATACCATTTTCTAAAAACAATATTTGGTATATGTCATTCACAAATCAAGCTTGTGTGTTTTACAAGCTACCAACTAACCACCAACTTCTATCAACCAAAAGTTTAATAAAGTTGACTAGTGATGTGATTTGGTGGTCCCCACTTTAAATTCAAAATTCGAGTGGGCCCGCTTAACACTCTTCGGGCTCAGGTTCGTTTAATTCCGAATTAACAAATTTTCCGTTGTGACATAATTAAAAAATTAAAGTCGCTGACAAATTAATTCTAAATTAATTCGTTCGCCCGAATTAAAATCCAATTTTAATTACGCGTCGAAATCTAATTTCAATTAATATATCGAATATATTATTTAATCGATTAATTCCAAATTAATCGTTCTCTCTCTTCTAATCGAATTTTATCCTAGATAAATTCTTACCGTAATTAATCCTAGATTAATTTTCTCTCTCTTATAATTAATCCCAGATTAATTCTGCTCGAGTCAAACATCATCGGTGAATCTTTTGGAAGCGACCCATGAGATCCCTGGATATGTTGGCAGTAAATCCGGTCGTCGGACTGTCCGAACACGTGCGTACCTGGTACCACGTTCTTATTGATTTACAAGACATGATTGGCTTCTAGCAAAGCACCGTGCCTACCAAATTCTCCAGAAATATTCTTTTAAGGAATATATAATTTATGCCAGGCGTAATATACTAAGTATTACATATTACGATCCAATATCGGATGTCACATGCTAGGCCTGGGGCTGGAATTGTGTCTGCCCCATACGAAGCATATATCGGATCACTAACAACTAGTCTATTTAATCGGATAATCATGACTTTGTCATATTATCCCGATAGTTGCAACATAATGGAGTACTAGTTCTGTATCCCTGCGTGATCATCATCTCCATATGACTGAAGTGATACTTCTATCTTGACATCAAACCCAATACACTACGATTCTCAATAAACCAAGAAGAGGTGTACATAGAACCTGTTAAAGTCCCGGATGACCAAAACCAAAACGTATTGATTGTCACAAGTATTAGCGATGCAAGTCTTAGGTTAAGACCAATACACCAACCTCGATTCGGATTCCCATAGACACATAGTCATACTACCAATGGGATTCCAATGGGTCTATCCAGAGCGAAGCTGTTTCCGTACAATCGGTAAACAGAACCTCCTATTACACTCGCATGAGTATCCAATATCCAAATATATGAGAACTATGCCGTTACGCTTCCATAACGCGCACAAGTGTAATACTAGCCTATTCCGCATTATCGATGTCCAGTCTCGATAATACTACGACTAGGGATATTTAATGATTAAACCTTTAGTGGATTGATACTGTCTCATATCTTATTAATCCAGAACTAATCATACGGACTTTTATCATTTATGTATTTAAGTAATCTAATTACAAAATGATAAAATAACAATTTCCTTTGTCACATAGTTAATTTGTACAAAAACCACAATGTCTTTTACAAATATGGATGCTATGGGTCATAATTGTCCAACATACAGAGCATATGTATCATGTACGTATTTGCGATCTAGTAAATCCATGGCCGTGGTATACTTCAGAAGCGAGTTCCGAGTGTTATTTAGAGGTCATAAATTTAAAAGTTGACTATATTATACCTTAATGATTTGACGTTCTTATCTATATCCATGGTATAATATTGATAGCCTGTGATAGAAGGATTATACGTATGTAATGACCTCGACTTGCATAGTTTAGCGATATTATCCATGGTCGTCATAATTCATGAGTGGGTGAATTATGGACACGAAATTGGATTTCGTGATGGATAAACCTAAACTTAGAGAGTCCCACAATATGAAGTGTACTCGTTGAGCACTTGGGCAACGCATTTTGAATAATATAGATTATTCATAATACTTCACAGATTAAATGAGTTAATTCGAATCGTTTAATCGGTTAAACGAAAATACATACATTATGGGATTTTGGTCAATTAATAATTAATTTGTATTTGTATTTGATACAAGATTTGATTTGATGCATATTAATTAATTCTTAAATGAGACTGTGACACATGCCATTAATATATGTATTTGTTATTTAATGTAAATAAAAATACATATATAATAATAATCACATTAATTGATTATTTAGATGTTTAAATGTTAAATATCTAGATAATTAAATTATTTCAATACTACATAAATGTTATGCAATATGTTTGATTATTATTGGTTACATGTGGCATGATTTTATTAAGCTTAAAGTTTACAAATTAGATTTGTTTACTTAAAGTTTATTATTATTTAACCCCTCAAAGTCGGACAAGGCTTATTTTTTGAGTTTAAAATATTGTTTTCTCCTTTCATGAGAAGCCATGGCCAAATACCTCCATAAATAAAAGCTCCCAAAATGTTTTGAAGAGTCAAGGAAGAAAGTGAAGAAATTCAAGAAAAAAGTTTAAGGAAATTAGGAGATTTTTGTTGGAGTTTCTAAGCCTCCCAAGATCATTAAACAAGCATGAAACAAGTGCGAATACAACCAGGGAGTTGCAGAATACTCACATCGATCGGTTGAGCGACGCGCGAGGCAACAAAAAATTTCTTTTTCTGTCCACTGGACTGCTCGGCAGTGAGCTGCTATCCTCTCCAAGATTCGGCCTTTGTTGCTCCTTGAACAAGCTTCAAGCTTTATCAAACGATTCCAAGCTCATGGGTGGACTTCCTTATCACCTTCGCATGTCCCTCGGAGTGCTAGCTCTCTTGATTTTTGCCACAAAAATCAAACACTTTGCTTCCCATTTCCTTCTTGGCTCACGGCAAACCAGTGAAGAAACAGCCCTCCATGGGCGAGAGAGAGAGAGATGAGGAAGATAAGAGTGAGTGTGGTTGTTGGCTATTTTGTGTATCAAATACACAAATCAATTTCCAAAATTAATTAATTATTTTCTCTTTCCAAAAGTCAAGCCTTTACGGCTCCAACCACTCACATCAACTCCATCAATCAATGAAAAGTGACTTGCGTCAATCACTCAAAGTGAAAGACATATATGACTTGATTGATGAATGATGTGACGCTAGATGCGACTAGCGATTTGATGCTTGATTTGACTTGCATACCGCACTCGAATTCGAAATGCAAATGCACTCGCAAACAATCCCGGGCTCGGGTTCGCTAATTCCAAATTAACGAATTTTCCGTTGCGACGCAATTAAATGATTATGCCTAGCAAAATCACTATTCACGTCGCTAACGAATTAATTCTAAATTAACTCGTTCGCCCGTCGAAATCCAATTTCGTTTAATATATCGAATATATTAATTTAATCGATTAATTCCAAATTAATCATTATCTCTCTTTAAATGATATTTTATCCTAGATAAAATATCTCCTCAATTAATCCTAGATTAATTTTCTCTCTCATCTAATTAATCCGAGATTAATAAAAGTGCGAGTCATACGTCATCGGTGAATCTTCGGGAAGCGACCCATGAGATCCCCGGATATGTTGGCAGTAAATTTGGTCGTCGGACTATCCGAACACGTAAGTACCTAGTACTACGTTTGTACCGATTTACAAGACAAGGTTGGCTTCTAGCAAAGCGCCATGCCTACCCAATTCTCCAGAAACATCCTTACAGGAATAAGGATCTATATCAGGTGTAATATACGTAGTATTGCGTATTTCGATCCAGTATCAGATGATCACATGCAAGGCATGGGGCTGGTACAGTGTCTGTCCCGTACGAAGCATATATCGGATTACTAGCAACTAGTCTCTTTATTATCGGATAATCATGACCAAGTCATATTATCCTGACGGTTGCAACCTTTTTAGAGAACCAGTTCTGTATCCCTACGCGATCATCATCTCAATATGACTGGAGTGACTTCCGTCTTGACATCACACCCAACACACTACGATTCTCAATATACCCAGCAGAGGCGTACACAGAACCGATTAAAGCCCTGTAGGACCACAACCAAAGTATATTGATTGTCGCAAGTATTAGCGGTGCAATTTTCAGGTTAAGACCAAATACACCTACCCTGATTTCGGATTTCCATAGACACATAGTCATACTACCAATGGAATTCCGAGGGGGTCTATCCAGAGCGAAGCTGTTTCCCGTACCATCGGTAAACACAACCTCCTATTACACTTGCATGAGTATCCTATACCTATATATATGATAACTATACCGTTATGCCCTCACAACGCGCACAAGTGTAATACTAGTCTTTTACGAATTTATCGATGTCCAATCTCGATAATACTCTGACTAGGGATATTTAATGATTTATCCTTCGTGGACTGATACTGTCTCATATCATTCTCAATCCAGGAACAAATCATAAGGACCTCCTATCATTTATATATCTTGGTGATCTAATCACAAATGATAAGAGTGTAATCTCCTTTGTCACATAGTTAATTTGTACAACAACACCATGATCTGTATAAATAGTGACGCTATGGGTCATAATTGTCCAACAATCTCCCACTTGGCCTATAGCCAGTCACTCTAGTGTCTGACACCCGATCTATGTACGGTTGGCTCAAATTGCTAAGGAAAGGCTTTCGTCAGCGGATTTGCATGATTATCATCTGATGCGATTTATTCGATCATTACATCACCACGATGTATGATCTGAACGAATCAGATGAATATCGAAGTATGTATCTGGATCGTTGATGAGACCAGTTATTCTTTAGCCTATGCTGAAGCCTAGCTCAGTGGCTAATAGAACTATATCTAATCTAATTAGATTTATTATCAACCCAAATGGCTTCTATTGCTGCCTTAGCTGCAGTAATAACCCGCATTTGTTGTTTATTCGGTAACAGTATCTTGCTTGGAAGATTTCCAGCTCACTGTACCGTTATTCAAATTGTATAGTACCTTTTTTACGACTTATAATCTTTTTATCGGTTAGGAAACTTGCTACAGTGATCCCAGTCACTTCAAGTTCTCCATCTCCATAGTATAAGACAACATCCTTAGTTCTCTAAGATACTAATGGATGTTCTTAATATCAATCCAGTGACTATCACTTGGATTGGCCTGTTTGTGACTGCATATGCTCAAAGCGTATGAGACACCAGGGCGCGTACATTTTTCAATGTACGATTTCTCGGAGAGTTTTCATGAAAGCCAAGCTTTCACCGATTGTATTATGGGATTATCATTTCCAAGAAATGACATATTATCATTATTTATAGGACATCCACTGTCAGTGCGCTCCCACTAACCTCCTTATATACACAAGAATAATTTCGTTTTGAATTAATTCATAAACCATTATGATTACATCAAAACGATAATTCCAAGAACTCAATTCTTGCTTCAATCCATACATGGATCGAGTAACCTGCAAACCTTGTTTGCTAGTTTTGGTACGACAAAACCGACATGATGTTGTAAACATCCTCCAAAAGGTTTCCTTTTCAGGAAAGCGATTTTCCCGTGTAGCTGTCATATTTCATAAATGAAACATGCAGCATTATCAAGCATTATCCAAATGGATTTACCGTGGAAACAGGTAAAAGGTTTCATTGTAATCAACACAATGTTGATAACAATACCTTTCCGTTAAAAGCCTAGCTTTATACGTTGGTATGTTGCCTTCCATGTATGTATTCCTTGATGACTTATATAGTACCAATAGACACAATGCCTTGCGGTACATCAACTAGTATCCAAACATAATTCATATACATGGAATCCATTTTGGACTCATGGCACTTTGCCATAATTAGGGAGTCGATACATTGTATCACTTTCTCATACGTAGTCAGTTGGTATACCTCAAAAGATTGACATCTTTACGAGGTGAGATCGGAAACCCATACCCCAGGTTGTTTTCTAATTCTCTCCGACTTACGCGGTTCTTGTGTATTCAAAGATTAATGGTATAGTTCATCCTTGATGAAATATTGTGTTCCATTAGGAATCGGTGCCTGGAATAGTATTACTCCGATTTTCATCGAGTTTTACTATCCTCCCACTTACCACTGCATATAGGTATTCCTCTTAGGAAAACCGCATGGTGAGCAACAATTAAATTGTTCTCACGTGAGTTGTATAAGTATTATACTTCGGTATCCTAGGTTTAGTTTGGTATCATCCAAACATATGCCTAGCATTCCCAAATTATCAGGAATGAGAAACTTAGTTTCTTTCTTGTTCATATCTAATATAAAGTCTGTCAAACAGATTTTTATGGAACCTTATTCAAAATAAGTTCAGCACTGTTTATGCGTATCCGTTGAAGGAAATGGTAGCTCAGAGCGACTCATGATTAACCTTATCATGTCCAACAAAATTCGGTTAGTCGGTTTGGACACACCGTCAAATTGACGTGTTTTGGGAGGAGTCCTCATTGAAAGAATACTATACTCTTTCAAGTATATTAGAAATTTATTGCTTAAGTATTTTCCATTATGGTCTTACCGTGTCGGTTTAATACTTTAGCCGATCTGTTCGTCATTTTCGTGTCGAAACTATAAAACTTTTCGATTTGTGTTTCAAAAGAGACACATAACCATAACGAGATGCCACATCTGTAAAGGTCACGAAATAATCATATCCACCTCTAGCCTAGCTAGACATGGGCCAATTGCTTCACTATGAACTAGGGCTAACAGATCAGTGGCATTTGCACTTTTACCAAGTAAATAGTGTTTTAGGCACTTTGCCCAATAAACTAGATTCGTAGACTTTATTTGAATAGAATCAAATATGTCCTAGTACCCTGTGGGAACACAGAAAATCTTGGCGACGCCGTTCCTAGGCTCGCGGCCTAGTTGGGAAGGATTAAATAACATGGAGTCGCCACCCGGTGTGAACCGGGACAAAGATTTAAGGCCGCACTCACCCCTCGCAAGGGAAGACCTCAAACCGTTGGGTTCGGAATGGTCCCTTACTTATGTCACGTGTAATGAAAGGATTTATGTAATAATTTAATCAAGCTTAAGTAACACTTATTTCCAAGAGTATCATGCTTCTAAATTCTCATATGCAAAATAAAACTTATGTACGCATTTCATATATATCTCACACTTAAAATTGCATGCTTAACATATATCAAGATAGCAACGAACATACAACTTTATTTGCATATCACATTCAGGAGAACACAAGCATACATATTAACCATACAAGCACACATATGGGCATCTTTCCAAGCGGTACGTGGAATTGTAGCCCAAGTACAGACCGCATTACCGTCCATTCGGAATCGGCTACAGAATTTACGTCTGGGTTTCCATCCGATATACCACAAGAAATAATACTCAAATGTTATCATGACATAAGCATATGAATTGTAATACATTAACATATTTGCATTTATACATGTGGAGATAGCTACTAGGAAAACTATGCATGAAATCTAATGAAGAGGACTCAGTTCAATGGGTGCGCGTTCGTATAGCGTTCGTAAACGCGTTCGAACAGAAATGAAACAGAATGCTCACGTTCGTATGGCGTTTGTTAACGCGTTCGAACAGAAATGAAACAGAATGCTCACGTTCGTATGGCGTTTGTTAACGCGTTCGAACGGAAATGAGACCTGATGCATGATAAGGCAAAAACGCATGCGCGTTCGAGTTGCGTTCGTAAGCGCGTTCGAACGGGAACAAACCTGATGCATAAAATGGGACGCAGTACATAACAAACAAATAAAGGGCGCGGCGAAGTACTGCCGTAAAGGTGGCCTTTTGGGGCTCTTGATCTCTCAAAGAGGGGACCTTTAGACCAACATACTAAGCCCATGCGCGTCACATCACACATACAAAAATAAAACCAATCATATCAACCAAGTATGCCCGATTGAACACATCTTACATCCAATCCGAACACACATCAACCGGCGCGGCAAAGCATCGTGGTAACGGGTTTTTAACCCCTCCCCATAAGGGATCTTTCATTCTACTTACTAAGCCCATGCGCTTGATTGAACCATGCAAAAAAGATAAACTCAATAATAGCAAACTAAGTATGCCGATTGACGTATCTCGCATCCAACCGAAACACAATCAACCGGCGCGGCGAAGTAGTGTCACAAAGGTGGCCTTTTCGGCTCTTTATCTCCCAAATGGAGGACCTTTGGACTAACTCACTAAGCCCATGCGCTTGATTGAATCATGCATAAATAAACAACATACAGAATTTAAATAACGAAAATAGATAAACCAAAGCAACAAAATAAGGGAGGGTGCCGTTTACCAAGCGGTACGTGGAGTTGTGACCCGAGTATAGATCATATTACCGTCCATTCGGAATCGGCTATGAAATTTATGTCCGGGTTTCCATCCGATATACCGCGAGAGTTGACACGTCTCCCATTCATCCAATACCCACAACATACATCATACACACAACGAATGCCACAAATAAAGAAAATATAATCAAAATAAATGACCAGAAAATAAAATGAGAATAAGTGTGAAAGATACCCTCAGGTCTAACCTTTTAAGCTGTCTCTCGGACTCGCGTTCCACGAAGATCGGAAGGGGTAAAGCTCCGCAACTTTTCTGGTTCACTGGTTCAGCGTCCTAGCTCACTGCCTTGCTGTTTTGCTTGCGGTTCGAACTCCGTTCTGCTCCTATTCGGCCTCTGTCTTGCTGCTCACTGCACGGGCCACCTGTTTTAACGTTTTCAATGAACTATTCCAAGTTTGTGCGGGTTCTTAGTGCAATATATGTGATTATTTTTAAAATTATCTATGCGGGTTTTATGTTACTTTTTTAAGGATTTGGGCTGCTGTTAAAGTGATTTTGCTGCTGTTTGGGCGTGTAATACAGTGTGGTTTTTTGTGGTAATTTTCGGTGGTGGAGGGCTGCTGTATAAGTGGCTGTTTCGGTGATGTGTGGGGGGTTTACGGAGGTGGTTTCGGCTATGGAGGAGATGGTTGAGGCTCTTTTGTTCTCTTTGTGTATATGTCAAGTGTGTTTTTCTTTTGTTTAGTCTTGGGCGTGTAGAGAGAGTCTAGAGAGATTTCGAGAGAGTTGGGTGTGAATTATATGTGTCAAGGAGACAATGGCTTTGGTTAGGGGTTGTTTATATAGAAGATGTCTAGGGTTTCACCTTGTCTCACAAGGAAGAGATCTTGTTTCCAAATTAGGAGAGATGAGAAAGGTATACACAAGATTGAGGGGGGACAAAATATTTTAAAATAGGAAGTTGTAATATTTAATTTGTGTTGGTTTAGGAATACAAATATTTTATATTGGTAATTATCTTATTAGATTAGGAAGTCAAATATATGATTGGCTTTAATTGGTTAGGATTGATTTTAATTAGGTATATCTTCTTTTTAGTTTTAGTATATAATATATTCAAATTATTTAAATTAGGCATGATTTTAGTTTAAGTTAGGTAAATATTTTATTTAATTGGTAAATGGTTTTAAATATTTTATTTTAATGTTTAATATTCAAATTAATATTTATTTATTTAATTTGGGATGTGTTTTATGGGCTTTGGGGAGCTAAATGGGCTGAGTGTGAGGCTAGCAGCAAAACCAGAATTACCGACACCGTTCGAACGCTCCCTCGAACGCGACACGAACACCCGCAATCTGTTTTCCGTTCGAACGCAGTAGCGAACGCAGCACTAACGAAGACAGTGAGCTTGTTTATTCTGAATTTCCCCTTCCGATATCCGTTTCCCGTGACCTCCGTGACTTAAAAGGTAGTTGTCTCCAAATAAGACTCCTCATCGGGTTAATATGCAAGAATGCAGTGCCTACATACCCACTCTTCGAAGTGTGGATATACGATTCTTGTTTAATTGTGTCCCAGAAAACAATGCCACAATTAAGTTTCAGCTGATCAAATCAGTTTGAGCTATTTGTTTGTCATGTTAATGTTTGAGATTTATTTATATTCAAAATATAAATGCTGTTATTCACATCTAATGTGTTTATCTCAATATCATTTTTATATAATAAAACACTTTAGTGTTCTAGAATATAAAGGTTCACCCGCAGCGGGTTAAACACTGATATAGAGATAATGTTTCTAGTCAAACTAGTTACATTATAACAGTTTCCTAATTTAGGTACACACCCGAAGGTAGTTCCTAAACTTAGGTATCTACGGTTAAAACAACGACTTTCGTCCCGTTTCCAATTCGCAGATTAATCTCTATTGAAGTCAGTATCCCGTTCATAACAGATTCTGAACATCAATACATATTTTATGTATCACACTAAGTATTTAAAATCCAATTTTTAATAATAGTAGTGAACATAATATTGACAAACATATTTGAAGTCGGAGCCAAGCCCGTCTTCAATTCCTTCATGTCTGCCTTGTCCAAACGGCAGTCACGCTTCCGCGATCCCGTTTGCCACAATTTAGGCAGACATTTTGGGATATGTCTTTTATCTTCCTAGAAGACTATAATGATTTTGCCTTTGCCCTTTTCAACACTCCAGAAGCCTTTGGCCAAGCTATGGCCTTCTAGAATATCGAAGTAAGGTGCGCCTTGCGCTACTTGCCTAATTGAAAATTTTGACTTTATCTCCTTGAGAATAGTCATTAACTCTACAAGAGTTAAGTATTGCAATATTATACTTCTAAAATCTAAAGATAGAATTTTGAAGATCCTTCAATTTCAGTATCATACTTTAAGGATCTAATCCTTAGTTCTGATAAAGAAATTAAGGAGTCTACTGCGACAAGCTTAGTGGATTAAGCACTAAAGTTATCATCACATGAATCTTCCAAAGATCATGCTCTACTATTTGCTTAACTCCAGGCTTAGGCCTAATATGTTATTTTATCAAATAAAGTAACTTATTAGTTTCCAGGACCATCCTGAAATATTATTCCCAATTTGAAAATTAAACCATTTAAATACATTTTCCCTAGGATTATGTTTTAAATGTCAATCTTTCAATTTTATATTGATTTTAATAATCCAACTATTTAATCAACGATTTAGGTACTATTTATTATAATGATTATTATAGTCCAACTATTTAATCAACTATAATTTATTTGTTTGAATACAGTCCAACTGTTTATTATAAAACAACAATTTTAAATATTAGTCCAACTAACATTTAATTTATTTGACGAATGATATTTGTTTGAGCGCGTATGGCAAGTAATTAAACGAATATTGCAAATTCAATTCTTGCCTCCCACTATTTTTCGGCGAGCCTCTAACCCTCTGTTGAGAACTCGGGAAACCATGTTTCCTAGTGGGCTAGGATCCCGTTAAATATCACACAATCTTGACTTTGGCCAACAAATTGTATGATAATTAACTAGGTAGATCTATAAGATCAATTGGATCCAATCCAATTCCTAGATCCAGTAGGGGGACATCCAAGTCCGAAACATATATACAATATATATGCCAATATATCCAATATATTGCCTAACCTTTTTCCTCTGAATCAACTAAGCCTTGGCTTTGGCACAACAAACTTAGTGATCCCAGTCAAGCGCAACCCATTGACCATGGAAAGCTTCGTAATCAATGTCAATGGACAAGAAGTGGTCTTGACTTTGGCCAACAAACCACAACTTGGACAAGACACTGATATGGAACAAAGCTCTCGTGATTCAAACACATCCTCGATGGACAAAGGCCTTGACTTTGGCCAACAAGCCAATGCCAGTCTTGGATCTTGAGTAAGAATCACTCAATGGAAGGAAAAACGCTTAATATTGTTTGAGGGTTTTTCGCGTGCAAATTGGCAACCAATTTATTATCTTGTTAAGGTCTCATCATCATACACCCTTAAACATGCATTCTAAATACATAATAAAGCGCGTATAAATAAATAATAATGATATGCGGATGGATACTTTACACATTGATCCTAGATCAAATCTCTCCCTTTCTCTCTCCCGCTAGCACATATATCACTTATACCCGTTACACTACACTTCTAAAGAAACCTCATTTACATTGAGGGGAATAGGTGAGAAGAGAAATACAAAGAATATGGAGGTAATAAGGCTGGACACGCAGGTCCAATTAATAAATCAAATTTATTACAACAATTTCTAAAATTGTGCCACCCATCTAATATCCATCCGATATACATTATTCATGCATCGCAACCATGTATTCACACAAGAATGTTATCAATCAATCAAATCAAATTAATTAATATGATATTTAGTGACCATCCAATGTTCAAACAACGATTTGATTTTGCTCGAGTCAAACTCGTTTTGCGAATAAGTACTCAAAGTATGAATTCTCGAATTAAATTAAACTACAACATTAAATCCAATTTAATATGTATTTAATACTAACTCATTTATTTAATTCCAAATTAAATATTACACTTTTTTAATAAACCTTTTACTACTTAAATTCCAAATTTAATCGTTACGGGTCTCAAAGCCCGTTTAACGTCCAACGTTAATTTAATTAAAGTCCAATGGGCTTTTAATTAATTTCTTGAGGCGTGGACTTTTGGTCAACTCGGGTCAAACCCAATAACCAAAGTCCAATCCTGGAGTTACCCCATAAGCCCAGAAATCAATTTAGGCCCATTAGGCCCAATTAAACTTTAAAGGTCCATTAGTCGCATTTGGGCTTTATGGAAGCGGTTTTGGGCCCAATGGATCCAACCAATTTAGCCTAAACCCTTCTTGGTACAACCAAGCCCAATAAGCCCATTTAACAACATAACAAGCCCAAATCCAATTTTAAGCCCGAATAATTTAATTCAAAAAATTCCAAATTTCTCAATTAAATTACATAAAGTGTATAACACAATTAATTATACCCAATTAACAGTTCCCAAACACCAATTAGCCTAATTAATCATGCTCAATTACATCAATTAGTGTCCAACACATTTTGATCAAAAAATCAAACCCATATACATGCTAAGGCTCTCGGCAATTGTAGGGGATTTTGTGTCCGATTCGGTTTCAATCCGATTAATTCCACAATCGACATTAAATCAACATCCTCAATCGTTTCAAGTCATCCAATGATCACGAAACAAAAAATTACCAAGAATTAGAGCTCTTGAACTTTCGGCCAAGTCATGAATATTAGGGAAATTTGTTCCAAACACAATTTCTTCAAATTGATCCAATCAATAATCAATTAAAACACATTTAAGCATACTAATTCATCCAATTTCATTAAATCATGCTAAAAAACGTTTTACCCAATTTTAACCCTAAATCATTTTCATGCTCAATATTGGCTCAAGATACCATTGTTGGAGTTTCTAAGCCTCCCAAGATCATTAAACAAGCATGAAACAAGTGTGAATACAACGAGGGAGTTGCAGAATACTCACATCGATCAGTTGAGCGACGCGCGAGGCAGCAAAAAATTCTTTTTTTCTGTCCACTGGACTGCTCGGCAGTGAGCTGCTATCCTCTCCAAAATTCGGCCTTTGTTGCTCCTTGAACAAGCTTCAAGCTTTATCAAACGATTCCAAGCTCATGGGTGGACTTCCCTATCACCTTCGCATGTCCCTCGGAGTGCTAGCTCTATTGATTTTTGCCACAAAAATCAAACACTTTGCTTCCCATTTCCTTCTTGGCTCACGGCAAACCAGTGAAGAAACAGCCCTCCATGGGCGAGAGAGAGAGAGATGAGGAAGATAGGAGTGAGTGTGGTTGTTGGCTATTTTGTGTATCAAATACACAAATCAATTTCCAAAATTAATTAATTAATTTTCTCTTTCCAAAAGTCAAGCCTTTAAGGCTCCAACCACTCACATCAACTCCATCAATCAATGAATAGTGACTGGCGTCAATCACTCAAAGTGAAAGACTTTTTTTTTTGGAAAAGGTTACAAGTATATTCCAAAATGCGTTTTATGTACAAACGTACAAGGGGCATCCCCCAGGAAAGAGCATAAAGCACTACAATGAACCGAAGTTCAAAAAGCCGAAAACAAGGCCCAAGGAAACAATAAAACAAGAGCAGAAAACAAAAGCCGAATACAAGGCCCAAGAAAAAAACAAAACCCAAGAAGCCAACAAACGGAAAACAGCAAAAAAACCCCAGCCGAAGCTAACAAAGAAGAACAAAAGCAGCCCATGCAAAAAAAGCCCAATAACAAATACGAAATTGATGGACTCCACAGCCCAAAACGCAAAAGAGAAGCAAGCCCTCAGACGCCAACAGCAGCCCATGAGCTAGAGAAGACTGAACACGCAGCAGGCAAGGCGAAACCCACACACCACAAAACGAACCGCAATAATAGCCCACGCACCGAACCACGAGCAGCAGGCTGACGAAAGCCTCAAGCAAACCAGATAAGCCCACTCTAGCCTTCAGACGGCCGAACACAAGAGCAAGACAAGCCCACTTGCCAAAGAACAAGCCGCAAGCAGGCCCACAAGCCCAGCCTACCTCCCAAGCAAGATCAAAAAGCAGAACCAAGTCCCACATCGATTAAAACAAGGAGGCACTCAAGCTCAAACAAACAAAACCAGACCCACATCAAAACGGAACTACCAGCTCAAATTTGAACCAAAAACCAAAGATAAAAAAACCAAGCCACCAAAGCAAAGGTCAGCAATGAGATTCCCCAAGAACTGAAGCCCCAAAGTTAGAAGCTCAAGCCAAAACGAAACTGCCAAAAACCAAGGCACCCTATAAGGGCCAAAATGAACCAGCACTACCACATAGGCTAGAAGGAAAAAACTCAAAGTGAAAGACATATATGACTTGATTGACGAATGATGTGACGCTAGATGCGACTAGCGATTTGACGTTTGATTTGACTTGCATACCGCACTCGAATTCGAAATGCAAATGCACTCGCAAACAATCCCGGGCTCGGGTTCGCTAATTCCAAATTAACGAATTTTCCGTTGCGACGCAATTAAATGATTATGCCTAGAAAAATCACTATTCATGTCGCTAACGAATTAATTCTAAATTAACTCGTTCGCCCGAATTAAAATCTAATTTTAATTCCGCGTCGAAATCCAATTTCGTTTAATTATCGAATATATTAATTTAATCGATTAATTCCAAATAATCGTTATCTCTCTTTTAATGATTTTTATCCTACATAAAATATCTCCTCAATTAATCCTAGATTAATTTTCTCTCTCATCTAATTAATCCCAGATTAATAAAGTGCGAGTCATACGTCATCGGTGAATCTTCGGGAAGCGACCCATGAGATCCCCAGATATGTTGGTAGTAAATTCGGTCGTCGGACTATCCGAACACGTAAGTACCTAGTACTACGTTTGTACCGATTTACAAGACAAGGTTGGCTTCTAGCAAAGCGCCATGCCTACCCAATTCTCCAGAAACATCCTTATAGGAATAAGGATCTATATCAGGCGTAATATACGTAGTATTGCGTATTTCGATCCAGTATCAGATGATCACATGCAAGGCCTGGGGCTGGTACAGTGTCTGTCCCGTACGAAGCATATATCGGATTACTAGCAACTAGTCTCTTTATTATCGGATAATCATGACCAAGTCATATTATCCCGACAGTTGCAACCTTTTTAGAGACCAGTTCTGTATCCCTAATCGATCATCATCTCAATATGAATGGAGTGACTTCCGTCTTGACATCACACCCAACACACTACGATTCTCAATATACCCAGCAGAGGCGTACACAGAACCAGTTAAAGCCCTGGAGGGCCACAACCAAAGTATATTGATTGTCGCAAGTATTATCGGTGCAAGTCTCAGGTTAAGACCAAATACACCTACCCTGATTTCGGACTTCCATAGACACATAGTCATACTACCAATGGAATTCCGAGGGGGTCTATCCAGAGCGAAGCTGTTTCCCGTACCATCGGTAAACACAACCTCCCATTACACTTGCATGAGTATCTTATACCCATATATATGAGACTATGTCGTTATGCCATCACAACACGCACAAGTGTAATACTGGTCTTTTACGTATTTATCGATGTCAAATCTCGATAATACTCCGACTAGGGATATTTAATGATTTATCATTCGTGGACTGATACTGTCTCATATCATTCTCAATCCAGGAACAAATCATAAGGACCTCCTATCATTTATATATCTTGGTGATCTAATCACAAATGATAAGAGTGCAATCTCCTTTGTCACATAGTTAATTTGTACAACAACACCATGATATTTACAAATAGTGACGCTATGGGTCATAATTGTCCAACAATTTGGAGGTAATTTTCATAACTCTTAAACTTAGAAAGTTTGTTTCTTATTCTTAAGCATCTAGATAAGTTCTATGGTTTCTTCCTTTCTTATATTTTGGGGGGTTTTTTGATTTTGTGGATGGATTTGGAGGCTTAATGCATATGTGAAGTTAGATTGGATAATATTAGTGTAATTTTAGTTCAATTTATCATTTGATGACTTGTTTCCATTCTAGCGTATTATGACCACTCTTATAACTCCCATAATTGTTCTTGATTTCTTCATTTGTGGTGACTTTGGTTGGTGTAAGTATTAATATGATTAATGTTGAGAAAATTGGATTTAAAGCATGAAAAATGATTTTTTTGGTTACCAAATCAGATATGGAATTTCTGTGATTTTTTTGATGAAACATATGTTGTATTAATGTATTTTGGGCTTTGGAACAATCGCCGAAAATTATTTCGGAGTTGAAATATACGAAAACGTCGAAAAACGGTGTTACCGGGGATTATCGAATGTCCACTGTCCAAGCAGTGAATTGGTCACTATTCGGGTAGCCCATGAACTTCCCAAGTACTATTGGAGCTGAATGGGCAGCCCCCATGTGTATTGGCTGGTCGGTTCGGACAAAAATGCGTTTTATGCCATTTTGCGGAAAAATGTTTTCGTAAAGGTTTTGCGATGTTTCTAACCTATTTATGTTGTTATTTGATATCGAATAAATATATTTAGGTGAAATATGAATGAATTATTCATATTGGATATTGAATAATTTATTTGGTATCTTAAAAAGTTTTAAAGTTACGATTTCGCCCGACCCGCGAGCTTTCGCTACGCCCGCGCTAAAACCCCAGCAAAAATGGTATCAGAGCAGGTCTGATCCTTCATCCATTACATTTTTCATACCTATGAATATACGTCGGCGAGAACGTGCTAAAGCTATGAGTCGAAATATATTCATGGGGTCCACTTCTTACTATGGAATTCAATTTAATTATTGAATTCCCATTTTCCGTTGGGGATTACGGTATTGTAGGACACAGAAATCAGTGACACTGTTCTAGGCTCTTGGCCTAGTTTGGAGTACGGAGTAGCCCATGGGGGAACTAAACCGGAGAAATAACATGGAGTCACCACCCAGTGTGAACTGGGAAAATGATTTAAGGCCGCACTCACCCCTCGCAAGGGAAGACCTCAAACTGTAGGGTTCGAAATGGTCCCTTCCTTATGCCACTTATAATGAACAGATTTATGTAATAATATAACCGAGTCTACACAACAACAACCTACATCTAAATTAAATCGCTAAGCATGGCAATATAAATAAATAATAATCTAAACATAAACGTAGAAGAGACATAATCAAGTTCCTAATGCGAAAGAAATAACTAAATCATGCTTGGAAATAATCAACTAATCATGCTTGGAAATAATCAACTAATCATGCATAAAAAATAACATACTAAACAACCTAATCATGCATAAAAGTAACATACTATTTCTAACAAACAACAAATAAACATAAGATCGGATGACACGAAATATGTGCGTCTCTCAAGCGGTACGTGGCATTGTATCCCGAGTACAGACCGCACTGCCGTCCATTCGGATTCAGCTACGGAATTTACTTCCGGGTTTCCATCCGATATACCATAAAAGATAACACATATTTCATTCATCCCATGGCCACAACTTACATGAAACTATAATACGCATGCGAAGAAATAATAATAACTAACGGAAAGAAAGTGCGAGAATAAATAAAAAGGTGCCCTCAGTCTAACCTCGTAAGTTGTCTCTTAGAAGTGCGTTACATGGTTGTCAGAAGGGTTGATGCTCCGCAACTTTTCCAATTTACTGGTTCGTTGTTTTCCTTCGTTGCCTCGCTATTTTGGGCTGCTGTTTCCTCTATTTTGCTGCTATTTTTTTGTCACTATTTTTGCGGTAATTGGGGACTGTTTTGGCTTACTGTTTTGCGGTAATAGAGGTGTATTGGGGCTGCTGTTTGTGCGGTTATTTGGGCATTTTTGGATAGGATTTGCGATGGTGATAGGGCAGTGTAGTTTGGGCAGTTTTCGATGGTATAAGGTGCAGTTCTTGACTGTTTATGTGTGATGTTTAAGGTAGTTTACTGGGCAGATTTTTGGTGGTTTGGAGTGCAGTTTAGAGACTGATTTTTAGTAGTTTCAGGGTGCAGTTCAGGGGCTGGTTTTGCGGCAGTTTGGGTGCAGTTCAGAGGGCTGGTTGTGCGACAGTTTAGGTGCAGTTCAGGGGCCTGGTCGTGCGGTAGTTTGGGTGTAGGTCAGGGGGTGCGTGAAGGGCTGCTAGTCAAGGGGTACGTTAAGGGCTGCTAGTCAGGGGTAGTACGTGAAGGGCTGCTGGTCAGATGGTACGTGTAAGGATGTGTGTGCATGAGTGAATGCCGATATGTATGTTACGTGAGTGAGTGATGCAGTTTGTGAATGGTCTCCTAGGGTTTATTGGCTTGTTTGTTGTCGTGAATGCCAGAGGGTGAAGTTTTGGCTTATGCTTCTTTTTATAGGCAAGGGTTGGGGTTGTCCTTATACGAATATGGAAGGAATATTGTGTAATTATGAGGGGATATTTAGTTTATGTATCATAAGGAAAAGATCTCTTCAATTTAGGAAGGTAATTTGATTTAATTTGATTTGATTTTATTTAGTTTAGGAATGTGATTTAATTTAATTAGGAATGTGATTTATATGATTTGATTTGATTCTTTTAATTTAGGAAGGTGATTTGGTTTGATTTCAACATATGTTTAATGTGTGTATTTGTTATTTTGGAAGGCTTTAGGCATGAGTTAAGGGGTATTGGGCATGGGTTTGGTTCATTTTGGCTTGTGGGGGGGGGGGGGGGGGTTTGGGCCAAGGCTAATAGTTAAAACAGAGGTTCAACGAGCAAACCCAAAGCTAAGCAAACGAATTAAATCCAACAAGGTATTGATTCTTGAATTTTCCCTTCCGACGTCCGTTTTCCCTTCCGGCTTCGCAACTAAAGGGTATTGCCTCCGCACGAGGCTCATCATCAGGACTTATATGCAAAAATACAGTGCCTACAGTTGCCCCCACTTTGATGAGACTTGTGCAGTGTGTGACAATGACAATCCTATCAAAGTTATGCAATGCATTTTTACTTACCTGGCTCACCAGCTGCTGCCTGACTTGCCTGCTGCCTCGAACTGAATTGATCTTGTGGTAGGGTGCTGCGACTCCTGAGGTTCATCCCTGCAAGATGCTGCGATCTCTAGGAATCACTACCGGACTGAGCTGATAAGAGGTGGTCCATTCCCGAACCGAGTTGATAACGTGGGCCTCGGCTCTGGGATTCATTCCCAAAATAGCTGGTGAAGTGGGCCTCGACCGTGGGATTCATCCCCTAAACTCTGATAATGTGGGCCTCGACCCTGAGATTCATTCCCAAAACTGCTGATGATGTGGGCCTCGACTGTGGGATTCATTCCCAAAACTCTGATGATGTGGGCCTCGACCCTGGGATTCATTCCAAAACTCTAATGATGTGGGCCTCGACCCTAGGATTCATTCCAAAACTCTGACGATGTTGGCCTCGACCCTGGGATTCATTCCCGGATTCGTTCCAAAACTCTGACGATGTGGGCCTCGACCCTCGGATTCATTCCAAAGCTTTGACGATGTGGGCCTCGACCCTGGGATTCATTCCAAAACTCTGACGATGTGGGCCTCGACCCTGAGATTCATTCCCAGATTCATTCCAAAACTCTGACGATGTGGGCCTCGACCCTGGTATTCATTCTCGGATTCATTCCAAAACTCTGACGATGTGGGCCTCGACCCTGGGATTCATTCCCGGTGCTGATTGTCTTTGCTGATTTTTCCTTTTCTTTAAAACCTGCGAACAAAAAAAAAATTTGCATGTATGCATGGATATGTTTCCTATTCCGATGGGTTAGGTCTTCCTTGTGCTCTCTGGTTCCCTTCAGCTATTAATGTCTCTGGTCGCCCTCTAGGCCTGCTTACAATTTCTTTCTGTCAATTCTCTCCTAGTGATTGCTCAGTTTCCTTTGGTCCCATGACTCGTTGTATCCTTGATTCACAAGGTGGTAGACTGGTCGCCCCCAGACTTGATTTAACTTTATGCTCTTCATTGTTTGCACTAGGCCAAGGTGGACTACGTGATGTGGTATCATACTATATTACATGCTTCGAAGTAGTCCCAATAGTTGTACATATTACTTCCCTCAACGGATGCCCCGTGTCGAAAATAGAGAACCTTCAAAGTACTCGATGCAACTCAAATATGAATGTATGAATAAATGATCTGAACCAGACTCAAAGTGCGTGTGTGCCGAGGTTCTTTTACAGCTTCATCCTTAGTTAAGCCAACTCGATAACTTTGTTTCAAAGAATGGGATCAATGAGTCAAACCAACTTAGATGTCTTACTCATGCTCTGCAGTTACTTCCTCATACTCAATATGACATGGTCTTCTTTTCTTTTCTTTCGTCTCTTCATCATTTTCATTTTTTTTCAACATACCTACCCTTTAAGGTAGCATTTCTCCTCATGGTGGTCCTAATACTCGTCCATGGGTAGCTTCACACTTATCGGTTATAGGTGGTTCTTTCTTTTGGGGACTTTTCTTTGGTTTCCGACCATATCACATATCGTAACATAAGTAAATCAGGATGGACATCTAAACGAACGGTCATTCATTGATCCTCCATCTCTTCAACTAATCATCTTGTCGACTACTCAGGCTTCCACTGTTAAGATCCTGTAATCGAGTGCTCGTGAGTCTAGCTGAGACCAACCACTCAAAATATTGGATGAGAGTACTTCTCACACTTATCGTTTCTAAGGTTTCTACCTAGAGCAAAAAATCTTATCATCAGACTCATGCTTAACTATTGAGAAAAAGATTCAAGCAAGTAGGCAAAATCAATGTCTGTATTATAAAAAGCAGGATTGCAATCAAATAAACCAGGAAAAAAACACTTTCATCATTCACAGCACTGCCTCTGTCCTCGGCCTATGGTTCTTCACTGTTTTCATCCCATATCCCCATGAAAGAAGCTGGGTGGTTGAGAGCTTGGAGGACAAAGCTTTCGGGCAGGCCGGAGTTGATCATGTAGGTAGGTGGTGGAACAGAATGGTAGTTGGGTAGAGGGTTTGTGTGTGTGTGTTGGATTGTTCTTTTTCGGGGTCGGGTATTTTGTGGGTGTCAATGAGGTCTTGGATCTCATGCCTAAGGTGGGGGCATTTGTCAGTTTCGTGACATGGAAGTAACAGTATAAGTTCAAGTCGAAGTAGTGCGGCGCGGGGTTTGGGATTGGTCTAGGTTCTAAGGGTTTCAGGAGTCATTGTCCCTTCATATTTTCAAACACCTTTGACAAAGGTCTACCAAGGTTGGAGAATCGCCTGTTTCTGATGGCAGCGACCTCAGCAGTAGTGGGCTTGGTTTCAGAAGGCCCCCTAAAAGTCATTCTATTCTTGCCATAAAACTTTCGGTTCTCAGCTTCTTCCCCCTCAATGTCCATACAATCTCCCTCAACTTTTGAAAATCACCAATTATAGAAGTCATCCTCCTCAGCTTGCCATAAATAGAGGGCTTGGTGCCCTTAATGATCATCTTGATCTGGTCATTCTCTGAGGGCCGAGTCTGTATTTTCAAAAGCCGACTCCTCCAGTGATCCATATAATCCTTGAAGCTCTCCTCCGGCTTCTGTTTGGTGTTATCCAAATCATGGAGCGACAAGTCGATCTCCAAGTCTGTGACATACTGGTTCAAGAAGACCTCTGCCAGTGCCCTCTAATCATCCTTGACCTTCCTCTCAAGGCCATGGTATCATACCACATGTGCCCCCTCAAGTGACATCCCGAACATCTTCTGAACTTGACGCTGTGACAGACCTACTGAACTCATCACAGAAACATACTGTCGAAGATGGACCCTCAGATCCCCGTTCCCATTGAATTTGTCTATGTCAGACATCTTAAATTGAGCCGGCAGCTGCTCCTCATAAGTCATTGCCTCATAGTCCAAAAAATCCTCATGCTTACCAATTAGCTTGCGGGTAACTGATTCCACATGATCGCGGAGTTTCTATAATTCAGCCTGAGACCCGGCTATCCTTCCCGCGGCATACTCAGCCATGTCATCATCAAAGACATGGACATCATCATTCAACCTACTCGGAGGGCCCTCACGCCTCTCATTCTCAGAGCCTCCTGCAGCGCGGGGCATATCCATATTAGCCATAGCAGTGGTCAAAGCTTGGAGTTGCTCGGTAACCTTAGTGAGACTAGCTTCCAGCTTATCCATACGAGATCACTCGTTAACTGATTCACTAATATTCGCTAACGGCCTCTTGATGAGTCTTCCCTCTTCCCTAACCCAACGGGTATCTGTGGTGGCTTTTAAGACACAAAGGGTTAACATGATGCGTGTATGCATGAGATGCATGAGATGCGTGCGATGTATGAGATATATAAGTATGCCCATTATCATTTTAAAGCATTCAATCATACTATTGCGAGGTGAAAACTTGTCCCAGTTGAAAAGGCCCAATATGTTTACACTTTTGCGATAACATGACTAAACAAATTCAAATGATAAGAGGCCCAAACACAAAATGGCCCATCGGCATTTTAGAATCTTTTGGCCCAATTGTCAAAGGACATGAACTCGTCCCAGTTTAAATGGCCCAACAAGTTCACATCTTTTGACAAGAAGTCCAACTAAATCCAAATGATGATGGTCCTAAACATTAATAAAAAGAGATAGTTTTTATTGGTCCTACGACTATGGTTCGCATGCGGGTTTACGAGAGTGTAGACAAAGGCTCCCGCTGACAAAGGATTGCCCACAACTAGGACTCCCCACTCAAGGATTCGAGCGGCCAAGTGAGCACACCTTTTTTATACCCTAAGGTACGTGCCAACGAGTGATAATGCATGACTGACTGTCAGATTGATTTCCTATTGAAAATTCCCCAGAGGGAGGGTGGAGCGAACTCTCTTAAATACCCAAGACTCTTAGGCTCTTATCGCCTTGGTGACAGGAATAACCAATAGGTCCTCCACATTAGTCCATCACGGTGAGCTTCGGGTAAATGATCATCTAGGTGCCTTCACAGCTTTTCCTCTTAGCTATAGAAATGTAGTGAATGAAGGAAGAGACCAAACCATTACCTAGCTTTAATAATGCCTTTGATTAAACTCCTTCAACCCACTATAGACACAATTAACTAAAGCAAAAAAATCACAAACATTACAAGACATTATTTTCGGGGCCGATTCTCTATCCCCAGTGGAGTCGCCAGACTGTAGGACACAGAAATCGGCGACGCTGTTCTAGGCTCGCGGCCTAGTCGGGAGTACGGAGTAGCCCACGAGGGAACTAAATCGGAGAAATAACATGGAGTCGCCACCCAATGTGAACTGGGAAAATGATTTAAGGCCACACTCATCCCTCGCAAGGGAAGACCTCAAACCGTTGGGTTCAGAATGGTCCCTTACTTATGCCACTTGTAATGAACGAATTTATGTAATAATATAACCGAGTCTACATAATAAAAACCTATATCTAAGTTTGCATACTACCATATCTAAGTTTGCATGCATAAAAGTAAGTCGGAATAACGGCAAGCACACAATCTCATGCATACATTAAATCGCTAAGCATGTCAATGTAAATAAATAATAATCTAAACATAAACGTAGAAGAGACATAATCAAGTTCCTAATGTGAAAGAAATATCTAAATCATGCTTGGAAATAATCAACTAATCATGCATAAAAAATAACATACTAAACAACCTAATCATGCATAAAAGTAACATACTATTTCTAACAAACAACAAATAAACATAAGATCGGATGACACAAAATATGTGCGTCTCTCAAGCGGTACGTGGCATTGTATCCCGAGTACAGACCGCACTACCATCCATTCGGATTCGGCTACGAAATTTACGTCCGGGTTTCCATCCGATATACCGCAAGAGATAACACATATTTCATTCATCCCATGGCAACAACTTACATGAAACTATAATACGCATGCGAAGAAATAATAATAACTAACAGAAAGAAAGTGCGGGAATAAATAAACAGGTGCCCTCAGGTCTAACCTCTTAAGTCGTCTATTGGAAGTGCGTTATATGGTTGTCGGAAAGGTTGATGCTCCGCAACTTTTCCGATTTACTGGTTCGTTGTTTTCCTTCGTTGCCTCGCTGTTTTGGGCTGCTGTTTCCTCTGTTTTGCTGCTGGTTTTTGGTCACTATTTTTGCGGTAATTGGGGACTATTTTGGCTTACTGTTTTGCGGTAATAGAGGTGTATTTAGGATACTATTTGTGCTGTTATTTAGGCAGATTCTGGATAGGATTTGCGGTGGTGATATGGCAGTGCAGTTTGGGTTTTTCGATGGTATAAGGTGCAGTTCTGGACTGTTTATGCGTGATGTTTAAGGTAGTTTACTGGGTAGATTTTCGGTGGTTTGGAGTGCAGTTTAGGGATTGATTTTTAGTAGTTTCAGGGTGCAGTTCAGGGGCTAGTTGTGCGGCAGTTTGGGTGTAGTTCAGGGGGCTGGTCGTGTGGCATTTTGGGTGCAGGTCAGGGGGTACGTGAAGGGCTTCTAGTCAAGGGGTGCGTGAAGGGCTGCTGGTCAGGGGGTAGTGCTTGAAGGGCTGCTGGTCAGGGGGTACGTGAAAGGCTGTGTGTGTAAGGCTGTGTGTGCGTGAGTGAATGGAAATGTGTATGTTACGTGAGTGAGTGATGCAAATTATGAGTGGTCTCCTATGGTTTATTGGCTTGTTTCTTGCCGTGAATGATAGGGGGTGAAGGGTTGGCTTATGCTTCTTTTTATAGGCAAGGGTTGGGGTTGTCCTTATGCGTATAGGGAAGGAATATTGTGTAATTATGGGGGGATATTTAGTTTGTGTATCATAAGGAAATGATCTCTTCAATTTAAGAAGGTAATTTGATTTAATTTGATTTTACTTTATTTAGTTTAGGAATGTGATTTAATTTAATTAGCAATGTGATTTATATGATTTGATTTGATTCTTTTAATTTGGGAATGTGATTTGGTTTGATTTCAACATGTGTTTAATGTGTGGATTTGTTATTTTGGAAGGCTTTAGGCGTGAGTTAAAGGGTCTTGGGTGTGGGTTTGGTTCATTTTGGTGGGCTTGGTGTGTGGCTTGGTGGTGTGTGGGCTTGGTGTGTGGCTTATGGGGGGTTTTGGGCCAAGGCTAACAGTTAAAACAGAGGTTCAACGAGCAAACCCAAAGCTAAGCAAATGAATTAAATCCAACAAGGTATTGATTCTTGAATTTTCCCTTCCGACGTCCGTTTCCCGCGGCTTCCGCAACTTAAAGGGTAGTGCCTCCGCACGAGGCTCATCATCGGGACTTATATGAAAAAATGCAGTGCCTATAAGTATTATTTAAAGTAGTGGGAGGCATTGCTGGGTTAAAAATCTATAACTAAAGCAATGTGTAATATTATGGAAATTGGCGTTTATGTTTCCTTTATTCTATTGTGTATATAGAATTAAACTTCTAATCCACTGCATGCATATTATTTGTATATGTTTTCTGACTTTCCTTATGGTTGTAGATTTATAGAATAGTTTCTAGATTTAGAGTAGGCTTGAATATTGTTAGATTAGTCAAATCATTAGGAATTGTTGTTATTATTTTCTTGAAAAATCAAAATGGTTAGTGACTTAGTTACTAAGTCACATTAGGTAATCTAAATTGATATCCATTTTAGGATATAATAGTCTAGAGAGAATAGTTTCTTTTGCAGTAAGAATTGACGTGAATTAGTTCATGTCTCGAGATTATTGACTGGCATTAAGAAAACCCCATTAGGTATGTGTTTATCTGATAATGACATTTCTTGGCTTTAGTGACCTTTAGAGGTAATGTGTCTGACACAGTTTGCTAATCAATTATTGGCAATTGTTGTGAATAGTTGAAGGCAAATGATAAAGCTAAAGAAAAGAGATATGTATAGTTGTGTAGAGAACATCGATTCTCACAATACGACAACTATAGGTATTGGATACCAAATCTCTCGTCTAGTTATTTAAAATAGTGTTTAATGATTGTTTTGATATTTGATATCAGAACTTGCGGCTATTTGATAGTTACTTATTCTTTATAAACAGTTGTTACATATTTTAATATGACTAGAAATGTCATTAACGAAGAGATAAACATTAAGAAAAATATTCGGTTAAGTAAATAACTTAGAAGAGTGCTTTATGAGATTTTATCACATAAACATTAGATGCTTATTCCCTATGGTAAATGATGGTCTGATACAAGATCACACAAAATATCCTTAACCATTTAATGAATATTGTATTTTGAAAGTGATTAAATCTCATTTAACCAATGATCGTCATTAGACCACATATTTATTAAACCGATACATTGGATGTATGTAGTTTAATGAATTATAAATTACCTTGAATAGTTTTATGTACTTCGTAACTTAGTTAATGAGTAGTCATGACTTAGTTACATGTTTCTAATAGAACACTTATTGAACTTCTTGAATGGTTCGAGAACTTTCAATATGCTTCTGATGAAACATGAATAGAATATTTTGGCTGGTTCAAAGATATTCAATTTGAAGTTTGAAAACTGTATCTTTAAAATTCATCATGAGTCTTTGAATTGTTCAAAGATGTTTGATACTATCAAACATATGAATTTATGACAATTAGTTCTAAGATTATTCAATGAATATGATTCTTACTCAATATTATTCTTTTACGATTCCATCGTGATGGAATTGGTCAGTGGGAGAAATCGAATCTTATATGATTTGATTCGCTTGATATTGAGTGTTATCGAATTAGTTTCAATACTTTTGGGGATATGCTCCAGTAACACTAATTCATCTTTTTAATTAATGTTCCATTAGTTTCTACAGTTATGTATATGATATGTATAAGTAGAAAATTCGAATCATGAAAAGTTTGAGATTTGAATCTTTCTTTTATATAATGGTTATATAATTGAAAAGTACTTGAGCCTCGAAGGTACAAGCAAAAGTTTATCATTTATTCTATTTAATAGAATATTGTATTCTATTTGATAAAATATATTTTCTACGATCCCGAGTAATAAAATTATTTTATTACTTAGTGTGTAACATCAGATGTTGACCATTATAGAAAATACTTGACTTATTGAAGTTAAATGTGAGAGTGATAAACTATAAATGGAACTAAATAATTAATAAGATGAAAAGACCCTTAGACAGCTTCCATATAAGTCCAATAGGATGTCATAATCATTTGCAAAGAATTTGATACTTAATGGTTCTGGTTGTTTTCTTATTGAAGAAAATTATCCTATAACTTATGGTGGGAGCGATATTTGATATCGATTTCGGAAATTAGCATTGAATCATAGATTTAAGATTGTTTGTAGCTTACTACGATCAAGTTTTTTGAACTTGATTAAGCTTTCGTTATGAATCGTTCATAAAATGTGCAAATTGTTTGCGCAACAAAAGCAAAGTGAGCTTATTAAAGATTTGACCTTTACAGTATGACCGTGAGAAAGGTTATACTCAGCAATCTATTGTAGATTCTGAGAAAACTTATCTCTAGTTGCACTAATTGAACAATTAAGGATCTATTGGTTAATGTTGATATTAAACTATGTATTTTAGCTAGGAATACAAAGTGGTGTTCCTGAATGGTTTCTTCGAAGAAGAGATCCATTGTGATTTATTTGTTTGAAGAGTTCGTTCTGGAATGGCCCTGGAGTTTTTATTATGTTATGATCGCATTTTGGTATAATGGCTGATAGAGCCTATTATAGACTCAGGTGAGCTTTCTGGAAATATGTGTTCTATAATTTTGATACAGTCATATTGTCTGATTTTATCAAAGCATAGAGAATACATATGTGATAGTAGGTTTAGTGGGAGCGTACAAATTTCTTTCTAGTATTATATTTCCTAACGACATTATCATTATTAATGTAATAATGAGATGTTTATAAGGTAAAATGTTTACCTAAATCTTCTTTTCTCCATGAAAGTAGTGTGAGTAGTCTCTGTTATATTTGATATAAAGTTTTATATATGATATAAAACTAAGAGACTTGTGAGATACTCCCATTAGTCGTGCATTATATATGATCTAATAAAGGACACAACAAGACTATCTGTGTGACAGTTAGTATAACTGTTTGACAATTAGTGTGTCTCTTGTATATAGTATTTATCTTTCGTAAAAGATGATACCTTTGTTGAAAGAGAAATCGATTAGAATGTCTAGTCAATCTTATGCATCATATGATGATGACATAATGAATACTATATTATGTGTGATTAAAGATATCAATTTAATCGTAATTGTTACGAACTATTTTGATATGTTGTAGACCATAGGATGTGTCTTAAAACATATTATTTGTTATATTTGAGATATTAAGAATGAGTTTCTTATTCATGGAGAATATAATCAGCAACCATTAGGGTCAAATTAGATTTGAGTCTAATTATGACATTATATGGTCTATGTCATTTAGAGTCAGAAAAGATGCAGTGGGAGTGTCACGATTGATTCTATTATATTAGTGGAATTGGTTTTAACTTATGAAGTATTGACCTATGAGGTTGCATAGTGACCTTATAGATTAGAAGTTTTAATATTAGTATTGTGCTTGCGATTGTCTGCATAGTATTTTGGATTTGATCCTTACATACATAGACAACTCAGTAGCAGTAGCACAATATTGATGTCGCATCTGAGTCATATTGATGTATAACTTAGGTTATATAATATATGAATGATGATGGCTAAGGGAAACGATTGGGTTTGTTGGACAAACTCAATATATTATAGCAGACCTACTTCCTGTTGCTTACCTCTTGAGTGATAGGTGAGCTCTTGAGGGCCATGAGTATGTGAAACACATTGAGATGTGTATATGATACCGTGGATTGACACTAGAGCAATTGGGAGAAATTGTTAGGGTTAGTGCTCAGAGTGCCAATCCGGATCGTATTTATGTCCGATTCATTTTTCCATAATATTACTTACTTAATGGTAGCACCTCTTGCTTTTATATACTTATTCAATCTAATTACGATAAGATTGAAACTAAATATGATTTAGTGATATATATATATATTAGACAAAGACCCTAGGATTTACAACGTAGTGCGCAGTTACAACGTAGTTTATAATTGACATTGGGAAGCGTCACTATAAGTTGTATTTTCTTAAATAAAATTCCTGGTCAAGATTTACTGACACAGATCGGTTAGTAAAATCCGCTGAGACCAGTACATGTCGTATATCGTGACTTGGTCCGATAGTTTATCCCAATGAACCATAAGTCTCGAGAGACTCGTATAGGCATGCAGGTTTTTTTTTTATAAACACTGAACGACTCACCAAAGATTTCCTAACAGATGGTACACCAATGTCAATAGGAATCTTCTCGAGTGGAGTAACATAGTGGTCATTCGACTTGAGATACAACTGTGGATATATGAGACATCCTCCACACTTTGATGGCAGTCACGTCACTGATCTTTTTAGATCAGACCTCCGTCTGTTCATTAGGTGTGGACTGATGCTCATGATATCCTGTGATTATCAGATAGAATCCATCAGTCATGTGCACATGGCATAAGTATCATGTACGTATTTGTGATCTAGTAAATCCATGACCGTGGTATACTTCGGAAGCAAGTTCCGAGTGTTATTTAGAGATTGTAACTATATTATACCTTAGGAATTTGACGTTCTTATCTACATCCTCAGTATAATATTGATAGCCTATTTAACATTGATGGATTTTTTGACTTTCTTTTTGTGTTTCTTGAAGATGCCATTGAGAAATGGGTTCCTTTCAAAATCCGTAAAAGATATCCTCTTCACTACCAGAACAACCAATGATTTAATTGATCAACTATTAACCTTTGAACCACAAATTGACCATATCCTTTCCAAGATAAACTGGTCTGATAATGATCGTGGTAAGAAACGTCGGATAAATCTGGATTTTAACCTTTAGCTTTTTTAGATGTCGAATTCCACGCTAACCAGGTTTTGTTTTCTAAAATCTTCTTCTTCTTTTTAGACATTGAGGAAAATGTCTCAATTAGGTTTGGGGGAGGGGAATAGTTGACTATTATCTTGTTTTTATTTTTCGTTGTGTTGTTTTTGCTTTGTTTTTAGTCAAAAAAAATAATTTTTATGTTTTTAACTTGACTAACTAGGTGGAATGGTGTTTGAGATAGCTGTGTAAGGAATTTCCACTCCTGAGACATATCTCAACCTAATTTTGTTTATTTCCTTTTGAATTTTTAAATTCGTGAATTCTCCATAATATTGACCTAAACATATGCTCATTTGACAGGTATTATCAACATGCATGGTAACATACGGACATGGGTCGTAAGTGAAAAGTTTGTAATATTCAGTACTCTATTTTATTGGAGGAAGCATCTGAAAGCTATGGAATAAAAAAATTATGTATATAAATAATAACCATGCTTTTACTTAGTAACCGGACGTCTTGCCTCAGTAAACAGCGATTGTTCGCGTCTAAAGGTAAAAGCCTGAGTTAATAATAATAAAGTTTCTATTTAGTAACCGGATGTCTTGCCTCAGTAAGTAGTGATTGTTCGCGTCAAATGGTAGAACGTTTAACATCTGAAATCCAAGTAATTAAGTCCGTAGGGGTGTCTTAACACCTAGTGCCCTAAAACAAACTGGTTTAAGAGTCACTGACCCAAAGCTCGCTACAAGGATTGAAGATGTTATATATAAAAAAATAAAAAAATAAATAATTTCATTGCTAAAAAGGTGTGAATTCTGATATAACTTTAGGACAAAAATATTACTCTCTTTTCAGCTACACTCATTAATATTATGGGCATAATGAATTGATTAATACCTTGTTGGTTGTGTATATGAAGAATGGTAAAAATAATTGGAGAATTTACTTATTTGGTAATTTAGAAAGAAAGAAAACAACTATTAACTTGTATAAGAATTTCACTTGTTTAGTCACTAATTTGTTTTGTGTGTTTGATTATACATTTGATTGACGTTTATGGATATCGTCGCTGTAAGCCCTCACGAGACTACAACTCGTCCACTAGGGACACCTATGGGTTTAAAGGCTTGTTGCATACGCTAAATGCAACCGTCATCCCTATGAAAGTCGTATAGATTAATTTAAGTATTTATTATATTTTATTTTGTTTTTTTGCTCGAGGACTAGCAAAATGTTAGGTTTGGGGGTGTGATAAGCGGAAAATATATCAATATTTACCGCCCATTTTACTTAATTTTTTGTATAGTTTCTCGGGTATTGTGAATATTTTTATGTATTTTGTGTTATTTTGCAGATAAATAAAGTTTCGGAACTCACTGGAATTGAATCGGGGTTAAAATGGTGAAATTCGGATCAAAAAGGGGAAAATGGGAAATTTTCTATTCACGCGTCGTGACGAGCAACATCCTCTCCATCGCGACGCGCAATCAATAATTCAGCTGCCGACACACGTAATCACCACATAATCACGTGCGTCATCACATGCATCATCGTGATGTCAGCGTCGCGACACCAAGCCTTCACGCGTCGCGACTCCGAGCCAATTATTGTACAGTGTTATAGCACACGTCGCGACATGCATGCGATTTACGTCGCGACGCGTGGTGATTTTTAAGCCTATAAATTGAGGCTGAATTCAGAAGGAAAATTCACACTTTCTTCTGGGGAATTTCCTTAAGAATACTAAGAAGAGAGTATCTTGTTTGTTTAATTTCAGTTTTCTTGTATTAAATTTTTATTTTAAGTAATAAATCTTTCTTTGTTTTTCTTAAAAGCAAGAGTAGGTAACTTTTTTCTGCTGGGGTAAATGTGAAGCTTTTATTATTATAATTTAGATTTATCTTCCTTATAATATATAAATTATCTTAAAACCTGACTTAATGGATACCGCCTTTATGGTTGGTTGGAATTAATTAAATTAATTTTAACCTGATTTAATTGGATACCGCCTTTATGGTCGGTTGGAATTAATTAACATCTGACTTAATCAGGATACCACCTGATATGGTCGGTTGGTAATATAACTCAAATTTATATATTATAATAAGAGAGATTTCTAGATTTGAAATAATAAAAGTGGATCCCCAACCCCAACCCCATCATTTTATTTTATTGTTGTAATTTTTACCTTTTTAGTTTTCAATTAGTTGCATGATCTTTTCTTTATTTATTTCTTTAGTAGTCCTATGTATGTGTTGTAACTAAATACCTTATAGGGTTGTGATGAATTCCAATATCACGGGTTTATAAGTTGGTTATTTTGTGTTTTGGGTGATATATTGGTTTATTTATTGAGTCTTAATCTTAATGCTTCTTATTAACTGGCCACTAATAAAATTGATTTGGTAAACTTAAAATGAACTTGAAAAAAGGATTTTAGGTTTCATCCTTAGACTCAATAGCTCACGATCTCACATTCACCTTAGAGATTTCATTCCAGGATAGACATATACCTGTCGGGTGTGGGTAGCCATAATTGGAACTTGAATTTAATGAATTCGGGTAACTTGGTTAACATAGACATATGATTAATTGAGTTACTTTCGGTGTTTGCATTTGACCATCGACAAAGGCTTTTGCATATTTTCGTGTTCCAGGTTAATAAATTGATATATTACACAAACATAAGATAATAAATTCATCTTTAGAAGAATATTGGAAGGATTCACAATCCTGGATAGTTTCATAATATTGATTTCTTTTTAGAACTCACTTTCGCATTGTTTTAAAATACTTGTCTTTAGTTAAAATCACCAACCAAACAACAATCAATTTTTAGATACTTGTAGAAATTTAACTTCAATAAATTAATAGCATAGGTATTAAGTCCTTGTGTGATCGATATATTTTATACTACTTGAGCGATACATGTGCTTGTGTTACGTGTGTGTTTACCACCGATCAAGTTTTTGGCGCCGTTGCCGGGGAATTATTTATCTTTTACTATTAATTGTGGGGTTAGATACTTTACTTATGTCTAATTTGTTTTTACTTATTATTTTTATTTTCTTCTGTTTCAGGTTCTCAGACACTACATGAGAAGAAGTAGAAGCTTTGAAATTCGTCCGCTTGACCCATAAGTTGAAAGAACAATCAGACAATTGAGAAGAGAAAGGCGAGAAGGTCAAGAATCACTGATCAACATGAACAATCAAAACAATTTCGATGGTTGACGGCTTCATATCATGCATTGTATTGTAAGTGTTCCTAGAACATGTCAAGATCGTCTAAGAGTGATTCATGTGTGAATTAATCAAAGGGAATTGCGGAATACTCACATTGATTGATTGTTGGATGTAGAGATTTCAAAACTTTTCTTTGTTGAAGATGAAGCTCCAAGCTTTCTTGTAGTGGTTCCAAAATTTGGGTGAGTTTCCCTATCACATTGATTCATTCCTTTACGTGCTAGCATGAACAAATTTTGAAGAACAAAATGTCTTCCAATGGAGAGTGGCTCACGGTTTTTTGCAAATAAAAGAGAGAGTGAATAGTTCAATTTTGATTTTCAAAATCTAATACCAAAAGTTGACTTCCAAAGTTACTTTAAGTTGGTATATGTCTTTCAAATCAAAACAAAGTCGGTTGGATATGGTTTATGTATTCTACAAGCAATCCAAGCCTTACACAACCAATAACAACTTCCATCACTAGTCAATCACATTGATGTAAGTTGGTGGGTCCCACTTTAAATTCTAAATTCAAGTCAGATAATCCAACACGCAACTTCGCTCGGGCTTGGGTTCGTTTAATTTCGAATTAAACGAATTTGCCGTTGCGACTTAATTAAATCCAATTTAATTAAATAATAATGCCTCACAATATTATTACGTAAGTCACTTATGAATTAATTCTAAATTAATTCGTTCGCTTGAATTAAAATCCAATCTTAATTCCGCATTGAAATCCAATTTCATTTAATATATCTAATATATTATTTTATTCCAAATAAATAAATTAAATAGAAAAATCTAATTTAACTATTAAATTTATTTTACCGATTAATTCTAAATTAATCATGTTCTCTCTTCTCGACGAATTTAATCCCAGATTAATTCTTTCTCTGATAATTAATCCCAGATTAATTCTTTCTCAGATAATTAATCCCAGATTATTCTTGCCGTAATTATCCCAGATTAATTTTCTCTCTCATAATTAATCCTAGATTAATTTTCTGTTCGAGTCAAAATTCATCGGTGAATCTTTGGGAAGCGACCCAATAGATCCATGGATATGTATGTGACAGTAAATACGGTCATCGAACTATCCGAACACGTGCGTACCCGGTACCACGTTCCAACCGATTTACAAGACATGGTTGGCTTCTAGCAAAGCACCGTGCCTACCCAATTCTCCATAAATATTCTTTAAAGGAATATATAATCTTTGTCAGGCGTAGTATACGTAGTATTGCGTATTTCGATCCAGTATCAATATCACATGCTAGGCCTAGGGCTGGAATTGTGTATGCCTCATACGAAGCATATATCGGATCTCTAGTAACTAGTCTCTATAATCGGATAATCATGACCTAGTCATATTATCCCTATGACTGCAGTACTTAAGAATACTAGTTCTGTATCCTACGTGATCATCATCTCCATATGACTGAAGTGATACTTCCATCTTGACATCACACCCAATACACTACGATTCTCAGTATACCCAGAAGAGGCGTACACAGAACCTGTTAAAGCACCGAACGACCAAAACCAAAGTATATTGATTGTCGCAAGTATTAGCGATGCAAGTCTCAGGTTAAGATCAAATACACCTACCCTGATTCGGATTCCCATAGACACATAGTCATACTACCAATGGGATTCCGAGGGTCTATCCAGAGCGAAGCTGTTTCCGTACCATCGGTAAACATAACGTCCTATTACACTTGCATGAGTATCCAATACCCAAATATATGAGAACTATGTCGTTACGCTTCCATAACACGCACAAGTGTAATACTAGCCTATTCCGCATTATCGATGTCCAGTCTCGATAATACTACGACTATGGATATTTAATGATTAAACCTTACGTGGATTAATATTGTCTCATATCTTATTAATCCGGTACTAATCATATGGACTTTTATCATTTATATATCCCGGTAATCCAATTACAAATGATAAAAGAGTAATTTCCTTTGTCACATAGTTAATTTGTACAACAACACCATGTTTTGTACAAATAGTGATGCTATGGGTCATAATTGTCCAACAATCTCCCACTTGGCCTATAGCCAATCACTCAAGTGTCCTACACCTGAACTATGTACATGTCGCTCAAACTTCTGCTGAGAAACAACTTTCGTCAGCGGATTTGCAATGTTATAATCTGATGCGTTTTATTCGATCATCACATCGCCACGATGTATGATATGACGAATCAGATGAAATAGTCGAAGTATATACTTGGATCGTTGATGAGACTGCGGTTCCTTAGCCTGTGCTGTAGCCCAGATCAGCTACTAACAGAACTATACCTAATCCAATTAGGATTATATAGATCCAAAAATGCTTCTTTTGCTGCCTCAGCTGCAGCAATGTTCCACTTTTGTTATTTATTCGACAACAGTATCTTGCTTGGAAGATTTACAACTCACTTTTCCGTTATTCAAAATAAATATTTACCCTTATTGCGACTTAAAGTCGTCTTTGTCGGTTTGGAAACTTGCCGCGGTGAACCTAGTCACATCAAGTTCTCATTTCCCCATATTCCCAGAAAGCATCCTTAGTTCGTCCAAGATACTCAAGGATGTTCTTTACATAAATCCAGTGACCATCACCTGGATTTGCCTTATAGCGTCTACATATGCTCAAAGTATATGAGACATCAGGTCACATACATTTCAAAAACGTACGAGCTCTGGGAGGGTTATCAGCAGCTTTCTAGATCTATCCTAGTAGATCTTTATTCCTAGAATAAAGCCTGCTTCTCCCAGGTATTCATGGAGAATTTTAATTAAAGCAAAGCTTTCACCGATTATATTATGGGAATGTTATTGCTAAGAAGCAATACATCATCAACTTATAGGACATTCATTGTTAGTGCACTCCCACTAATCTTCTTATATACACAAGAATCATATTCGTTTTGATTGAAATCATATACCATTATGATCTTATCAAAACGTTGGTTCCAAGAACGCTATGCTTGCTTCAATCCATAAATGGATCGATTTAACTTACAAACCTTGTTTGCATATTTTGGCACGATAAAACCATCAGGATGTTGTAAACATCCTCCAAAAGGTTTTCATTAAGGAAAGCGGTGTTGACGTCCATATGCCATATTTCATATATGAAATATGCTGCATTAGCAAGCATTATCCAAATGTATTTAATCATGGCAACAGGTGAAAAAATTTCGTTGTAGTCGACATTAGGTCGTTGACGATACCCTTTCTGTACAAGCCTAGCTGTGTACATTTGTATGTTGCCATCCATGTATGTCTTCCTTGAAGACTCATTTTGTACCAATATGCGCAATGCCTTCTGGTACATCAACCAGTGTCCAAACTTAGTTGGTATACATGGAATCCATTTCGGACTTCATGGCATTTTGCCATAAAAGGAGTCGATACCTTGTATCACTTCCTCATATGTAGCCAGTTCATCTTCCTCAATAAGATTGATATCTACATGAGGTGAGATCAGAAACCCATACCTCCCAGGTTATTTTCTGACTCTCTCTGACTTATGCGGTTCTTGTGTATTCAAAGATTATTGGTACAGTTTCATGAACTGTTGGTGTTCCGTGAGGACTCGATGCCTAGAACAGTATTACTCTGATTTTCATCGAGTTTTACTTTCCTCCCACTTATCACCGCATATAGGAATTCCTCTTAGGAAAACCACATGGAGAGCAACAATTACATTGTTCTCTTGTGAGTTTTATAAGTACTATACTTTGGTTTCCCTAGGACAACCTATAAATAGGCATTTATCCGATTTGGGTTCTAGTTTGGTACCATCCAAACATTTAGCGTATGCCCAACATTCCCAAATCTTCAGGAATGAGAAACCTAGTTTCTTTCCTGTTCATATCTAATATGAAGTTTGTCTAACATATTTTCATGGAACCTTATTCAAAATAAATATTGCATTGTTCAATGCGTATCCATAGAAGGAAATTGGTAGCTCAGAGCGACTCATCATTAACCTTACTATGTCCAACAAAGTTCGGTTTCTCCGTACGTACACACCACTCGATTGAGGTGTTCCGGGAGGAGTCCACTGTGAAAGCATACTATACTCTTTCAGATAATCAAAAAACTTATTGCTTAAGTACTTTCCACTACGGTCCAACCGTAATGTTTTAATACTTTTACTATTCTGTTTTTCTACTTCGTGTCGAAACTCTTTGAATTACTCAAAAGTTCCTGACTTGTGTTTCATAAGATACACATAACCGTAACGCGATGCCACATCCGTAAAGGTTACGAAGTATTTATATCCACCTCTAGCCTAGCGAGATATGGGCCCACTTACGTCACTATGAACGACGGCTAACAGATCGGTGGCACTTGCACTTTTACCAAGTAAAAGGTGTTTTAGGCACTTTGCCTAATATACTAGATTCGTAGACATCATTTGAATTAGAATCAAATCCGTCCTAGTATCCACTCTTCGAAAGTGTGGATATACGAGTCTTGTTAATGTGTCTCAGACAACAATGCCACTTTTAAGTCTCAACAGATTTACTCAGTTTGAGCCTTTTGTTTATCATGTTATATGTTTGAGATTCATTTATATTCAAAATATAAATACTTTTATTCACATCTAATGTGTATATCTCAATATCATCTTTATAAACAAAACACCTAGTGTTCTGGAACATAAAGGTATACCCGCAACAGGTTAAACTAGATATAGAGATAATATTTCTAGTCAAACTAGGTACATTATAACAGTTTCCTAATTTAGGTACATGCCCAAAGGGCAGTTCCAAAACTTAGGTTTCTACGATTAAAACAGTGACTCTCATCTCGTTTCCGACTCACAGGTCGATCTCATCTGAAGCCAGTCTCCTGCTAATCAGCAGATTCTGCACATCAGTACATATTTATGTATTTTCCACATCCAGTATCAAAATCCAATTTTAAATCTAGTAGTGGACATGTTTATAAGAAACATATATGAAGTCGGAGCCTTGCCCGTCTTCACTTCCTTCATGTCTGCCTTGCCCATACGGCAGTCACGCTTCCAGTGACCCTGTTTGCCATAATTTAGGCAGACATCTTGGGATATGTCATTTGTCTTCCCTGAAGACTGTGATGATTTTTCCTTTGCCCTTATTTTCACACCGCCATAAGCCTTCAGCCAAGCCTTGGCCTTCTGGGATGTCGAAATAAGATGCGCCTTACGGTTCTTGCCCTTTTAGAAGCTCTGGTTGTGCTTCCTTGAGCATAGCCATTAACTCTCCAAGAGTTTTCTCTTGGTTCAAGATAAACCTGCCCCAGCTTTCGGGCAGAGACTATAAGATCAAATCTATGGAAGTCTCGGCCTCGTAGGTAATGCCTAGTTAACCTAACTGTTCGATGTCAGTAATCATCTGTGACACCTAGTGCTCGACAGATGTACCCTCTGACATACGCGAGCATAAGAGCTTCTTTTTATATTTTTAAGATCTAAGGTTAGATCTATAAAGATCCTTTAATTTCATCATCATTGTATAAGGACCTAATCCTTAGTTATGACGACGAAATTTAGGAGTATTTGCCGCAAGCATAACAGATTGAGCACTAAAGTTATCATCACAATGAGTCTTTCAAAGCTCATGCTCTACTATTTGCTCAACTCCGGGCTTAAGCCCGAGAGGTCGCTTCTATCAAATAGAGTAACTTCTCAACTCCCAGGACTATCCTGAGATTCATTTCCCAATATGAAAATTAAAGCCGTAAAAGACATTTTTCATCTAGGATTATGTCATTTGACGCTAATCTTTCAAGTCATCTTGATTGCTATAGTCCAACTATCTAATCAACGATTTTGGGTACAATCTAATGTAATGATTACTATAGTCTAACTATATAATTAACTACAACTGATCGGTTAAATTCAAATGTATTGATTACTATAATCCAATTATATAACCAACTATAAATGAAGTAGTTTGAATACAGTCCAACTGTTCAATTTAAATAAAAATTGAATAATAGTCCAACTAATATTTTTATAAATTATTAATGACGAAAAATGAAATGTGCGCGTATTCGCAAGTATTTAAACGAAATTGCAAATTTAATACTTGCCTCCCACTATTTTTCGGCGAGCCTCTAACCCTCTGTGGAGTACTCGGGAAACCTAGTTTCCTAGTGGGCTAGGATCCCGTTAAATAACACACAACCTTGACTTTGGCCAACAAGTTGTATGAAACTTAACTATGTAGATCTTTAAGATAAATTGGATCTCATCCAATTCCTAGATCCAGTAGGTGGACCTCCAAGTCCGAAACATATATCCAATATATGCCAATATATCCAATATATTCCCTAACCTTTTTCCTCTGAATCAACTAAGCCTTGGCTTTGGCTCAACAAGCTTAATGATACCAGTTAAGCGTGACCCATTGACAGTGGGAAAGCTTCGTAATCGAGGTCGATGAACAAGAAGTGACCTTGACTTTGGCCAACAAATCACAACTTGCCTAAGATGTACGATATGGAACAAAGCTTTCGTGATTCAAACACATCCGCGATGGACAAAGGTCTTGACTTTGGCCAACAAACCAATGACAATCTTGGATCTTGAGAGAGAATCACTCAATGGAAGGAAAAACGCTTAATATAAAATGAGGGTTTTTGTCACGATTTGGCAACCAATTTATTATCTTTAATTAGGTCTCATCATACACCCTTAAGCATGCATTCTAAAAGCATAATAAGGCGCGAATAAAATAATAATGATATTCAGATGGATATATAACAAACTTTGTTCCTATAAGGAATCTCTCCATTTCCTCTCTCCCGCTAGCACTATTCATACTTCTACCCAATTACATAATACTTCTAAAGAAACCTCATTTACATTGAGGGGAATTGGTGAGAAGAGAAATACAATGAGAAAAGAAGCTAATAGGCTGGACACACAGGTCCAATTTAATAAATTCTAAATTTATTACAACAATTTCCAAAATTGCCCTCACCATGCTAAAATCCATTTGATATACATTATTCATTCATACATCCAAGTATTCACACAAAGCATGTTATCAATCAATCTAATCCAATTAATTAATCTTTGATTAATGACCATCCAATGTTCAAACAACGGTTTGATTTGCGCGAGTCAAACTCGTAATACTCAAAGTAAGTATTCTTGAATTATATCTAACTACAATTTTAAATCCAATTTAAATTATATTCAATACTAATTCATATTTAATTCCGAATTAAATAATTACACTTATTTATGTGCCTTAAAGACTTGGATTCCAAATCCAATCTTAATGGGTCTCAAAGGCCCAATTAGTACCCAATACTATTTAATTAAAGTCCAATGGGCTTTTAATTAATTATTTAGGCGTGGGTTTTGGCCATTGTGGATCAAACCCAAGATACCAAGGCCCATTTAGGAATCACCCTAATGCCATAAAATCAATTTTGGCCCATTAGGCCCAATTAAATTATTAAAGGCCCAATTGTCATATTTTGGACTTTATGGAAATGGTTTAGGCCCAAATATAATCCAAGACTAAAATTTGGCCCAACCAAGCCCATTAGCCCAATTACAACAAATTAAATTAATATATCATTCCAAATTACACATTAATTCAATTGAAATGTAATTAACACAATTAATTAATTAATCTAGTTTTTCCAAAACACTAATTAATCTAATTAATCATGCTTAACATTTTAATTTATGTCCAACACAAATTAAAGCAAAATCTATCTTCTAACAACATGTATATACTCACGGCAATAGCAACAAAAATCATTCAATTTGATTTTAATCCAATTAAATCAACATTCAATATTTCTATCATGCTATTTAACACATCCAATTGTCAAATTTCCAAAATTCCACCATGAGTCCATTTAGGGTCATATTCGGCCAAGCCATAGATTTTAGGAAAAATTAATTTAATCAATTTTTCACAAAATCAATGATGCAAAAATCCAATTAAACATCATATAAACTCAACCAAACATTCAATTTAGGAAAAATCAAGCTCTAAGCATAAAATCCACAAATTAAAGTCTTGAACCCTAGATTTTCAAATCAAACTTAGGAGGCTCTGATACCATTGTAAGTGTTCATAGAACATGCCAAGATCGTCTAAGAGTGATTCGTGTGTGAATTAATCAAAGAGAGTTGCGGAATACTCACATTGATCGGTTGTTGGATGTAGAGATTTCAAAACTTTTCTTTGTTGAAGATGAAACTCCAAGCTTTCTTGTAGTGTTTCCAACACTTGGGTGAGTTTCCCTATCACCTTGATTCACTCATTTATGTGCTAGCATGAACAAATTTTGAAGAACAAAATGTCTTCCAATGGAGAGTGGCTCACAATTTTTTGCAAGTAAAAGAGAGAGTGAATAGTTCAATTTTGATTTTCAAAATCTAATACCAAAAGTTGAATTCCAAAGTTACTTTAAGTTGGTATATGTCTTTCAAATCAAAACAATGTGTGTTGGATATGGTTTATGTATTCTTCAAGCAATCCAAGCCTTACACAACCAATAACAACTTCTATCACTAGTCAAACACATTGATGTAAGTTAGTGGGTCCCACTTTAAATTATAAATTCAAGTCGAACAATCCAACACGCAACTTCGCTCGGGCCCGAGTTCGTTTAATTCTGAATTAAACGAATTTTCCATTGCGACTTAATTAAATCCAATTTAATTAAATAATAATGCCTCGCAATATTATTACGTAAGTCGCTTACGAATTAATTCTAAATTAATTCGTTCGCTTGAATTAAAATCCAATCTTAATTCCGCATTGAAATCCAATTTCATTTAAATAAATAAATTAAATAGAAAAATCTAATTTAACTATTAAATTTATTTAACCGATTAATTCTAAATTAATCGCGTTCTCTCTTCTTGACGAATTTAATCCCAGATAAATTCTCGACGCAATTAATTCCAGATTAATTTTTTCTCTATAATTAATCCCAGATTAATTATTGCCGTAATTAATCCCAGATTAATTTTTTCTCTCATAATTAATCCCAGATTAATTTTCCGTTCGAGTGAATCTTTGGGAGGCGACCCAAGAGATCCCTGGATATGTTGGCATTAAAAACAGTCATCGGACTATCCGAACATGTGCGTACCCGGTACCACCTTCCTACCAATTTACAAGACATGGTTGGCTTTTAGCAAAGAACCGTGCCTACCCAATTCTCCATAAATATTCTTTAAGGAATATATAATCTTTGTCAGATGTAGTATACGTAGTATTGCGTATTACGATCCAGTATCGATATCACATGCTAGGCCTAGGGCTGGAATTGTGTCTGCCCCGTACGAAGCATATATCAGATCTCTGGTAACTAGTCTCTATAATCGGATAATCATGATCTAGTCATATTATCCCGATGACTGCAGTACTTAAGAGTACTAGTTCCGTATCCTACGTGATCATCATCTCCATATGACTGAAGTGATACTTCCATCTTGACATCACACCCAATACACTACGATTCTCAGTATACCCAGAAGAGGCGTACACAGAACCTGTTAAAGCCCTGAACGACCAAAACCAAAGTATACTGATTGTCGCAAGTATTAGCGATGCAAGTCTCAGGTTAAGATCAAATACACCTACCCTGATTTGGATTCCCATAGACACATAGTCATACTACCAATGGGATTCCGAGGGGTCTATCCAGAGCGAAGCTGTTTCCGTACCATTGGTTAACAGAACCTCCTATTACACTTGCATGAGTATCCAATACCCAAATATATGAGAACTATACTGTTACGCTTCCATAACACGCACAAGTGTAATACTAGCCTATTCCGCATTATCGATGTCCAGTCTCGATAATACTACGACTATGGATATTTAATGATTAAACCTTACGTGGATTAATAATGTCTCATATCTTATTAATCTGGTACTAATCATATGGACTTTTATCATTTATGTATCCCGGTAATCCAATTATAAATGATAAAAGAGCAATTTCCTTTGTCACATAGTTAATTTGTACAACAACACCATGTTCTGTACAAATAGTGATGCTATGGGTCATAATTGTCCAACATGTACTTCCAACCTTACCAGAAAAAATGTGTGACATCAAAACATGCATTCAGATGATACAGCAATCGGTCCAGTTTGGGGGAAGTGCAACTGAAGATCCTAATGCCCACATCAACAACTTCCTGGAAGTTTGTTGCACATTCAATTACAACCGAGCGGCAGAAGAAGCAATGCGACTATGTGTGTTCCCATATCCTTTGAAAGACAGAGCTAATGCTTGTCTCCATTCACTACCTGCAGGTTCCATCACAACTTGGAACACTATTGCCACCAAATTCCTTGAAAAATACTTTCCCCCAGCCAGAACAGCAAAGTTGAGGAACGACATCACATCTTTTGTGCAACATGACTCAGAATCCCTCTGCGAAGCATGAGAAAGATACAAGGAATTACTCCGAAAATGTCCTCACCATGAGATTGCAATTTGGCTACAAGTCCAAACCTTATACAATGGACTTTCTGGACTAATTAGAACCAAAATAGATACTGCTGCTGGAGGAGCATTAATGGCAAAAGGAGAAGATCAGACCTGAGACTTAATTGAAGAAATGACCAACAATAATTCATTGTGGCCAACAGAAAGGAACATGATCCAACGAATAATAGGAATCCACGAAGTAGGAGCCAACACAGCAATGAATGCCTAGCTGGATCAGATATGCAAATATCTAAAAACTCTTAGCATGTATGGTAATGCTGGATCCATAAGTTCACCATATGGAGGAGCACCAGAGATTGTGACCTATGTCAGCAATTTCAACAGACAGTGAAACAATCCATATTCCAATACCTACAACCCAGGTTAAAGGAATCATCCCAATTTTGCATGGAGCAACACTTCAGGGCAAAAGAACAATCCACCACCTGGATTCCAACAGCGGAATAAAAGTCAGGAGTATGAAAAAGAGCCAGGTATAGTAGATGTGATTGCCCAGATGAAAAAATAAGAAGCCAAATATGATGCTATATTTCAAGCACAAGCAGTATTACATCAAAAACAAGCAGCATCATACGATGCCATGTTTCAAAGCCAAGCAGATTCTATAAAGGTACTGGAAAATCAATTGGGACAACTGGCCAATGCTTAAAGTTACAGACCGTAAGATACCCTTCTTAGCGACACAGAACAAAATCCAATGTACAGAGGGAAAGAGCAATGCCAAGCTATCACCTTGAAAAATGGCACTGAAATCAATAAAGATGTTGGAGTCAAGGCAACTACTGAGAAAGTTCCAAAAGAAAGCAATGAATCAGACCCACAGATGGAGGAGAAGAAGACCATATAAAATGATCGAGAAAGATTTACCCCACCTCCATCTTTTCCACATCGTCTCCAGAAACACAAACTGGACAAACAATTTACTCGATTCCTGGAGATTTTCAAAAAGTTGAACATCAACATTCCATTTGCAGAAGCGTTGGAACAAATGCCCAGTTATGTCAAATTCATGAAAGATATTATGTCACATATGTGAAGATTAGGTGATTATGAGACTATAACACTGACAGAAGAATGCATCACCATCAGTCAGAGGAAGCTCCCCCCAAAGTTGAAAGATCCTAGCAGTTTCACCATCCCTTGCACTATAGGAAACTATTACTTCGGTAAGGCTTTATGTGATTTAGGTGCTAGTATTAACTTGATGCCTTAATCTATTTACAGGAAAATGCAGCTTGGAGAAGCAAAACCTACCTCATTCACTCTGCAACTTGCTGACAGATCACTCACATATCCAAGAGGGGTAGTGGAAGATGTTCTTGTCAAAGTGGACAAACTCATTTTTCTAGCAGATTTCATTATCCTTGACATGGAGGAAGACATAGACGTACCCATCATCCTCGGGAGACCATTCTTGGCTACAAGTCGAACCATCATTGAGGTACAAAAAGGTGAACTAACCATGAGGGTGCTGGACCAAGAAGTAGCATTCAATGTGTTTAAAGCCATGGAATTTCCAAATGATGAAAGGGAGGAAGAATGTTTTAGACTTGACATATTAGATAGTGTCATCCAAAACACAGATGCTATGCAACTTTCCACTGACAAACTTGAAGCATGCATCACCAACATGACTGACAAAGAATTAGATGATGAGATTCTGGAATGTATCAACTATCTTGATGGAACCTCTCGCTTCAGATTGCCACCACAGGTGGAAATCTTGGAACTACCGAAAAAGGGGCAAGTTAAGCCCTCGATTGAAGAACCATTACAGCTGGAACTAAAGCCACTTCCAAGCCATCTCAGTTATGCATACTTGGAAAACTCTTCTGATTTACCTGTTATTATTTCTTCGTCACTAACATGGGTGCATGAAGATAAGTTGCTAAGATTGCTACGCGAGCACAAAAAAGCTATTGGCTGGACTATAACAGATATTCGAGGCATCAATCCATCATTTTACATGCATAAAATCCTAATGAACGACGAGTACAAAGCCACAATGGAGCATCAAATAAGGCTAAATCCAATCATGAAGGAAGTAGTAAAGAAGGAAATCATCAAATGGTTGGATGCAGGCATCATCTACACCATCTCTGACAGCTCTTGGGTAAGTCCTATGCAATGCGTACCCAAGAAAATAAGAATGACTGTAGTCACCAATGAAAAGAATGAGCTGATTCCAACTAGAACAGTGACTGGATGAATAGTTTGTATGGACTACAGGAAGCTGAACAAAGCCACACGGAAGGATCATTTCCCGCTACCATTCATTGACCAGATGCTAGACAGATTGGCGGGCATGATTAATACTGTTTTCTGGACGGATACTCGGGGTACAATCAGATTGCCATCACCCCGGAAGATCATGAGAAAACCACATTCACATGCCCGTATGGTACTTTTGCATTTTGCAAGATTCAATTTGGGCTCTGTAATGCTCATGCCACGTTTCAACGATGCATGATGGCCATCTTTTCAGACATGATAGAACAAAACATGGAAGTCTTCATGGATGACTTCTCAGTGTTTGGAAACTCGTTCGACCACTACTTGAAAAATCTGAGAACAGTGTTACAAAGATGTGAAGATACCAATTTGGTACTCAACTGGGAGAAATGCCACATCTGGTGCAAGAAGGCACTGTCCTGGGACATCGGATCTCACAGAAAGGAGGCTATAGAGAGAAGCTACCTCTGGTCAGTGAAATCACACACGTAACAAAGCACGTATCGCTCAAGTAGTATAAAAATATCGATCCCACGAAGACTTAATTTCTACTGTTGTTATTAATTATTGATGCTAAATGTTTACATGTATCTAATGGAAGTAAGAAAGGATTGTTCTTTGATTGAATATGGATTTAACTAAATAAATAAATAAAAATACAAAATAAAAAAAAATAAATTAATAATAAAGAAAACATCTAGGGTTGTGAATCTACCCAATATTCTCTAATGATAAATTGATTCTCCTATACATGTGTAATAAATCAGTTGTTAACTTGGAACATGAAGATATACAAAAGCATCTTCCGATGGTCAGATGCAAACACCCAAAGTAACCCAATTAACTATATTCCTATGTTAATTAAGAGACACCAAATTCATTAATAATAAAGAAAACATCTAGGGTTGTGAATCTGCCCAATATTACTATAATGATAAATTGATTTTTCCAATTTCATTTTAAGTTTATCATATCAATTTTATTGGTGATCAGCCAACAAGAAGCAATAAGCTTAAGAATCAATAAACAAGCCAAAACATCACATATATATAAAGAAAATCAATTATTAAACTTGTGAATATTGTGCTTCATCATTTCCTAGATTAAAAAAAATATATTGGGGGATAGGGGATCCACCTTTAATATTTCAAATGTAGAAATCTCACTTTATTATAACATAGAAATTGTCAGTGTTAACCAATTAAGTCAAACCAGCCATAAAGACAGTGTTATTATTTGTCCATAAATCAGCCATATAGACGGTAATCATCTGTCACCTAAAGACCAACCATATAAGTGGTATCATATTATGTCAAATAAAAAAAACCAGTCGTTAAGGCGATATCAACTTTAATTCATATTATTAAATTATAATTTCTATATTATAAATTAAGTGAGATTAATCTACCTTATCATATTAAAGGTTTCACATTGTCCCCAGCGGAAATTAACTACAAAACATAAAAGACAGTAAAAACATGTAAACTATTATTAATAAAAATAAAAATACTTAATTAAAATACTAAAAAAAAAAATACAAACAAGATACAATCCTTAAATCCTTATTCAGAACCTTCAGGAAAGTATGAATTTGGAAAATAAAATCAGCCACAATTTATAGCTAAAAAATCAGGCTCGGCGTCGCGACACGTATGTCCTTACGCGTCACAATATGATGAGTTGGCAACGTGTTTTGCTTAGATGTTGACACGTGTCCACGAAATCAACAAGCGTCGCGTTGTGGAAAGATTTGCGCGTTGCGATGCGTGCACAGTAGATGGAGGTAATATTATTTCATCGATGTGGCCGACACAAAAGGCTTGGGCATCGCGATGCGTGCTACAATGATGATGCATGTCGACAATACATCATTGAGTCCGCGTCGCAACGCATAAGTCATGCGCGTCCAGATGCGTGAACAGTAAATTTCTCGTTTTCCCATTTTTATCAGTTTTCGTCGTTTCAACCCCAAGTTGATTCCATTGAGTCCCAAAACTTTATTTATCTGCAAAAAAAAAAAAAAAAAACATCAAAATGTTAATCAAAATCGAGAAACTAAAAAAAATATTAAGTCAAATGGACGGTAAATATTGATATATTTTCCGCTCATCACACCTCCAAACCTAACATTTTGCTAGTTCTTGAGCAAAACAAACAAAACAAAATGAAATAAAAAACTAAGACTAGATTATCTAAGCCACTTTCGTAGGGATCACGGTTGCATTTAGCGTATGCAACAAGCCTTTAAACCCCTAGGTGTCCATAGTGGACGAGTTATAGTCTCGTGAGGGTTTATAGTGATGATACTCACAAACGTCAATTAAATACAAACAAATAAAAGTTAAAAGAAACAAACTAAACAAACAAAACGTTTAACTAAAAAGTGAAATTCTTATCCAAGTTAGTAATTGTTTTATTTCTTTCTAAATTACCAAATAAGTAAATTCTCATATTCTTTTTACCATCCTTCATATACACAATCAATAAGCTTTACCGTTTGACGCGAACAATCACTGCTTACTGAGGCAAGACGTCTGATTACTAAGTAGAAACTTTTTATTAACTAACTAACTCAAGCCATACCGTTTGACGTGAACAGTCACTGCTGGGCAGGCAAGACGCCCGGTTACTAAGTAGAAGCTTGGTCAGTTTTTATTCAACATTTTTTCTATAGATACACCTTCCACTGCCTTTGGGTGCTTCCTCCAATAAACCAGAGAATTGAATATTACAAAATTTTCACTTACAACCTATGTTCATATGTTACCGTGTATTTTGATAATACCTGTCAAATGAGCATATGAAGGTCAATTTTAATCAATATTATGGAGAATTCACAAATTTAAATAATTCAAAAGGAAATAAACAAAAATTAACTTGTTACGAATAAGCTTGAGATACGTCTCAGGAGTGAAAACTCATTACACAGCTATCTCAAAACAACAATTCCATTGGTTAGTCAAAAATTTCAAACAGAAAATAAAATAAAAAATTCAAATTTTATAAAAAAAACAACAAAGCAAAAATAACATAACAAATAAAAATAAGCAAGTCAAATATTCTCTCCCCCATAGCTAATCGAGACATTGTCCCGAATGTCTGAAAAAAAAGAATGAGAGTTTAGAAGATTTCACTTTGTTAGCGCAGATTTGACAATTGCAGCTATAACTAAAAATTATCGATTAAGATCCAAATCCAATTTACGCTTCTTGCCACGATCGCTATCAGACCAGTTCAACTTGGAAACAATGGGGTCAATTTTTGGTTCATAGGCTAAGAGTTGGTCAATTAATTCATCGGCTTTTCTCGCAGTTAGGAATATGTCTTTTACCAGTTTGCAGATGAACCCATGATTTCTAGCATCCTCAAGGAATACAAAAAGAAAATCGAAAAAATTTTCAACATTAAGTAATCCTATGGGTTTTTTATGAATGTTTAAGTTCTCCCATGACGTAACTGTGAATATTTCTTCCAACGTACCTAGCCTACCTGGTAAAGCAATGAAAGTGTCAGCGTGATTGACCATTTCAATAAGTTGTTAAGACATATATGAAACAATACATTCTTCTCCATTTGATTTCCCGATGAGGTCTTCATCTGCCAATGGTTTTGGAATGATCCCCAAAACATGGCTGCCACCTTCTTGCACGACTTTTGAAACATAACCCATCAATCCAAGATTGCCACCGCCATATACTAAATGCATACTTCGTTCTGCTATAACTCTCCCCAATTCTTTTACGATCTCAACAAATTCTGGTTTGGACCCAGAATTAGATCCAGAAAACACGCATATATGAGTAACTCATCGCTTGGAAGTGGTTTCCATTTCTCTCTTATCTGAATTTTTATCTGGATATGTTGAAGAGAGGAATGCCGAGCTAAATTTATAGATCCTGAAAAAGGGTGAGTAATAATTACACTAGTACTTGTCAAATGAAAATTATTAGATGAACGTTATAATAAATAATGAAAGTAAAAAAGTTTAGATCTTGTCAGCGAAAATAAAGGAAATCAAAACAGTAAAGCAAATTAAAGCAATTATTTAAGGCAACAGAATTGTGTATGCGAAACGCTACTCGTTTGATACATATATCCATTAGGATGCGTCTCAAGAATCCACTCCTTACTCATGCCATCACTAATGAACTAAACCTTATCTTTGCGATTATCAAACATCATCCCTCATGTCTTGCTCTGCCTTAAATGCTTCGTTTGTTACAACTTGTAGACACAAAATACAAAAATAAAAATTTAAGTAAAAATAAAAATTTTGCATGGGTTGCCTCCCAGCTAGCACTAAATTTATCATTTTCAGCCAGACGTGTCTGAAGATTATTGTTCAAGGAGGCTTCAGTGTGGTTTTGGACGTTCTAGAAAGAATGATCCCATGTGCATTGCTTTTCCATCGTCTTTTCTAAAAATGTGGTGGCCAAAAGAATTTTGTCTCATTCAGTGCTCGTGCCACCTTCTTACACCTTGTAGCTCTGTGTTGTTCTAAAAAGAAAGAACGAAAATCAGAAGGTCTCGTATGGTGCTTGAATTTGAATGGTTGTGCCATTTTGTCAAGCTTCTAGGCAGTGTCCTTGATATGTACTCCCCACTACTGTGATGTATCATATGGTGCCATGAGATTTTCGTTATGCTCCCACATTTGCTCTTGTATTTGCCCTGCATCTTGTTCCATAATTTCTACACATATGTATTTTAGCATTTCTTCGTTCAACTCTTCATCTGACATCTGCGTAATGCATGCTCCACAAGTATCATTCTAAGGATGTAAACATATATTTGTCTGTAAGTCTTCATCCTTCGTGGTTGGTATGAACGGTTCAGGTAACTCTTCTGCTTTTTTCTCACATAAGCAATCAAAGACCAGAAAATTATACATATCAAATTGAGATTCTGTTTGTTTGGGCTCTTGAACTGATACCTCTGACTCTTGACTCTGTTTAGCCTCTGTCTCAATTAAGGTGTCATCGTGAAATGCTTGATACTCAAAGGCTTCATCAGTGTCATCTGAAAATGTTTTGTGAGGTATGTAGCACTGGTTTTCTATTAATTGTCTCACTTGATCTGTTATTCTCTGTATCGTTGCCGAAAAATCAAATTTGGCTTTCATGTCATCTAACCATTCCTCTCATTTCTTGAGCATGTCCATAATTCTTTCAATCAACGATTCTTCCTCTGATGGTTCTGATTCTTGAGGAAGATAATAGGTTGATAATGGATAAGATGGATATTGTGCTTTAGTGAAATATGATGGTCCTTCATCGTCATAGTTGTTGGGCTGGACAACAGGCCTTAGAAAACCGGACTGATGCTCCCTGATATGAGGTGTATCTTCACCTCTTAAAGCTTTCATCGCCTAATAAAGATCCATTTCAACCACCTGAAATAAAAGAAACAAATAAAAAATGAAAAGATAAAAATAAAAATAAAAATAAAGAAAATTAGATACAAGTAAAGTAAATAGCTTCAAAATTAATAACGTAAGAAAAATAAGTCCCCGACAACGGCGCCAAAAACATGATCGGTGAAATCACACACGTAACGCAAGCGCACTTATCGCTCCAATAGTATAAAATATCGATCCCATGAGGACTTAATTTCTATTGTTGTTATTAATTATTGATGCTAAATGTTTACAAGTATCTAATTGAAGTAAGAAGGGATTGGTCGTTGGTTGAATGTGGATTTAACTAAATAAAAAAAAAAAATAAAAATAAAGGAAATTAATAATAAAGAAAACATCTAGGGTCATGAATCTTCCCAATATTACTCTAATGATATATTGATTCTCCTGTTCATAGGTAATAAATAATTTGTTAACCTGGAAAACGAAAATATATAAAAGCCTATTCCGATGATCAGATGCAAACACCCAAAGTAACCCAATTAACTATATTCCTATGTTAATTAAGAGACACCGAATTCATTAAATTCAAGTTCCAATTGTGGCTACCCATGCCCGACAGGTATATTCCCATCCTGGAAGGAAATCTCTAAGGTGAGATCGTGAGCTATTGAATCTAAGGCTGAAACCTAAAATCCCTTTTCCAAGTTCATTTTAAGTTTACCACATCAATATTATTGGTGATCAGGCAACAAGAAGTATTAAACTTAAGAATCAATAAACAAGCCAAAGAATCACACATATATAAAGATAATCAATTATTAAACTTGTGAATATTGTGCTTCATCACTTCCCTAGATAAAAAATAAAATAATGGGGTTAGGGGATCCACCTTTAATATTTCAAATGTAGAAATCTCACTTTATTATAATTTAGAAATTGTCAGTATTAACTTATTAAGTTAAACCAGCCATAAATGTGATATTATTATTTGTCCATAAACCAGCCATATAGGCGGTAATCATCTATCACCTAAAGATCGAACATATAGAGGGTGTCACATTTTGTCAAATAAATAAAACCAGCCATTAAGGCGGTATCAACTTTAATCCATATTAATAAATTATAATTTTTATATTATAAATTAAGTGAGATTAATCTATCTTATCATATTAAAGGTTTCACGCTTCCCCCATCGGAAATTAACTACAAAACATAAAAGAAAGTAAAAACACGCAAACTATTATTAATACAAATAAAAATACATAATTAAATACTAAAAATAAATACAGACAAGATATTATCCTTAGATCCTTACTCAGAACCTTCAGCAAAGTATTAATTTGGAAAATGAAATTAGCCTCAATTTATAGGTAACAAATCGGGCTTGGCGTCGCGACGTGAATGTCCTTTCACGTCGCGATGAGCTGGCAACGTATTTTGCTGAGATATTGACACGTGTACACGGATTCGCCGAGCGTCGCGACGAGGAAAGATTTATGTGTTGCGATGCATGCACAATAGATGGCGACTATATTATTTCGTCGGTGCGGCGCGACACAAAAGGCTTGGGCGTCACGATGCGTGCTACAGTGATGACGCAATGATGATTCAAGTGATGACGCGTGTCGACAATGTATTATTGAGTTCGCGTCACGACGCAGAAGTCCTGCGTATCCCGACACGTGAATAATAAATTTCCCATTTTACCTCATTTTGTATGTTTTTCATCGTTTCAGCCCCAAGTTGATTCCATTTAGTCCCAATAATTTATTTATCTGCAAAACAAATAAAAACACATCAAAACGTTCATCAAACTCGAGAAACTAAACAAAATATTAAGTGAAAGGGGCAGTAAATATTGATATATTTTTCGCTCATCAACCTCTACCATCATCTGTCAAATGGATTCGAAGTTTTCTTGGGCATGCAGGATTTTACAGGAGATTCATCCGAGACTTCTCCAAGATTACCAAACCATTATGCAATCTACTGGAGAAATATATGCCTTTCCACTTCACCAAAGAATGCTACCATGCTTACAAGATCTTGAAACATAAGTTGATATATGCTCCTATCATAGTAGCACCTGATTGGACACTTCTTTTTGAAGTGGTGTACGATGCCAATGATTTTAAAGTAGATGCTTGATGAATACTAAAAAGTGCATATTTATTAGACGATAAGTTAATCATTTTACACTTATAGTTTCACTAATCCCCTTAAATTGACACATTAATGAAATAATATTTTAAAGTTATGCTTTGAGTGCTTTTACTGTGTTATTTTATATTTTTGTCAGGAAAAATATTGCTCGGAAGCTCGACAAGACAAACCAGAATTGAAATAAAAAATAAAAAAAACGGAAATTCTGCTGTCATGTCGCGACACGTGGAACCTTTGCGTCGCGACACGTGTCCTACAACGTGGCTTCACCATTCTCTAACACGTGTCCTACAACATGGCTTCGCCATTCTCCGACACGTGTCCTCCAATGTGGCTTCACCATTCTCCGACACGTGTCCACAACATGCATTCGCTGGTCTGGGTGGCCAAGTTGCCTATAAATAGGAGCGTCCGACATTAGAAAATTTCATACTTTCTTTCCTGATTCCTCTGTAATTCTTGGAGAGAGAGTGTCTTGTTTGTTTATTTACTTAAAGATTTTTGTAATGTCTATTTCTTTCAATAATAAAAGTATGAATATGTTTTATTACAAAATGAGTAGCTAATTTCTTTTCTGTTGGGGTAAGGGTGAAGCTTTTATAATAAGAACATAGATTAAACACGTTTTTATTATAACAAATAAATTGAAATCTAATGATTAAAACTTGATTTAAATCTAGATTAATTATTTATTGGGAAGCGGCCGCGAGTGCGCAGCGGAAAATTAAATAAATCAAATTATGATGTCGCTATCCCTTTACCCAAGACCCATTTTTTTTTTATTCTACAAGCCTAGTCATGTTACTATATATTCTAAGCATAAAAACTCATAAAACATGCAAAGAACATAAACCTAAACATGCTAACTATCATAAGAACTCTAATTAAAATAATGAAAGAAAAAGACTTACTTGAACCGAAGACTCATCCAGTCCTCCCTCCAATCTATAATATTTTCTCGAACTCAGCAAGCTCTTCCACGTTCCAAAGAGCGACTCAAGTGTGTGGCCTCCAAAGGTGCACACATCAAAGCCAAAACTCAACGGCAAGACTACGCCTTGAGTGCACGGGTATTTTTCCCTTGGTGCTAGCCTAGGCAAATACCTCAAAACTTTTAACTCGAGGTTCCTCTAGTCAATTAGACTTAAGGATCCTCAAAATCAGTGGCTTACTCTTAAAATTTAGAGTTGCTCACTTATATAAACCCAAGATATGAAAGGTCTGGTGCAAAAATTTGTAAAGAATTCTTTGGGTTAATATAGGTGCTCCAAAGACAACAAAATTAATCGATGTGGGATAAATGCTAATTTAATCTTAGCCATTGGATCTTAATTTAGGGATTTAATGAGATTATAAAACCCTAATAAGAGATTGGGCTGAATTGGAATTCAAAACAAATAACAAAAAAAATTTACTATTCACATTACTATTCACATTTTTTTTTTATTCCAATTCCCAAAGTGCCCCTATCGCCATTCACCAATCCCTAAGCCACTATGAAACCTCATAAATGATCTGTTCAATAATTAAACACATTGAACCATTTATGAACAATTCCTACAGCAATCATATATGCTGTTAAATTTGTAATGTGCACTGTTAACCATTTATTTCGACTTTGTTGTGTGTGACCTTTTGGGTTCCCCTCAAGTTGGACATGAAATGAATCGTGATAATTTAATCGAACATAAATTATCCTCCGATCAGATGGTCGTTCGATTTCAATGACCAAGGTTGACATCTAGCAACATGCGAAGGCCCCCAAATGAGAAGGAAATATATATATACCCAGTATGTATGCGATTTACATATGATACGGTCATTCGCCTCACTGTATCCCCACCGTTTGACCTAGGGTATGGAAAATGTCCACCCATATAGTCAAACGTATGATGTTGATAGTGTCATGAATCGTGCTAACCCAAGAATCTCATATGATTCTTCCGCTGCGGCCACAATCTCAAGCACTGATCACACATATCAACCTGCTAACTGGAATACTAATCTTATAAGAAAATATTATCCGAGAGAGTGGCGATTCTCTGTTGTATCTTTACAAACTTCATGTGTTTCAACAAATGACCCAATCATACCCTTATGACCGGATCTTTTGAACCGGGGAAGGAGAATGTCAAAGTTATTTGATCCATACATAAGATTGTAAAGAGCTCAAGTCTAAGGACTAGTCATATAATCGATACATGAAAGTTCTCACAGACACATGGGATAAATACTCTATGTGAAAACTTTCGGTGGTCAGTTCGATAGACACGAGCAACTCATGCATCCATGTGATACACCAAGCAGGCGGATCTCCGCTAGTAGCCTATAAGATCGGCTACCCCACTTAAGGGCGGATCATATCATCATGCTAGTCTCTTCGCTTCGTGAATGCCCAGATTATTCACAAAACTATGACTAGGAACGTTTAAGAGTAATGATTCTCATAAGGCGTGGAAGCCATCATCTTATTACTCCAAGGGCTTTATTACAGTGTTTGATGATTCATATAAGTTATGTAAGACACGTATAATAAAGATTGTCATTTTATTAATTAATGAAAATATTACAAATACATGTACATATAGCCCATCCACAAGTTGGGTATAAGACATATCCCTAACAATCTCCCATTTGCACTATAGCCAACTAGTATGAATCTGGACACCATACTCTCGGGTGTGCCTATCATGCTTTTGTTGAGTTAGCCCTTTAGTCAGAGAATCTGCAAGATTATCTTCTGTGGGTATTTTCTCTATAATAACTTCTTTTCTCTCAACAATCTCCCTGATGAAATGAAATTGCCTAAGTACATGCTTGGATTTCTGGTGGGACCTTGGTTCTTTTGATTGAGCAATGGCGCCCGTGTTGTCACGGTACATCGTGACGCCATTGTTTATCGCGAGAAGCACTTCCAGCTCCGTGATGAACTTCTTTATCCAGACTTCTTCTTTAACTGCCTCAGATGTTGCAATATACTCAGCTTCAGTGGTGGAGTCCGCTGTAGTTGACTACTTTGAGCTTTTCCAAGTGACAACTCCGTCATTCAAAGTAAACAGATATCCTGTTTTCGATCTGCTGTCATCCTTATCGGTCTGAATGTTCGCATCATAGTAACCAATGACTTTCATCTCAGAACAATCTCCGTATGTCAAAAACACATCCTTAGTTCTTCTCAGATACTTGAGGATTGTTTTGACAGCTGCCCAGTGTTGCTCATCAGGATTTGCCTGATACCTGCTCGTTATGCTAAGAGCATAAGAGACATCAGGTCTTGTACATAGCATAACGTACATGATCAATCCTATTGCTGAAGCATAATGGATCCTACTCATACGCTCTCTATCTGAAGGAGTATATGGACATTGCTTCTTAGATAATTTGATTCCATGACAAGTAGGTAAATTACCTCTTTTGGAATCTTCCATCTTGAATCTTTTCAAAACTTTATCTATGTACGTAGATTGAGAAAGTCCTAACAACCTCTTAGATCTATTACTGTAGATCTTAATGGCGAGGATGTAGGCTGCTTCTCCCAAATCTTTCATGGAGAAATTCTGAGATAACCATTGCTTGGTGGCTTTCATCATGGGAATATCATTCCCGATGATTAATATGTCATCGACATATAATACAAGAAACACAACAGCACTCCCACTACTTTTCCTGTAAACACAAGGCTCGTCTACATTTTTGATGAAGTCAAATTCTTTGATTGTCTCATCAAATCGTATATTCCAACTTCTGGAGGCTTGCTTGAGTCCATAAATGGATCGTTTAAGCTTGCATACTTTATTATGATCATCCTTAGATGCAAACCCCTCAGGTTGTGTCATATAGACTTCCTCTACGAGGTTCCCATTAAGGAAAGCTGTTTTGACATCCATCTGCCAAATCTCATAATCAAAGAGTGCAGCTAGTGCCAGTAAAATTTGAATGGACTTTATCATTGCAACAGGCGACAAGGTTTCATCATAGTCAATTCCTTGGATTTGTCTATAAAATTTCGCCACCAACCTAGCCTTATAGGTTTGGATGTTGCCTTCTGCATCAGTTTTACGCTTGTAAATCCACTTGCAGCCTATGGGTTTTATCCTTTCAGGTGCATCCACCAAGTCCCAGACTTGATTCTAATACATAGAGTCAATTTCAGATTTCAAGGCCTCAAGCCACTTGACTGAATCATGTCACACATTACTTCGTCATAACTGGTGGGATCGTCATTATCAATGACCTGATCATGTTCCTCATCAATATGGAAACCATATCTTTCAGGCTCATGTCTTTCCCTATCAGACCTTCTAAGTTCATAACCTTGTGGTTGTTCCATTGCTGCCCTTTTGAGGGGCTTGTGGTTTAGTTCTATGTTAGTTTGTTCTTCTCGTACCTTATCGAGGTCAAGTCTACTCCAACTATGTTTCTTGAAAAGGAATTCATTCTCTAGAAATTTAGCATTTCGTGAGACAAATGTTCTTTGTTCATTTGGGACGTAGAACACGTATGCTCTTGAGTTCAAGGCATATCCTATAAACTTACTTTTAAATGCCCTATCATCCAATTTGTTAGTTTGTGTGAGCTTAACATATGCGTCACATTCCCAAACTCTTAGATAACTAAGACTAGGACGTTTCCCAGACCATAACTCATATGGTGTTTGACTAACAGTCTTGGAAGGAACTTGGTTTAGTAGTAGTGTTGCAGTTTCTAAAGCAAGACCCCAAAATGAAAGAGGTAGATCTGTGTCTGGCATCATTTATCGGACCATATCTAATAATGTCTGTTTTCTCCTTTCGGAGACCCCATTATGCTGTGGAGTTCCCGGAGGAGTCCACTAGGAAACAATGCCATTTTCTCTCAAGTAATCTTGAAATTCGTTGCTTAAGTATTCACCACCTCGGTCAAACCTTAGTGACTTAATACTTTTATTAAGCTGGTTTTCTACTTCAGCTTTGAAGTCTTTGAATTTCTCAAAGGCTTCAGATTTGTACCGCATAAGGTACATATACCCATATCGCGAGTGATCATCGATAAAGGTAATGAAGTAGGAGAATCCACCTCTAGCGGTGACTGATATTGGTCTGCATACATCAGAGTGTATGAGTTCTAATGTCTCCATTGCACGCTGTCCTTTACCTTTGAAGGGTAATTTGGTCATTTTACCAAGTAAACAAGACTCACAAGTTCCATAAGGTTCATATTTGAAGGGTCTGAAATAACCATCCTTATGTAGCTTAGTTAATCTTGTTTCATTGATATGACCTAAGTGACTGTGCCATAGAAGTGATTCATTGAGATTATTCGAGTTAACGTTGTATATATTAGATGTTGAACATTATTTGTTTGTTTGTAAGACATAGATACCATTATTCTAAATACCATCTCCATATTTTATATCATTGAAATAAATAGAACATTCATTACAACTTATTAGGCATGAAAAGCCTTTATTACATAAAGAAGAAATTAAAATGATGTTCTTTACTAGAGAAGGTACATAAACACAATCTTCTAAGTCTAAAACTAAACCATTCGGCAAAACTAATGAATAAGTCCCCACGCACAATGCAGCCAGTTTTGCTCCATTACCCATGCGTAAGTCAACCTCCCCATGACAGAGTCTCCAACTGTTTCTCCGGCCTGCAAATTGTTACACAAGTGAGTCCCACAACCGGTGTCAAGCACCCAAGTAGAAGGTTCAGAGTTTTGAGAATATAGTTCAATCATATACAACATACCTGAATCATTGGACTTCTTGGCCTATTGGGCTTCCCTAGCTTCATTGGCTTTCAATGGTCTACAGTATTTCTTCCAATGATCCTTCTTTCCACAAAAGAAACATTTCCCATTTCCCTTTTTCTTCTCCACATTACCATTGGGCTTTATGTGATCTGCGAGTACGCAGCGGAAAATTAAAAATTATGATGCCGCTATCCCTTTGCCCAAGACCCATTTGTTTTGATTATTCTACAAGCCTAGGCATGTTACTATATATTGTAAGCATAAAAACTCATAAAACATGCAAAGAACATAAACCTAAACATGCTAATTATCATAAGAACTCTAATTAAAATAAAGAAAGAAAAAGACTTACTTGAACCGAAGACTCTTCCAGTCCTCCCTCCAATCTACAAGCTTTTCTCGAACTCAGCAAGCTCTTCCAAGTTCCAAAGAACCACCCAAGTGTGTGGCCTCCAAAGGTGCACACACCAAAGCCAAAACTCAACGACAAGACTATGCCTTGAGTGCACGGGTATTTTGCCCTTGGTGCTAGCCTAGGCAAATACCTCAAAACTTTCAACTCGAGGTTCCTCTAGTCAATTAGACTTAAGGATCCTCAAAATAAGTGGCTTACTCTTAAACTTTAGAGTTGCTCACTTATATAAACCCAAGATATGAAAGGTTTGGTGTAAAAATTTGTAAAGAATTCTTTGGGTTTATATAGGTGCTCCAAAGACAACAAAATTAATTAAGAATCCGATGTGGGATAAATGCTAATTTAATCTTAGCTATTGGATCTTAATTTAGTGGTTTAATGAGATTATAAAACCCTAATAAGAGTTTGGGCCGAATTGGAATTCAAAACAAATAACAAATTTTTTTTTACTATTCATGTTACTATTCACAATATTTATTTTATTTATTTATTTATTCCAATTCCCAAAGTGCCCCTATCGTCATTCACCAATCACTTATATAAACACATATCAACCCGCGAACTGGAATACTACTCTTATAAGAAAATATTATCCGAGAGAGTGGCGATTCTCTGTTGTATCTTTACAAGGGCTTTATTACCGTGTTTGATGATTCATATAAGTTATGTAAGACACGTATAATAAAGATTTCCATTTTATTAATTAATGAATATATTACAAATACATGTACATATAGCCCATCCACAAGTTGGGTATAGGGCATATCCCTAACATTATTGACAATCTTTCTACCGCCTTTATGGCTGGTTTTATCTTTCTACCGCCTTTATGGCTTTTTTTATACGATTTTGGCATAATTAAGTACCTTGGTAGGACTTGTTATAGACAAACGGTATCACCGCCTTTATGGTTGGTTTTATGTTTTTGGCATGCTTAGTACCTTGGTAGGACTAATTATTGACAAAAATGACTACCGCTTTTATGGCTGGTTCTTTTTGTTTGCATAATTAATTCCTGTAATAAATTAAATGGGTAAAAATGGAAATTTATAAATTATGATAAAGTGAGATTTCTAAATGTTTAAAAGACTAAAAGTGGATCCCTTGACTCCAGCATTTCCTTCTATTATTGTATTCCAACCTAAAATCCTCCAACTACTTCAACAAAGAAAACTTTTCATTCCCGTACTGTTCATTATTCTATTTTGTCAAATCTCTTCTCTGTGGATCGACCCCGGACTCACGGGGTTATTTTATTACTTCGACACTCTTATACTTGGGAGTAAAAGACCACTTTTCGAGCGTGTCAAGTTTTTGGCGCGGTTGCCGGGGAAGTATTATTTAGTAGATAGAATAATCATCGTAATTATTTCATTTTCCTCCGTTTTTCTTTTATCTTGTTTTTATTTAATTTCTGCATCTTATTTTTTTCTTCTTTTTGTGTAGACCCAACTGACCTGATTAATCCTTGATGAACCCTGAACCCAGAAATCCCACATATAGGAAACAGAAAAATCAACTTAAAAGGTGTTTGTTGTTCATTAAAGAATGTGGTGATATTCAGTTCTGTCATTCAGAAGCATGTGGAGGTCATTTCCCATCTAAGAAAACCGCTGTAAAAATCTTGCAGTGTGGATTTTATTGGCCCACCATTTTTAAAGATAAATACACTTTCTGCAAAATTGCGAAAATTATCAAAAGTTGGGATCTACTTCAAAAAGAAACATGATGCTTTAAATCTCATCCTTGTCATCGAAATCTTAGATTGTTGGGGGGGGGGTAGATTTCATGGGCCCATTTCTACCATCCTTTGGAATTTTATATATTTTAGTGGCAGTCGACTATGTTTCAAAATGGGTTGAGGCAATTCCTTGTCAGAACAATGATCACACAACTGTGATCAAATTTTTAAAAGAAAACTTGTAGAGTCGATTTGGAATTCCTCGGGCCATCACAAGTGATGGAGGTAAACACTTTTGTAATAGACCCTTTGAATCCTTAATGAAAAAGTATGGAGTCACACACAAAGTTTCCACCTCTTATCACCCCCAGACAAACAGACAAGTAGAATTAGCAAATAGGGAAATTAAACAAATTCTAGAAAGAAACGGTTAACCCAAATCGCAAAGATTGGTCTCTTCGACTAACTGATGCACTCTGGGCATATCGAACAGCTTTTAAAACATCATTGGGTATGTCTCCCTATCTTCTAAATTATGGAAAACCTTGTCATTTGCCTGTAGAACTTGAGCATAAAGCATTTTGGTCTATTAAAGCATTTAATTCAAACCTTGAAAATGTTGGTCATGAACGTAAATTGCAACTAAATGAACTTGAAGAGTTAAGGAATGATTAATATGAGAATATAAAAATTCTTAAAGCTAAAACTAAAGCCTTTCATGATAGTCGAATTTCACGAAAAATATTTGAAGTTAGTCAAAAGGTTTTGCTTTATAATTCTCGTCTTCATTTATTTCTTGGAAAGTTAAAATCCAAATGGAGTGGCCCATTTATTGTGTAACACGTTTACCCATACGTGGTTATTAACATTGAAAATCATAGGGACGATGATGTATTTAAAGTAAATGGACAACGTCTGAAACCCTTTTTGGAGTACTCAAAATTTCAAGAAACGTTTTCCCTGTCAGACCCAGTAAACCTTGATTGATGTAGTTTCTTTCATGTTCTGTTTAATGTTTTTGTAATTTCCATTTTTTTAGTTTTGCATGGTTCTTGTTCTTTTATTTTATCTCACACCCCGGTAAAGCAGCGGAACGGTACTCCATGACTCAAGTAGGTTATTTTAGTTTCCTAAAAATACTGATACCCTACAACTAAGGCATGGAAGAAACTCTCGTAACCCTCCATAAATATTTTCCTGCACTTCCCCAAAATGCTCTAATTAAAATTTACAAAGCCCGCACAGAAAGAATGAGAATTCTTATAATTCCTAGTGATATTCGTTGGGTGATCGAAGCAAGGGTTCCTTTGGCAGGTGAGTCACCTGACTCCTTCATTCCTTACATGCCTGGTTCAGGGAAAAGCACATATTCTAAAAAATGAAGAGCTAAATAAATGGTGTTTGTTATAAGTGTGAACGTTGTACTCGTTGTCGTTCTTTATGAATGGTGTCCGATAATCGTGAGGATAAAATACAATTCATTAGGGATGGACTGAGTAATGAGCCTTTTGATGATATATCATTGACTCTTGAGACGCATCCTAGTGGATATGTCCATCATGAAATTCTCATATTACATACACAATTTCATAAAGAAAGACAACCATACAGTCTCATGAATCTGACTTTAAAAGACCATGTTTGCCAATTTATAAGAAAATTGGATGGGAAGCCTATCCCCGACCCATAGAGGGCGTTCAAGCCGTTACTGGATGTAAAACCAGAGGAAGATGTGAGCCACAATCACAACTACCAGTACATATTATTGCATTGATTTCCTTTACTTTAAATTACTGTTTTCCCTTACTTTTTGCCGACAGTATATAACCTTTTTGTTCATAATCTATATTTCTGATAGTTGTCATTTTGCAGATATTAGTACATTTCTCACTCACCCTTTTCAGGATCTATAAATTCAACTCGTCATCTCACTTTCCTCAATACATCTAGCTAAAAGATGTAGCACAAATGGAGACAATTTCAAAACGATGATTCACTAATATCTGTGTATTTTGTGGAACTAGCTCCGGAACTAAACCAGAATTTATTGAGGGAGCAAGAGAATTGGGTAGAGTTATGGCAAACAAAATATGCACTTAGTAAATGACGATGGCAATCTTGGATTGATGGGGTGTATTTCAAAAGCTGTACAAGAAGGTGGAAGTCAAGTTTTGAGGATAATCCCAAAACCTTTAACAGAAAGCCACATCATCAGAAAATCAAATGGAGAAGAATGTATTGTCCCAGGTATGTCTGAAAGACTCACTGAAATGATCAATCATGCTGATGCTTTCATTGCTTTACTAGGTGGGGTCGGAACCTTGGAAGAAATATTCACTCTTGTGTCATTGGCAAACTTGAATATTCACCAAAAACCTATTGGGTTGTTTAATGTTAATGTATTTTTCGATTTTCTTTTTTGTATTTCTTGAAGATTCCAAAAGAAATGGGTTTATTTCAAAATCGGTAAGAGATATCTTCCTAACTGCATGAATAGCTGATGATTTAATTGACCAACTCTTAGCTTATGAACTAAAAATCAACCATATTCTTTCCAAGTTGAACTGTTCTGGTAACGATAGTGGAAAAAAACGCAAAGTAAACCTGGACCTTAATCTGTAATCTTTAGTTATAACTGTAGATTCCACAATAACCAAGTGATATCTTCTAAACTTTTTCTTTCTTTCTTTAAACATTGGGGACAATGTCTCGTTTTGGCTGGGGGGCTGATAGTTTACGAAATAATTTTCATGTTTATGTCTGTTTCATTGATGTTAGTTTTTTTTTTGTTATTTTGTGTGAAAAAATATATATCCATATATATACACACAAACTTGGCTTTCATGTCATCCAACCATTCTTGTCGTTTCTTGAGCATGTCCATCATTCTTTCAATCAACTATTCTTCCTCTGATGGTTCTGATTCTTGAGGAAGATCATAGGTGATAATGGATAAGATGGATATTGTGCTCTAATGATATATTGATTCTCATGTACATATGTAATAATTAATTTTTAACGTGGAACACGAAGATATGCAAAAGCCTCTTCCGATGGTCAGATGTAAACACCCAAAGTAGAAATCTCACTTTATTATAATTTAGAAATTGTCAGTATTAACTAATTAAGTCAAACCAGCCATAAAAGCGGTGTTATTATTTGTCCATAAACCGGCCATATAGGCGGTAATCATCTATCACCTAAAGATCGAACATATAGGGGGTGTCATATTATGTCAAATAAATAAAACCAGCCATTAAGGCGGTATCAACTTTAATCCATATTAATAAATTATAATTTTTATATTATAAATTAAGTGAGATTAACATACCTTATCTATTAAAGGTTTCACCTTTCCCCCATCGGAAATTAACTACAAAAGAAAGTAAAAACATGCAAACTATTATTAATACAAATAAAAATAGATAATTAAAATACTAAAAATAAATACAAAAAGATATGATCCTTAGATCCTTATTCAGAACGTTCAGGAAAGTATGAATTTGGAAAATGAAATTAGCCTCAATTTATAGGCAACAAATCAGGCTCGGGGTCGCGACGCGTATGTCATTGCGCATCGCGATGAGCTGGCAACGTATTTTGCTGAGATGTTGACACGTGTACACGGAATCACCGAGCGTCGCGACGCGGAAATATTTACGTGTCGCTATGCATGCACAGTAGATGACGGCTATATTATTTCATCGGTGCGGTGCGACAAAAAAGGCTTGGGCGTCGCTATGCGTGTTGACAACGCATTATTGAGTCCGCGTCACGACGCATAAGTCCTGCGTATCCCGACGCATGAATAATAAATTTCCCATTTTGCCCCCTTTTGTCTGTTTTTCATCGTTTCAGCCCCAAGTTGATTCCATTGAGTCCCACTACTTTATTTATCTTCAAAACAAACAAAAACACATCAAAACGTTCATCAAACTCGAGAAACAAACAAACAAAATATCAAGTCAAAGGGGCGGTAAATATTGATATATTTTCCGTTCATCAACCTCTACCATCATCTGTCAAAGGGATTCGAAGTTTTATTGGGCATGCAGGATTTTACAGAAGATTCATCAAATACTTCTCCAAGATTGCCAAACCATTATGCAATCTACTGGAGAAAGACATGCCTTTCCACTTCACCAAAGAATGCCACCATGCTTACGAGATCTTGAAACATAAGTTGATCTCTACTCCTATCATAGTAGCACTAGATTGGGCACTTCTTTTTGAAGTGATATACGATGCCAATGATTTTACAGTAGGTACTTGATGAATACTAAAAAGTGCATATTTATTAGACGATAAGTTAATCATTTTACACTTATAGTTTCACTAATCCCATTAAATTGACACATTTGTGAAATAATATTTTAAAGTTATGCTTTGAGTGCTTTTACTGTGTTATTTTATGTTTTTTGTCAGGAAAAATACTGCTCGGAAGCTCCACAGGACAAACAAGACTTGAAAAAAAAATAAAAAAAAAAACAGAAATTCTGCTGTCACGTCGCGACACTTGGAACCTTTGTGTCGCGACACGTGTCCTATAACGTGGCTTCAGCATTCTCTGACACGTTTTCTACAACGTGGATTTTCCATTCTCAGACATGTGTCCTCCAATGTGGCTTCACCATTCTCTAACACGTGTCCCCAACGTGGCTTCACCATTCTCTAACACGTGTCCACAACATGCATTCGCTGGTCTGGGTGGCCAAGTTGCCTATAACCAGACTTGAAAAAAAAATTAAAAAAAAACAGAAATTTTGCTGTCACGTCGCGACACCTGGAACCTTTACGTCGCGACACGTGTCCTACAACATGGCTTCAGCATTCTCTGACACGTGTCCTACAACGTGGCTTTTCCATTCTCAGACACGTGTCCTCCAACATGGCTTCACCATTCTCTAACACGTGTCCCAAACGTGGCTTCACCATTCTCTGACATGTATCCCCAACGTGGCTTCACCATTCTCTAACACGTGTTCGCTGGTCTGGGTGGCCAAGTTGCCTATAAATAGGAGCGTCCGACATTAGAAATTTTCATACTTTCTTTCCTGATTCCACTGTAATTCTTGGAGAGAGAGTGTCTTGTTTGTTTATTTACTTAAAGCTTTTTGTAATGTCTTTTTCTTTCAATAATAAAAGTACGAATATGTTTTATTACAAAATGAGTAGCTAATTTCTTTTCTGATGGGGTAAGGGTGAAGCTTTTATAATGATAACATAGATTAAACTCGCTTTTATTATAATAAATAAATTGAAATCTAATGATTAAAACTTGATTTAAATCTAGATTAATTATTGACAATCTTTCTACTACCTTTATGGCTGGTTTTATCTTTCTACCCCCTTTATGGCTTTTTTTATACGATTTTGGCATAATTAAGTACCTTGGTAGGACTTGTTATAGACAAACGGTATCACCGCCTTTATGGCTGGTTTTATGTTTTTGGCATGCTTAGTACCTTGGTAGGACTAATTATTGACAAAAATGACTACCGCTTTTATGGCTGGTTCTTTTGTTTGCATAATTAATTCCTGTAATAAATTAAATGGGTAAAAATGGAAATTTATAAATTATGATAAAGTGAGATTTCTAAATGTTTAAAAGACTAAAAGTGGATCCCTTGACTCCAGCATTTCCTTCTATTATTGTATTCCAACCTAAAATCCTCCAACTACTTCAAAAGAAAAAACTTTTCATTCCCGTACTGTTCATTATTCTATTTTGTCAAATCTCTTCTCTGTGGATCGACCCCGGACTCACGGGGTTATTTTATTACTTCGACACTCTTATACTTTGGAGTAAAAGACCACTTTTCGAGCGTGTCAAGTTTTTGGCGCCGTTATCGGGGAAGTGTTATTTAGTAGATAGAATAATCATCATAATTATTTCATTTTCCTCTGTTTTTCTTTTATCTTGTTTTTATTTAATTTCTGCATCTTTTTTTTTCTTGTTTTTGTGTAGACCCAACTGACCTGATTAATCCTTGATGAACCCATAACCCAGAAATCCCAAATATAGAGAGACCCTATTATTAATTTTTCTTGGTTACAGAAAACAGAAAAATCAACTTAAAAGGTGTTTGTTGTTCATTAAAGAATTTTTCGAACCATCCCCATATAGAGATGCTCTCATAAAGCTTCACGAAAACATAATTCAAGACATTGAGAAAAATGAACGAGAAATTCAATTGAGATCGGAATTGACGAGGGTTAGAGGAGGTTTTTATAGCTAAATTACTGTATCTGTATTTCCTTCATTTGTTCTTTCACTTTTTCAGTTAATTTCTTTCTTTTATTTATTTTTTGTAGTTTCATATTTTTGCATATAGTTTGTCTATAAAATTGCATGAAACACTGGTCTCGAACATCTAGTGGTAGATTAAAAAGAGAGTCTTCATCAACTTCATTGTTTGTAAGAATGGCTGAAAACCAAATTGAAAATCCACATGCCCGAGTTGAAAATCCAATTAATCAGGAAGAAAACGAGTCTCAGCATGGAGATCCTAATCACCCTAGGACACTCAGACAATTCATGAATCCCACTAGGTCAGGATCATCATCTTGCATTATTTTTCCGCCAGAAGCAGCACGTTTAAATTTTAAATCAAGTGTCATCAATCTTTTACCCACATTCAACGGTCTAGAATCATAAAACCATTATCAACACCTAAGAAAGTTCGAAGAATTATGTAACACTGGCACATACCAAAATTGTAGCATGAATATAATTCGGTTTAAGTTTTTTCCCTTTTCTTTAAAGGATAAAGCTAAAATTTGGCTAAAAAATCTTAAGTCAGGATCTATTAGAACATAGGATGATTTACAAGTGTAGTTTCTTAAAATGTTATTTCCCTCTCATAGGACAAATTCCTTTAAGAGAAGAATCACAGCATTCACACAAAAGTCCGGGGAAACATTTTACCAATGTTGGGAGAGGTATAAAGAAATGTTAAATATTTGTCCACATCACGGGTTTGAAACATGGAGGTTAGTTGCCCAATTCTACGAGGGTTTAACACCTCAAGGTAGACAAGTAATGGAGATGATGTGTAATGGTGAGTTTAGGGACAAACATCCTGAGGATGCACTAGATTACCTAGAGCATATAGCAGAGAATACACAACAATGGGATACAATTGGTACATATGAGTCACCTGTTAAACCACAGCCATCTGGTAGAGGTATGTTTAACCTTAGGGAAGACCATGACCTTGCTGCCAAGTATGTATTTTTGTCTAAAAAAATTGAGACTTTAGTAACAGGGAAGAAGGATCGTGACAAGTTAGTTCAGGAAATTACATGTCAAATTTTTAGTTCAAATGAACATGTCACAAAAGTTTGCCAGTCCTTACCAGCCCTGAAAGAATGTCTCCATGACCAGGTCAGTTCCATAAACACATTCAATAGACCAAATCCAAACCCATACTCACAGACCTATAATCCTGGTTGGAGAAACCATCCAAACTTCAATTGGAGGAATGATAACCAAGCACAACCTTCACACCAACCTCCCCAGTTTCACCAGAATTTCCGAAATTCCCAGAATTATGCACCATATGTCTCACCACCTAAGAAAACCATTGACGATAACTTGAGTGCATTCATGGAAAGACAAGAAACCATCAATAACCAAAATGCACAAATGATGAATGATTTGAAGGAAACTTTTGATAAAATCACATCTACTTTGGCCATTAAAGAAAAAGGTAAGTTTCCTGCACAACCTCAGTCAAATCCCAAGAGTCATCAAAACCCTCACGAGGTTAGTTCTGGAAGTCAACACTTAGACCAAGTCAAATCTATTATTACTCTTCGTAGTGGTAAGACCATCCACAGACCTATTCTTGAACCTCGTGAAACTGAGGAAAAATCAGAATCAGAGGGTAAGGAAGGGGTCGATGAGCCATTACCTGTCATTGATAATAACAGTTTTTCTCATGCACCTCTATTTCCTAAGGCATTAAAAACAAAGAAATTGAACTATTCCCCAGAGATTTATGAAATATTCAAATAGGTAAAGGTCAATATCCATTTGTTAGATGCCATCCAACATATACCATCTTATGCCAAATTTCTGAAAGATCTGTGCACCGTTAAAAGAAAACACCAGGTAAGAAAGAAAGTTTTTCTAGCTGAACAGGTAAGTTTCATTCTCTCAACCAATAATGCATTAAAATACAAAGACCCTGGTTGTCCAACTATTTCTTGTATTATTGGAAATCAAAACATTGAACATGTTTTGCTTGATCTTGGAGCTAGTAGTAGTGTAAATTTTGCCATTTTGGTTTACCAACAACTTAATATCGGTGAGATGAAACCAACATCAACTACCCTTTTACTTGCCGATAGATCAGTTAAGGTACCAAAAGGAATTGTGGAAGATGTGTTATTGAAAATCGATAAATTTATATATCATGTGGATTTATATTTTAGAAACACAACCTGTAGCAGACAGTTATAAGCCAATCCTTGTAATACTTGGTCGGCCATTTTTAGCGACAGCTAACGCTTTAATAAATTACAGGAATGGAATCAAGAATCTTTCTTTTGGCAACATGACATTAGAGTTAAATATTTTTAACATGTATAAACAGCCATATGATGAAGATAATGAAAACGAAAGCGCAGAATCAATTGAACATATTATGGATGAGCATATTCAGGGGAGTTTATCTGATCCCATGAATTTTTTTACTGCTAATTATGTTGAGTCAAGTGCGAAAATAGATTCAGATATTACTAATGATTTTCTACTTGACTCTATTCAGGTATTGGAAGACGATGGAAAGATTAAAAATTTGGAAGAACGGGAAACATTGGAAGAAGAAAAACATGAAGAAGCACCCAATTTTGAGTTAAAAGCTTTTCCAGAATGACTGAAATATACATTTCTAGAAGATAATCAAACTTACCCTGTGGTAATTTCTTCTTCTCTCACAAGCGATCAAGAAGGTAAACTTTTAAATGTGTTCAAAGAACATAAACTGGCAATTGGATGGACTTTAAAAGACATAAAAGGTATTAATCCATTAATTTGCTCACACCGAATACATCTAGAAGATAATGTTAGGACATATCGTCAACCCCAAAGAATATTAAACCCTCACATGAAAGAAGTAGTAAAAACTGAGGTTCTTAAACTTCTTGATGCATGCATTATCTATCCTATTTATGATAGTAAGTGGGTAATTCCTACACAGGTTGTACCTAAAAAGTCTGGAATCACTATTGTACAAATTGATGAAGGGGAATTAATCCCAACTTGCATTTCATCTAGTTGGCGTATGTGCATTGATTATAGAAAATTAAATGACGCAACTAGAAAAGATCATTTCCCTTTGCCATTTATTGACCAAATTTTAGAAAGAGTAGCTGGACACAATATTATTGTTTTCTTGATGGTTACTCAGGTTATTATCAGATTCATATTGTTTAGAAGACCAGGAAAAGACCACATTCACATTCCCCTTTGGAACATTTACATTTGGGAAAATGCCTTTTGGACTTTGTAATGCACCTGCAACATTCCAACGATGCATGTTGAGCATATTTAGTGACTTGGTTGAACACTGTTTAGAGGTCTTTATGGATGATATAACTGTCTTTGGAAATTCATTTGATAATTGATTGACTAATCTGGAAAATGTTTTGAAAAGATGTGAAGAAAAAAGACTTGTATTAAATTGGCAAAAATGTCATTTCATGACTGATTCAGGAATTGTTTTAGGACACGTTATGTCATCTAATGGTATTGAGGTTGACAAAGCAAAAATAGAAGTCATTTCTAAATTACCATAACCAAAAATAGTCAGGGACATTCGTTCTTTTTTAGGACATGCAGGATTTTCTAGGAGGTTCATTAAAGACTTTAGTACCATATCCATACTCTTATGTAACCTCCTGTTAAAAGATGCAACATTTGAATGGACAGAAGAATGTCAAAAATCATTCCAAAAAATTATCAGTCTTTTGACTTTTGATCCTATTATGCAATCCCTGATTGGTCCTTGCCCTTTGAGCTAATGTGTGATGTTACTGATTATGCAGTTGGTGTAGTTCTAGGGCAGAGAAAGGAAGGTAAGCCGCATGTAATATATTACGCTAGTAGAACATTAAACAGTGCACAAATGAATTACACTATCAGAAAAAGAACTAATTGCTGTAATATTTGCATTGGATAAATTTCGATCATATTTAATCGGTTCTTTGACTGTTGTTTACTCTGATCATGCTGCTGTTAGATTTTTGATGTCTAAACAGGATGCCAATCCAAGATTAATACGGTGGATTTTGTTGCTTCAAGAATTCAATCTCACAATCAAAGACAAAAAATGAGCAGAGAACGTGGTTGCAGATCATTTATCGAGACTCACAAACGAGTCACTAATCGATACCACTCCCATCAATGATTTTTTCCCCGATGAATTTTTATTTTCGGTAAACTTAATGCCTTGGTATGCTAATATTGTCAATTTCCTTGCAACATGAAAGATACCCCCAGACTGGAGCCAACAAGATAAGAGGAAATTTTTGACCGAAGTCAAAAGATTCTACTGGGATGATCCTTATCTGTTTAAAAGCTGCCCTGATCAGATTTTCAAACGATGCATACCTGACAGTGAGATAAGTGGTGTTATTCAGTTCTGTCATTCAGAAGCATGTGGAGGTCATTTCCCATCTAAGAAAATCGCTGCAAAAATCTTACAGTGTGGATTTTATTGGCCCACTATTTTTAAAGATACATACACTTTCTGCAAAACTTGCGAACATTGTCAAAAGTTGGGATCTATTTCAAAAAGAAACATGATGCCTTTAAATCTCATCCTTGTCATCGAAATCTTTGATTGTTGGGGGATAGATTTCATAGGCCCATTTCCACCATCCTTTGGATTTTTATATATTTTAGTTGTAGTCGACTATGTTTCAAAATGGGTATAGGAAATTCATTTTTGGAATAATGATCACACAACTGTGATCAAATTTTTAAAAGAAAACTTGTTGAGTCGATTTGGAATTCCTCAGGCCATCACAAGTGATGGAGGTAAACACTTTTGTAATAGACCATTTGAATCCTTAATGAAAAAGTATGGAGTCACACAGAAAGTTTCCACCTCTTATCACCCCCCAGGCAAATAGACAAGTAGAATTAGCAACTAGGGAAATTAAACAAATTCTAGAAAAAATGGTTAACCCAAATCGCAAAGATTCGTCTCTTCGACTAACTGATGCACTCTAGGCATATCGAACAGCTTTCAAAACATCCTTGGGTATGTCTCTCTATCATCTAGTTTATGGAAAACCTTGTCATTTGCCTGTAGAACTTGAGCATAAAGCATTTTGGGCTATTAAGCATTTAATTCAAACCTTGAAAATGTTGGTCAGGAACGTAAATTGCAACTAAATGAACTTGAAGAGTTAAGGAATGATTCATATGAGAATACGAAAATTCTTAAAGCTAAAACTAAAGCCTTTCATGATAGTCGAATTTCACGAAAAATATTTGAAGTTGGTCAAAAGGTTTTGCTTTATAATTCTCGTCTTCATCTATTTCCTGGAAAGTTAAAATCCAAATGGAGTGGCCCATTTATTGTGAAACACGTTTACCCATACGGGGCTATTAACATTGAGAATCCTAGGGACGGTGATGTATTTAAAGTAAATGGACAACGTCTGAAACCCTTTTTGGAGTACTCAAAATTTCAAGAAACTTTTTTCCTGTCAGACCCAGTATACCTTGATTGATGTAGTTTCTTTCATGTTCTGTTTAATGTTTTTGTAATTTCCATTTTTTTAGTTTTGCAGCGTTCTTGTTCTTTTATTTTATCTCACACCCCGGTAAAGGAGCGGATAACGGTACTCCGTGACTCAAGTCGGTTATTTCAGTTTACTAAAAATACTGATACCCTACAAATCAAGGCATGGAAGAAACTCTCGCAACCCTCCATAAATATTTTCCTGCACTTCCCTGAAATGCTCTGATTAAAATTTATAAAGCCCGCACAGAAAGAATGAGAATTCTTATGATTCATAGTATTCCTAGTGATATTCATTGGGTATTCGAAGCAACGGTTCGTTTGGTAGGTGAGTCACCTGACTCCTTCATTCCTTACATGCCTCGTTCAGGGAAAATCACCTATTCTAAAAAACGAAGAGCTAAATAAATGGGTGTTTTTTATAAGTGTGCACGTTGTACTCGTTGTCGTTCTTTAGGAATGGTGTCAGATAATCGTGGGGATAAAATACAATTCATTAGGGATGGACTGAGTAAAGAGCCTTTTGATGATATATCATCGACTCTTGAGATGCATCCTAGTGGATATGTTCATCATGAAATTCTCAGATTACATACACAATTTCATAAAGAAAGACAACCTTACAGGCTCGGGAATCTGACTTTAAAAGACCATGTTTGCCAATTTATAAGAAAATTGGATGGGAAGCATATCCCCGACCCATAGAGGGCGTTCAAGCCGTTACTGGACGTAAAACCAGAAGAAGATGTGAGCCACAATCACAACAAACAGTATATATTATTGCATTTATTTCCTTTACTTTAAATTACTGTTTTCCCTTACTTTTTACCGACAGTATCTAACCTTTTTGTTCATGATCTATTTCTCTGATAATTTTCATTTTGCAGATATTAGTGCATTTCTCACTGACCTTTTTCAGGATCTATAAATTCAACTCGTCATCTCCCTTTCCTTAACACATCTAGCTAAGAGAGGTAGCACAAATGGAGACAACTTCAAAACGATGATTCACTAATATCTGTGTATTTTGTGGAACTAGCTCTGGAACTAAACCAGAATTTGTTGAGGGAGCAAGAGAATTGGGTAGAGTTATGGCAAACAAAATATGCACTTAGTAAATGGCGGTGGAAATCTTGGATTGATGGGGTGTATTTCAAAAGCTGTACAAGAAGGTGGAAGTCAAGTTTTGAGGATAATCCCAAAACCTTTAACAGAAAGCCACATCATCAGAAAATCAAATGGAGAAGAATGTATTGTCCCATGTATGTCTGAAATACTCACTGAAATGATCAATCATGTTGATGCTTTCATTGCTTTACTAGGTGGGGTCGGAACCTTGGAAGAAATATTCACTCTTGCGTCATTGGTAAACTTGAATATTCACCAAAAACCTATTGGGTTGTTTAATGTTAATGTATTTTTTGATTTTCTTTTTGTATTTCTTGAAGATGCCAAAAGAAATGGGTTTATTTCAAAACCGGTAAGAGATATCTTCCTGACTGCACGAACTGCTGATGATTTAATTGACCAACTCTTAGTTTATGAACCAAAAATCGACCCTATTCTTTCCATGTTGAACTGGTCTGGTAACGATCGTGGCAAAAGCGAAAAGTAAACCTGGACTTTAATCTGTAATCTTTAGTTATAACTGTCAATTCCACAATAACCTCTTTCTTTCTTTCTTTAAACATTGGGGACAATGTCTCGTTTTGGTTGGGGGGAGGTTAGTTTACAAAATATTTTTCATGTTTATGTCTGTTTCATTGATGTTAGTTTTTTTTTGTTATTTTGTGTGTAAAAATATATATCCATATATATACACACAAACTTGGCTTTCATGTCATCCAACCATTCTTCTCGTTTCTTGACCATGTCCATCATTCTTTCAATCAACGATTCTTCCGATGATGGTTCTGATTCTTGAGGATGATCATAGGTTGATAATGGATAAGATGGATATTGTGCTTTAGTGAAATATGATTGTCCTTCATCATCATACCATGATGAATTCTGATAATTCTGCCACCCCGAATTGTAGTGGTACATGCAATAATCGCTAGGATGGTCATCTTCACATACCTCGCATCTTATTATTCTACTTTGAAATGGTTGAGTAAATGTTGTGCTATTTCTCTTTGACATCCACTGATAGTTGTTGGGCTGGAAAACAAGCCTTAGAAAATCGGACTGCTACTCCCTGATATGAGGTGTATCTTCACCTCTTAAAGCTTTCATCACTCAATAAGGATCCATTTCAACCACCTGAAATAAAAGAAACAAATAAAAAAAGAAAAGATATAAATAAAAATAAAGAAAATTATATACAAGTAAAGTAAATAGCTTCAAAATTAATAACGTAAGAAAAATAAGTCCCCGACAACGGTGCCAAAAACTTGATCGGTGAAATCACACACGTAACGCAAGCGCACGTATAGCTCCAATAGTATAAAATATCGATCCCATGAGGACTTAATTTCTATTGTTATTATTAATTATTGATGCTAAATGTTTACAGGTATCTAATTGAAGTAAGAATGGATTGGTCGTTGGTTGAATGTCAATTTAACTAAATAAAAATAAAAAATAAAAAACAAAGGAAATTAATAATAAAGAAAACATTTAGGGTCGTGAATCTTCCCAATATTACTCTAATGATATATTGATTCTCCTGTACATATGTAATAAATAATTTGTTAACCTGGAACACAAAGATATGCAAAAGCCTATTCTGATGGTCAGATGCAAACACCCAAAGTAACCCAATTAATTATATTCATATATTAATTAAGAGACATCGAATTCATTAAATTCAAGTTCCAATTGTGGCTACCCACGCCCGACAGGTATATTCCTATCTTGGAAGGAAATCTATAAGGTGAGATCGTGAGCTATTGAATCTAAGGCTGAAACCTAAAATCTCTTTTCCAAGTTCATTTTAAGTTTACCACATCAATCTTATTGGTGATCAGGCAATAAGAAGTATTAAACTTAAAAATCAATAAACAAGCCAAAAAATCACACATATATAAAGAAAATCAATTATTAAACTTGTGAATATTGTGCTTCATCACTTCCCTAGATAAAAAATAAAATATTAGGGTTAGGGGATTGTGGGACACAGAAACTGGACGACGCATGATGTCCCGGGCTCGCGGCCCGGTCGGGAGTACGGAGTAGCCACGCGGGGGACTAAACCGGAGAATAATGGAGTTGCCACCCGGTGTGAACCGGGAAAATGAGATTTAAGGTCGCACTCACCCCTCGCAAGGGAATACCTCAAACCATTGGGTTCGGAATGGTCCCTTACTTATGTCACTTGTAATGAAAGGATTTGTGTAATAATTTAATCAAGCTTAAGTAACACTTGTTTCCAAGAGTATCATGCTTCTAAGTTCATATGTATTCAATCGGGTACACCTAAATTTGCATATATTTCACATCTAAGATTGCATACTTGAAAGTACATCAAAGTAGCAACGAACATACAACTTCATTGGCATATTGTATTCATGGAAACACAAGCACACACTAACCACACAAGCACACATAAAGGCGAATCAAATAATGGTGAACATGTGATTTCATAGACATATCATAAACAAATAGCCATTACATGTCCATGCACAAAGAAAAGAGTCAACTAAGTACATAATGCAAAAAGACACTTAAGGATGCAATTAGGCATTAAAGTGAGCATGCTATGACGTGGTGCAAAAGAAGATAACTAATATGGACACATGTGAGCACTTTTCCAAGTGGTACGTGGAATTGTATCCCAAGTACAGACCGCACTACCGTCCATTCGGAATCGGCTACGGAATTTATGTCTGGGTTTCCATCCGATATACCACAAGAAATGATACTCAAATACTATCATAACATGGATATATGAATTGTAATACGTTAAGCCAAGACATGGATAGATGATGCAATCAATAGATGAAAGACACGGCAAATATCGTGGTAAAGGTAGCCTTTTAGGCTTTTCTTCCCCCAAATGGAGAACCTTTTAATCCAACACAATAAGCCCATGCGCCTTTCGTTACAATGTGTACAAAGATAAAGATAACTATATGAAATTTCGTATACCCGATTGAATACATCTTACATTCAACCGAGTATATATCAACCGATGCGGCAAAGCATCGTGGTAAAGGATTTTAACCCCTCCAAATAGGGGACCTTTAATCCGAATTACTAAGCCCATGCGCTCGATCGCATCATGCATACAAAAATAAAGACAATCATATCAAACTTAGTATGCCCGATTGAACATATCTTACATCCAACCGAACACACATCAACCTGGGCGGCAAAGCATCATGGTAAAAGGATTTTAACCCCTCCAAATAGGGGACCTTTAATCCGACTTACTAAGCCCATGCGCTCTATCGCATCATGCATACAAAAATAAAGACAATCATATCAACTTAGTATGCCCGATTGAACATATCTTACATCCAACCGAACACACATCAACCGGCGCGGCAAAGCATCGTAGTAAAGGATTTTAACCCCTCCAAATAGGGGACCTTTAATCCGACTTACTAAGCCCATGCGCTCGATCGCATCATGCATAAACAAGTAACATGCGGAATTCAAATGACGAAAAATAAATAAATCAAAGCAACATGAAACAAAAGAAGGTGCCGTTTACTCAAGCGGTACGTGGAGTTGTATCCCGAGTACAGATCATACTACCGTCCATTCAGAATCGGCTATGAAATTTATGTCCGGGTTTCCATCCGATATACCGCGAGAGTTGACACATCTTTTATTTTATTCCAAAGCCACAACATACAATATTTCATAATACATGCATATTTATCTACTCAAGGGCCACAACATGCATTTCCACATAACAATCATGCGAACAATACTCAATGAATAATGAAAATAAAACAGAAAATGAATGTGAAAAATACCCTCAGGTCTAACCTTTTATGTCGACTTTCGGACTCGCGTTTCACGGCCGTCGGAAGGGCTATCACACCGTAACTTTTCTAGTTCACTGGTTTGCGTTTTACCTTGCTATTTTGCTGCTCAAGCTACCGTTTTGACCTCCGTTTTGCTGTTGTTTCCTCTGTATTTTTTGCTCACTATTTCAGGTGCATTTAGGGACTGTCTTGTGCGGTTTTAATGGGTATCGGGCTGCTGTTTGTGGTGATTTTTAGACTGTTTTACTGGGCAGTTTCTGGGTTAATCGTGTGAATGTCTTAGTGGTTTGTTGGCAGTGTACGTGTAGTGAGGCATTGATGGGTAGTTACGTGGGCTGGTTACGTTTGATGTTGAGGGTGGCTGTTAATGGCATGGAGAACGTGTTCGTTATTGGCTCGGTGTGAGGCAGTTTGAATGCATGCGTGAAGGGGAGTCAAATGGCTAATTGACGTGTTTGTCTCTAATGCCGTGAAGTGCTATGTGTGCATGGGCTGTGAGAATCGGTGAGGGTTTATGAGCAAAGGGGCAGATGGCTGGTTTGCGTGAGGGTTTGTGAGCAAAGGGGGCAGGCGTGGAATGTGAGTGCAAAGTGTGGTTTGCTAGGTGGCATGCAGGGCTGATGAACGTGGCTGTTGAGCGAGGCGTGAAGCAATGTGCATAGGGCAGGCCGTTTTGAAGAATGAGAGGGCTGGTTACGTATTGGGCGTGAGGCTTTTTAAGGTTTTATTGCTTGGTTTATTTTTGTGTATGCCGTGAGAGATAGGTACGTGATTAGTGTTTATTTTTTGTTCTTGCCGTCTGTGAGTCTTTTTGTTTGTGTGTCCCCTAGGTTTGCAATTTGTTGTTGTTTATATAGAGAAGGGTTAGGGCTTCTCCTTATTTCACAAGGAAGGGATTTGGCTAATCAAAAAGGGATATGATTTGGTTTCAAGTAAGGTAAATACAAGATTGAGGGGGGGGGAAATTTTGGTGAATTAGGAAGGTTGAATATTTGATTGGCTTGGTTTAGGAATACAATTTGTTAGATTATGAAGTCAATATCTTTAAATTGGTTATGAGTGATTTAATTAGGCATGACATCTTTTTAATTTAGTATATGATTTTGTTTAGTTAAGAAGTTAATATATTTGATTTATCTAAATTAGGCATGATTATATTTTATGTTTTATTTAATTAGTAATTGGTTTAATTATTTTATTTAATTCAATTACATTATTTAATTAATATTTAATTTAATTTGGGTGTGTATTAGGGTGAATGGGCGTGTGGGCCTTGGTTGGGGCGTGTGGGCCTTTGGTTGGTGGGTTTGGTTTGTGTGGACAAGGTGTGTGGGCTTGCGGGGTTTTGGGTCAAGGCCAAAGGGCTTGCGGGGATTTCGGGCCGAGGTTAGGTGATTTGCGGATTTTTCTAGGCTATATGTGCTTTAAAACGGAGGTCCACCAGCGAGCCCGAAGCTAAACAAGCGAGTAAAATTCGACAAAGTACTGATTTCCATCTTTTCCCTTCGGACGTCAGTTTCCCGCGGCTTCCGTGACTTAAAAGGTAGTGCCTCCAAATGAGACTCATCATCGGGTTTCACATGCAAAAATGTAATGCCTACAGGGATCCACCTTTAATATTTCAAATGTAGAAATCTCACTTTATTATAATTTAGAAATTGTCAGTATTAACTAATTAAGTCAAACTAGCCATGAAGGCGGTGTTATTATTTGTCCATAAACCAGCCATATAGGCGATAATCATCTATCACCTATAGATCGAACATATAAGGGGGTGTCACATTATGTCAAATAAATAAAACCAGCCATTAAGGCGGTATCAACTTTAATCCATATTAATAAATTACAATTTTTATATTATAAATAAAGTGAGATTAATCTACCTTATTATATTAAAGGTTTCACCCTCCCCCCATCGGAAAATAACTATAAAACATAAAAGAAAGTAAAAACTGTTGGACAATTATGACCCATAGCATCACTATTTGTAAAAGACACGGTGTTCTTTGTACAAATTAACTATATGACAAAGGAAATTGCTATTTTCTCATTTTGTAATTGGATTACTTGGAAATATAAATGATAAATGTCCATATGATTAGTACAGATTAATAAGATATGAGACACTATTAATCCACGAAAGGTTTAATCATTAATATCCATAGTCATAGTATTATTGAGACTAGATATCAATAATGCGGAATAGACTAGTATTACATTTGTGCGCATTATGGAAGCTTAACGGCATAGTTCTCATATATTTAAGTATTGGATACTTATGCAAGTTTGATAGGAGGTTCTGTTAGTCGTTGGACCGGGAACAGCTTCGCTCTGGATAGACCCTCGGAGTCTCATTGGTATTATGACTATGTGTCTATGGGAATCCGAATCAGGGTAGGTGTATGTGGTCTTAACCTGAGACTTGCATCTCTAATACTTGCGACAATCAGTATACTTTGGTTTTGGTCGTCCGGAGCTTTAACAGGTTCTGTGTACGCCTCTTCTAGGTATACTGAGAATCATAGTGTATTGGGTGTGATGTCAAGATGGAAGTATCACTTCAGTCATATGGAGATGATGATCACGCAGGGATACAAAACTAGTACTCTTAAATGCTATAGCTATCGGGATAGTATGACTAGGTCATGATTATCCGATTATAGAGACTAGTTGCTAGTGATCCGATAAATGCTTCATACGGGGCAGACACAATTCCATCCCTAGGCCTAGCATGTGACATCAGATACTGTATCGTATTACGCAATACATAATATACTACGCCTGATACATATTATATATATTTCATGTTGAATATATTTCTGGAGAATTGGGTAGGCATGGTGCTTTGACATCAGATATTGGATCGTATTACGCAATACATAATATACTACGCCTGATACATATTATATATATTCCATGTTGAATATATTTCTGGAGAATTGGGTAGGCATGATGTTTTGCTAGAAGCCAACCATGTCTTGTAAATCGGTAAGAACCTGGTACCGGGTACACACGTGTTCGGATAGTCCGATGACCGTATTTACTGCCAACATATACAGGAATCTCTTGGGTCGCTTCCCAAAGATTCACTGATGACATTTGACTCAAACAGAATTAATTTGGGATTAATTATGAGAGAGAAAATTAATCTGAGATTAATTACGGTAAGAATTAATCTGGGATTAATTCGTGAAGAAGAGAGAACGCGATTAATTTGGAATTAATCGGTAAAAGAAATTTAATTTATTTGTTTGGGCTAAAATAATATATTGGATATATTAATTGAAATTGGATTTCGACACGGAATTAAAATTGGATTTTAATTCAAGCGAACGAATTAATTTGGAATTAATTCGTAAGCGACGTCTGTAATAATTTTACTCGGCATTATTATTTAATTAAATTGGATTTAATTACGTCGCGACGGAAAATTCGTTTAATCTGATTAAACGAAATCGGGCCCAAAGACGTGTTGTGTGTGCCAACCAAATTTTGAATTTAAAGTGGTGGGACCCACTTTACTTACATCAACTTTGACAAGTGATGGAAGTGGTTGGCTTGTATTTATTACAACTTTTTCCAACACAACCATTTAACTTTTTGAAAGTTAAAGTCAACACAAACTTTCGGATTAGTTTTGAACTATTCATCTCATTCTCTCTTTCATGTTGGCCGAAACCTTGCTCTCTTCCTTTGGAAATTTTGTTGCAAAATTTCAAGTAAGCTAGCACTTCAAGAGTTAAAAGAAGGTGATAGGGAAACTCACCCTTGAGTTTGGATATCATTTTCAAAGCTTAGAGCTTCTACATCCATGGAATTTTTGAAATCCTAAAACCGATCAATGTAAGTTATTCCGCAAACTTTCTTGATTAATTCACACACAAATCGCGCTTAGAGATCATGTGGCATGTCTAGGACACTAACAAAAACACGCAAACTATTATTAATACAAATAAAAATACATAATTAAAATACTAAAAATAAATACAAACAAGATACGATCCTTAGATCCTTATTCAGAACCTTCAGGAAAGTATGAATTTGGAAAATGAAAATAGCCTCAATTTATAGGCAACAAATCGGGATCGGCATCGCGACACGTGTGTCCTTGCGCGTCGCGATGAGCTGGCAACGTATTTTGCTGAGATATTGACATGTGTTCACGGAATCGCCGAGCATCGTGACGCAGAATGATTTATGTGTCGCGATGCATGCACAGTAGATGGCGGCTATATTATTTCGTCGGTGCGGTGTGACACAAAAGGCTTTGGCGTCGCGATACGTGCTACAGTGATGAAACAATGATGATACAAGTGATGACGCGTGTCGATAATGCATTATTGAGTTCGCGTCACGACACCTAAGTCCTGCGTATCCCGACGTGTGAATAATAAATTTCCCATTTTGCCCCATTTTGTCCGTTTTTTGTCGTTTCAGCCCCAATTTGATTCCATTGAGTCCCAATACTTTATTTATCTGCAAAACAAACAAAAACACATCAAAACGTTCATCAAACTCGAGAAACTAAACAAAATATTAAGTCAAATGGGCGGTAAATATTGATATATTTTCCGCTCATCAACCTCTACCATCATCTGTCAAAGGGATTCGAAGTTTTCTTGGGCATGCAGGATTTTACAGGAGATTCATCAAAGACTTCTCCAAGATTGTCAAACCATTATGCAATCTACTGGAGAAAGACATGCATTTCCACTTCACCAAAGAATGCCAGCATGCTTACGAGATCTTGCAACATAAGTTGATCTCTGCTTCTATCATAGTAGCACCAGATTGGAAACTTCTTTTTGAAGTTTTGTACGATGCCAATGATTTTACAGTAGGTGCTTGATGAATACAAAAAATTACATATTTATTAGACGATAAGTTAATCATTTTACACTTATAGTTTCACTAATCCCCATAAATTGACACATTTGTGAAATAATATTTTAAAGTTATGCTTTGAGTACTTTTACTGTGTTATTTTATATTTTTGTCAGGAAAAATACTGTTCGGAAGCTCGACAAGACAAACCAGACCTGAAAAAAAAAATTAAAAAAAAACAGAAATTTTGCTGTCACGTCGCGACACGTGGAACCATTGTGTCGCGACACATGTCATACAACGTGGCTTCACCATTCTCTGACACGTATCCCCCAACGTGGCTTCACCATTCTATGACACGTGTCCCCAACGTGGCTTCACCATTCTCTGACACGTGTCCCCAACGTGGCTTCAACATTCTCTGACAAGTGTCCACAACATGCATTCGCTGGTCTGGGTGGCCAAGTTGCCTATAAATAGGAGCGTCCGGCATTAGAAATTTTCATACTTTATTTCCTGATTCCTCTATAATTCTTGGAGAGAGAGTGTCTTGTTTGTTTATTTACTTAAAGCTTTTTGTAATGTCTTTTTCTTTCAATAATAAAAGTACGAATATGTTTTATTACAAAATGAGTAGCTAATTTCTTTTCTGCTGGGGTAAAGGTGAAGCTTTTATAATGAGAACATAGATTAAACTCGCTTTATTATAATAAATAAATTAAAATCTAATGATTAAAACTTTGTTTAAATCTAGATTAATTATTGACAATCTTTCTACCACATTTATGGCTGGTTTTATCTATCTACCGCCTTTATGGCTGGTTTTATACGATTTTGGCATAATTAAGTACCTTGGTAGGACTTGTTATAGACAAACGGTATCACCACCTTTATGGTTGGTTTTATGTTTTTGGCATGCTTAGTACCTTGGTAGGACTAATTATTGACAGAAATGACTACCGCTTTTATGGCTGGTTCTTTTTATTGGCATAATTAATTCATGTAACAAATTAAGTGGGTAAAAATGGCAATTTATAAATTATGATAAAGCGAGATTTCTAAATGTTTAAAAGACTAAAAGTGGATCCCCTAACTCTAGCATTTCCTTCTATTATTGTATTCCAACCTAAAATCCTCCAACAACTTCAACAAAGCAAACTTTTCATTCCCGCACTGTTCATTATTCTATTTTGCTAAATCTATTCTCTGTGGATCGAACCCGGACTCACCGGGTTATTTTATTGCTTCAACACTCTTTTATTTGGGAGTAAAAGACCACTTTTCGAGCGTGTCAGTGCTGTTTTGGGACAACGTAAGGCGAAAGTTTTTCACACCATCTACAACACTAGCAAAACTTTGAACGAAGCACAACTCAACTATACAACAATTGAAAAAGAGTTGCTCACAGTTGTGTTTGCTTTTGACAAATTCTGCTCTTATTTGCTGGGTCCCTAGGTGGTGGTCTATATAGATCATTCAGCAATCAAATACCTGATCGCAAAGAAATATTCCAACCCTAGATTGATCCGTTGGGTGCTTCTACTATAAGAATTTGACGTGAAGATCCGAGATAGGAAGGGGACGGAAAATCAAATGGCAGATCACTTGTCGAGGCTCGAAAATAGAGGTACAACTGGCGATGAACTGACAATAAATGAAAATTTTTCAGATGAATAGTTATTTTCCATCAAACATCAGAAAGTCTCGTGATATGCTGACTATGTGAACTACATAATATTGGGGAAATGGTCGTTGGAATGGACACATCATCAAGGAAAGAAAATTTTCAAAGAAGTCAAACATTACGTCTGGGATGAGACGTACCTATTCAAGCGATATACTGATCAGTTATTGCAGCGTTGTGTGCCACATGATGAGGTCAATAGTGTCCTGCAGCATTGTCATTCAACTCCATATGGCAGACACTTCAGCGGAAACAAAATTGCGACTAAAGTACTATAATCAGGTTTGTTTTGGCCCACATTGTGTAAAGATGCTCACTTATTCGTTCTTGAATGTGACAGGTGCCAGAGAACGGGAAATATTTCGAGAATAAATGAAGGACCACTTTAAATCATTCTCGAAGTGGAAATATTTGATGTATGGGGCATTGATTTCATGGGACCATTTGTTCCATCCTATGGAAACCTGTACATTCTGGTTGCAGTAGACTACGTGTCCAAATGGGTTGAAGCAACAGAACAACCATCAAACGATTCCAAAGTGGTTTTACACTTCCTCAAGAAAAATATTTTTACTCACTTTGGAACACCTCGGGCAATCATCAGCGATTGTGGAACTCACTTTTGTAACAAGTACTTTGATGCACTCCTAGCCAAATATGGAGTTACTCACAAAGTTGCCACTTCTTACCATCCGCAGTCAAGTGGGCAGGTTGAAGTCTCCAACAGAGAAATCAAAAGAATCCTGAAGCGAACTGTTTGTTCAACGAGGAAGGACTGGTCTAGAAAATTGGATGATGTATTATGGGCTTACCGGACAACTTTCAAGACACACATTGAAATGTCCCCATATCGACTAGTGTTTGGAAAGGCATGCCATTTGCCTGGGGAGCTCGAACATAAAGCATATTGGGCACTGACAAAGTTGAATTTTGATCTGCAAGCAGCGGGGGAGAAACGACTCTTACAATTGAATGAATTAGAAGAATTTCGCCTCCATGCTTATGAGAATGCCAAATTGTACAAAGAAAAAACCAAGAAATGGCATGATAAGAAAATAATACGCAGACAACTAGAACCATGGCAGCAGGTATTGTTATACAACTCAAGGTTGAAATTTTTCCCTGGAAAGCTGAAATCAAGGTGGTCAGGTCCATTTGTGATCACCCAAGTGTTACCATACGGAGTAGTAAAGATACATAACCCCAACTCCAACAACACATTCAAGGTCAACAGCCAACGTGTCAAGCACTATTGTGGAGAATCATTTGAGTGTCAAAAATAGAGTCTCACATTGGCCGATCCAACCTAATTTTTGGGCAATCATGTCTGGCTGAAGACATTAAACTTATCGCTAGCAGAGAGGCAACCCACGCATTTTGTGTATATATTGAGATATTGTGTGTTTTATTTTTGTAGGTTATGTCATAAGACAAGATGGAGGAAACTCTCGCAAAACTTCACCAGCATTTTCCTGCTCTTCCTCAAAACTCTCTGATGAAAGTCTACAAAGCACGCATTGAAAGAATGAGACTTTTCATGATCCAAGGTATTCCTAGTGATATTCTTTGGGTAATTGAAGCACGAGTTCGTTTGGCAGGTGAGTCATCTGATCCATTCATTTCGTTTGGCAGGTGAGTCATCTAATCCATTCATTTCATTTCTGCCTGGTTTAGGAAAAAGCACATATGCTAAGAAAAGAAGAGCTAAATGGTTAGGTGTTTGTCATAAATATGCACGTTGGTGATGTAACACTCGTTGTCGTTCCTTAGGAATGGTGTCTGAAAATCACCAAGATAAAATAAAATTCATTAGTGATGGCATGAGTAAGGAGTCTTTAGATGACATATCATTTACTCTTGAGATGCATTCCAGTGGACATGTTCAACAATCGATTTGTAATTTACATACACAGTTTCAAAGAGAAAGACAACAATCGAGTGTCAGGAATCTGACTTTAAAAGACCATGTTTGCCAATTTATAAGAAAATTGGATGGGAAGCTTGTCCCTAACCCATAGAGGTCATTCAAGCCGTTACTGGACGTAACCAGAGGAAGATGTGAGCCACAATCACAACTGCATGTACATATTATTGTTTTGATTTCTTATCTTTAACTAATTATTGTGATATGTTTTGTTGTGTTCTTTTATTTTCGCCGACAAGATCCAGACTTTTTGACTTTCATGATTTATTTTACTGTTCAACTAATAATTTTCATTTGGCATATACTAGTGCAATTATTACTCACCCTTTTTCAAGATCTATAAATTCAGCTCGTCATTACTCTTTCCAACACATCCAGATTAGAGAGAATAAAAAAATGGAAGCAACTTCAAGAAGACGAGTAGTTAACATCTGTGTGTTTTATGGAACTAGTTCTGGAACTAAACCAGGATTTGTTGAGGCAGCAAAAGAATTGGGAATAGTTATGGTAGAGAGAAATATGCACTTAGTATATGGCGATGGTAATTTTGGACTAATGGGTTACGTTTAAAGGGCTGTACAAGAAGAAGGCAGTCAAGTTTTGGAAATCATCCCAAAATCTTTGGCAGACGCAAATCTTATCGGAAGATCCAACAGAGAGGAATTCATTGTGTTAGATATGTCCGAACGACTATTAGAAATGATTAATCGTGCTGATACTTTTATTACTTTACCAGGTGGCCTAGGTACGATGGAGGAAATATTCACAGTGATATCGTGGGCGAACTTGAACATACATCAGAAACCAATTGAACTGTTTAATATTGATGGATTTTTTATTTTCTTTTTTTGTTTCTTGAAGATGCCAAAAGAAATGAGTTTCTTTCAAAACCTGTAAAAGATATATTACTCACTGCCAAATCAGCCAATAATTTAATTGACCAACTCTTAGCCTTTGAACCAAAAATTGACTCCATCCTTTTCAAGTTGAACTGGTCTGATAATGATCGTGGTAAGAAACGTAGAATAAATCTGGATCTTAATCTTTAGTTTTCTTTTTTTATGTAGATACAATTGACAATTCCACGATAACCAGGTATTGTCTTCTAAACTCTTATTCTTCATTTTAGACATTGGGGAAAATGTCTCAATTAGGTTTGGGGGAGGGAATAGTTGATTAATATCTTGTTTTTATTTTTCGTTGTGTTGTTTTATATATATTTAAAAAAATTATTTAAGAAAATATTTGTTTTGATTTTTATGTTTTTAACTTTACTAACCAAGTGGAATTGTGTTTTGAGATAGTGGAGTAAGGAGTTTCCGCTCCTGAGACGTATCTCAGTTTAATTCGTAACAAGTTAATTTTTGTTTATTTCCTTTTGAATTATTTAAATTCGTGAATTCTCCATAATATTGATTAAATTTGATTTTCATATGCTCATTTGACAGGTATTATCAACATACATGGTAACATACGAACATGAGTTGTAAGTGAAAATTTTATAATATTGAGTGCTCTGGTTTATAGGAAATAACACCTAAAAGCAATGGAATAAAAAAAAATTGTGTATATAAATAATTAACCTTGCTCTTACTTAGTAACCGAACATTTTGCCTCAGTAATCAGTGATTGTTCACGTCAAACGGTAGAGCCTCAATTAATAATAATTAAGTTTCTACTTAGTAACCGTACATCTTGCCTCAGTAAGCAGTGATTGTTCGCGTCAAACGGTAGATATTTTAACATTTGAGACCCGAGCAATTAAATCTGTAGGGGTGTCTTAACACCTAGTGTCCTAAAACCAACTGGTTTGTGAGTCACTGACCCAAAGCTCGTTACAAAGATTGAAAATATTCTGTTGCCAAAAAGGTGTGAATTCCAATATAACTTTAGGACAAAAATATTACTCTCTTTTCAACTACACTTATGAATATTATGGGCACAATAAATTGATTAATACCTTGTTAGTTGTGTATATGGAGAATGGTAAAAATAATCGGAGAATTTACTTATTTAGTAATTTAGAGAGAAAGAAAACAATTACTAACTTGGATCAAAATTTCTTTTCTAACTTATTTTGTGTGATTGATTGTACATTTGATTGACGTTTGTGGGTATCGTTTCTGTAAACTCTCACGAGACTACAACTCGTCCACTAGGGACACCTAGGAGTTAAAATGCTTGTTGCATACACTAAATGCAACCGTGATCCATACGAAAGTGGCCTAGGTTACTTTAGTTTTAGTTGTTAATTTCATTTTGTTTTTGTTTGATTTGCTCGAGGACGAACAAAATATTAGGTTGAGGGTGGTGTGATAAGCGGAAAATATATCAATATTTACCGCCCCTTTTACTTAATATTTTGTATAATTTCTCGAGTTTTCTTAACGTTTTGATGTGTTTTTGTTTATTTTACAGCTAAAATAAAATCGGGACTCAATGGAATCAATCGGGACGAAATGTGGAACAAAGAAGGGCAAAAACAGGACTTGACATTTGGATTTTGGAGGTTGGAAATTTGAAATGGCGCTCTAACGGAGTACAATTTCAGAAATTCCAACTTTGCGCAATTTTCGTATTTTGGCCATAACTTTTTACTCCGATATCGGATTGAGGTGATTCAATTTCCAGATAATGCATCTATAAGTGCAAGTGGAACGGGAGCTGAATGATCAATAGGAACTGATAATGATGATTGATGATGATTGATCAACAAGTAAATAATTGTAAATTTCAATGGGGAACTATCTCAAAATTTTAATGGAATTACGTGAGCTTTGATTCCTCTTACCCATGAAGGATACGTAGGCAACTTAAGTTTTAAAAATTTAAGTTCAAGTTATTTAATTTAATAATTTTATTTTTAATTTTATTTAGTTAAGAATTTTATTCGTAATTTAATGTAATCTAAATTCATAATTTTAAATATATTATTTTATCTCATATTTTTTAAAAAATATTTATTAAAATTTGAAAAAAAATTTAAAAATTCGGTTCTAATCGGAACTGTAACCGGAACCGGCCGGTTCGGTTCCGGTTTCGGTTTCGGTTCCACACTTGTGGAATCAAGAACCGGCCAGTTCGGTTTCGGTTCGGAATCGAACTGGACCGGTAGCTGGGTCTATCTGGTGGTTTTGGTTGGGTTATATTAGGATTGATCTTGATGTAGCAAATCAAGAGGTCACTAATGCTAAACACATTAATTTGTCGACGTTTTATGTCTTTCCATATGTATTTCATCCTACAAAATATAATGTATTCATCATAACACACTTAAAATTCGCTATAACCTTTAAAATATATAATATAAAGACGATAAACGTTAAATTGAATCACCTGTACAGCCCATAAACAATAAAAACCACCACACAGAGTTAATAATAAAACAAGAGCCTGCAGTCATATATAAACATGATACTAACAGGATCTAGTCATTTATTTAAAAATATTTTTCACCAGTCAATTTATCGTTTTAGAGGGAATCTGTGCATTAGATTCTCGATCTATCTTTAGTCCCAGCTAAAAATTCGCAACAGGTGGCAACTGTTGCGACAGAATTCAACGCCATACATGAAACTTGTCGCCATATTTAGCATAACCATCCAACAATCTCAGTTCCCAATCCGACACGTGTAAATTAACAGATTCTTACAGCTCTCCAACCTCGCACATAAACAGCTGCCCTTAGCAAGATACCCCTACCCATAATCACCAAAAAAAAAAAAAAAAAAAAAAAATGAGCTTTGGAAAATATCAGTACCGATATTAGACCAGTTTATTTTTTTAATTTTAATAAAAAATTTAAATTTAATATTTTTTTATAATTTTTAATTATATATAAAATTAGGATATAAGTAGGTTCTAATGAACTAACCGATCAAATTACTGATTCATTTAATAAAATTTCACAATAGAGTGCGCTAGTAGCCGGTGAGTAGTGATGGATTGATGCGATGACGATATAGGATGATACTTGTACACGACAGAGGAGAGAAAAAATAAAAAGATATATTTTTATTTTTATTTTTATTAAAGTTATTCTAGAAATAAATAATTGAAAAATTATGAAACTGGTGGTAAAATATCATTACTGGTCCCATAATGAGAAACATATCGAGTCCTGTTACCTTGTGCTTGACTAATGGACTTGTATAGAATGTTCTTGAGACCTTATATTATGTATTTTTGTTGCTGTTTCTATAAATATTCAAAGTTAATCTAAAAGATTTTCAATTTCATTTAACCAGATGAGAACTCTTGAATATTTTATGGGAAATTATTGTTTATTTTGGGGTTAACGCGGAAGCATCCATATAACTGTAATTTAAAATTTTCTTCCAAAACCATTTTAAGGATCGCGGTTATGTCGTTGTTGATGTAAACAATATACTATTAAATTAATCTATATTAATTTTAACATGCATGTAACAAATTTATTTATCAATATAAATAATAATTTACTAATAATAAAACATACATTGATGTGCTTATTATCTTTCTCGAGCCTTTTGAATATTCTCCTTAATTTTTTCCTTGTAGTAGTGAGTCAAGCATTGCACCTCTAGTTGGCACACGAGCGCTCCTCTACGAACAAATCGCTCTCACTATTGTGTTGATGGTGTTTTTTAAGCACTATGATATTTAAGCAGTACGGCATAGGTAAAAAGGTAACTCCCTTCTTGATCGAAACCACTAATTCCGACCCGACCATTCGATGTTGCATACGCCAACGGTAAGGGGTCGAGCACTTGGTGATCAGTGACCGACCACTTAAGCTCGGGTGGACATGTAGTGTCAGATCGATAGCAGCATTCTCAGTTCAGAGGACCATTGTGACCGACCTCATAAAGACCGACCAGATAGCGAGATATGCTCCATATGATAAGTTATCCTATTCTTATGGGGTAAGGAGATAAGTTATCATATTCTTATGGGATAAAGGAGATAAGTTATCATATTCTTATGGGATAAAGGAGATAAGTTATCATATTATTATGAGATAAGGAGATAAGTTATCCTACTTTCATAGAGAAAGGTTGATGAGTCAGTATTCATAATATGATATGGGAAGTGAATGTAGTTTTCAACTAAGAATTCTTATGGGAAAAGGAATCTGATTTCTTCACTATTATAAATAGAAGGGGAAAGTGTAAGTAAGGGGGATAAGTATCAATATCATTACCATCAGACTTGTAAACACAAAAACAGAGCAGAGAAGCATATTTCAGTAATAAAGTATCACCCGTTCTGTGCCCGTGGACGTAGGTTGGATCTGATCCGCCGAACCACGTTAAATCTCCTTGTTGATTGGTGTATTTATCTGTCTTTTGCTAAGTTTGCTTTTGGTTCCCCCATAACCGAAGAAATTCACTATTGATGGAGGATTGTCTCGGGAATAATATTCTCATATTGCCCTAAGACCGAAATCAGCCGTCAACATATTGAGAACAAAAGAAATCATTTTCTTTTCTAGGATGTTGAAGTCTTTATGAACGAATTGGAACTATTTCGAAGAGAGATCAAACCGCAAACACACTGTGTGTGTGTGTGTATATATTCATGCGGCAAATATACTTCACGCCACAAACAAATTGCCTCTAAAACAACAATTCTTTTTCTGCTTGATTGGCTCTTTGCAATAAATTTCTTCTCCAACGTGAATTGCTTATCAAATAAACAATTTTTGCTTAATCATTTTTTCCAAAATAAAATTAGGATACTTAACCAAATTAGGAATCCTAATTAAATAAAGATTGCCTTATTTAATCTTAATTAGGACTCTAATTAATTTGGGTGTTAACCCACTAAATTAAAGCTCAATAGATTAAATATTATTTTGGCATAATGATTAATTAATTATTAATTAATTTAACTTACTTAATTTTAATTAACAATTAATTAAAATTTTATTTTATTTTATTTATTTAATATAAATATCAAATATTTATTTAAACAATTAAATCTAATTTTATATTTCGAATTTATTAATCAAATTAATATTTTCGAAATATTCCGAATATCCTAATCTAATTAGGAAACGCCAAAATAATCATTTATTAACTTTTAATAAACATCCTCGAATTTGTAACATAGACGAGAACTATATTGTGCGACCGTCCTAGGTTCATTATCGAGTAGCAGTGGAATAATATTAACTCTTTAATATTTCATCTCTATGATATTCCACATATCATGGGTAATCGCCTAGCAGTTAGCTATGGCCCCTAGTCGATGAATGAAGTGGGAAAATATATGAACCTGTTAGAAAACACTTTGAGCATGTCATCTCATTCCTTCCGATATTTATGTTTCTTATCGAGTCTGGGATCAGGGTAAGGTCAAATCCTTATACTCGATATATCTTTAAACTTTATCTTGTGGATTTAATATCTCTAAGATATCGACTGCTTTGGCCAAAGACTTATATCCACAACTTTGAGTTTATTTGAAACATCTCTCTTTTATTATCAAAGCTATCAAATCTCATCTTGAAGCATACATGACTTCGTACGTCAATCGCTCAATGTCATCTAACATTTATTCAAATGACGTGAGTAGTCGAATTAGGATATACTAGTAAACCAAGAGTACTATCGCACAAGTTATCATATGATCTCAGGTCAGAGGATATGACGACATTAATGTATTATTACAAAGATCGATGACCTTAGATAATATTACCATATGATATTACGTTTCTGTGGTCGTGTTCGATATTTCATTCTACTAATGAAACATCTATTGTCTGTGTCCTTATGATATGAGACTCATCATCTATTCTATTAACATCATATGTCAATATAGGTGACACACAATAATATTGATCAAGTGATATATTATTGTCCTGTATAACAATCACTTTTACCAAAAACATAAGTTGAGACATATATAAATATCATTGTAATTGACTCTGACGTAAGCTCATGTCACTAAATCATCATTACCAACTTTAGCTACCGTTTCTACCACTTTCTTAACCAATCAAATAAGCACATTTGTGTACCACTTCACCGACTTATGGAGCCTATGGCGGCTCTGCTCTGCCACTACTTTGTCAATGCATCGACTTACAATAGCTGTCAGAAGCTATGATCAATGTGAACTACTACTTTATTTCCCTCATCATTAGCCTTCTAGAAGCACTCCTCCCCATGTAGGACATACGTCGTACGCTCTAATACTGGTTGGCTAATGATCCCATCTTCGTTCTTCGACTCGGGCTACCGAGGAAGATGATACTTATCAAATTTCATCCTCCAACAACTCGACCGGGTCGGGGTCATACAAAGTGACCTCCTCGGGTCAGGCCATATGATATCTCAATAGAGCCCAAAAACTCTTCCTCTATTCGATGGGATTAGGACTGCTGCTTGCACAGTCTTCCATATACTCTGCTCCTGAGAGCACTTTTTGGTAACTGTGGTCGGATCCTTCTTCTAATCCTCATTTCACTCTGGGCCATTGGGCCTTTGAATCTAGTCATCAATATATTGGTCTAATATCTTTTTTACTCTTCTCCAGGTCTTGATCCTCCTCGAGGTAATGGTATTCCGAAAAAGCAATATATATATCCATGTCATATTCAAACTGCATCATCAATAGACATTACTCATTAGCTGCTGCAGGTACAGTTTAAAATTATAATTAGGATGATGAGTTTCCCTGAAATGTGATCTCTAACTCTAAGGCTGGTCCTCTTGTCAGAATGAGATTTAGATTCCACACACTTCTCAATTATTCATTGAGCCATGGACTCCCTTTCTCCTTCAACTACTACAATTTTCCACGTGCATGTGCCTCCTCTTGCATTTTCCTCTTCTCTTGACAGTCATACCATCTCAGCACCAAATTTGCATGGTCTCATAATGCTCTTAAATTTTATGAAATTTTAAGTGAATTTTTTAAATGAAACCTACCAATAAAAAAAATCATATTATAATTAAAACTTGGAATTTTTATGGATTCGGAGTCCTAATTTTAAGTAAAAATTAATTAGGAACTTCAATCAACCGCCTCTGTTTACTCTTCTCGGATCCACTTTTGGTTGTGGGGCTTATGATATTACACACTACAAAAAATTAATGGTTTTAGCGTCAAAAATTTTCGACGCTAAAACGTGG
>SKCR01016415.1:0-219746 GCA_019454045.1 Zanthoxylum bungeanum | reverse complement strand
TTTTAGCTTATTGGAATCCAAAAGTTTCATCAATGGATTAGTGGTAGCCATCTACAAGACAATATTTTTGAGTAGTAGTAGAACAGTTTTCATTTCAAAAGTGATAACACTAATTGATTATGGAATTTTAAATCTATTAGTGTCATCCCACTACTTTACGTAATTCCATAACCTCCCTTAACGGAAAAATAGAAATTTGACTATCAAAATTTCATAGCGGGAAGTGGATCCTATGACATTTACTTCGGCCTCACACTAATAATGATATTGGCCTTTATAAACTCATTAGGTGACCTCCAAGGTCAATCACTTCATGTGACTCTTAGTTTGGTCATGAACCATTTCTTATCCTCACACTAATGACAATATTAGATTAAGACGTGTTCTAGGTGTATACTTGTCAATGTGCACTAATGAGCTTTGTACATACACCCTCACACTAATAACGATATTGGGTGACTACGTTAACTTATCACACTACATCTAATGTTTTACCGGAGCGACCTAAGTTCCAAACACTTATACCCTCACACTAATGACGATATTGGATATAAGTAGTAAGAACCCATTCATCTCCGTATTGACAAGATGGAGCATCCAATAATACTCCAACATTATTAATATTATTACTTAATTAAAGTAATCAGCTAATCACGAGAGATTTATGACAATCAAGTCATTAACTTAATTAGGTCAAAGTTTTAATTTAAAACATACAATACATATCCAATATGTCTTATACATAATTAAATTAAAATTAAAATTACTATGGCATAGATTCAAAAATATGTGTTGTGTGGTTAAGCCTTTGCTACTAATACCAATCTGTTGGGGCAATTGTGGAACCCCTAGGGTCGAATCGGTACCCCGAGCAGCGGAAATAGGTCTAAACCATGTATATAAAGTATGACTGTAATTTTAAATTATTTAATGAAATACTATATTCCATTACGAGTGTATAAGAAAAAATCGGGATTGAATCGGAGTCCGGAAGCTCCAGAACGAGAGAAAATAAAATCAGCGCGCGTAGCGCGCACCCCTACGCGCTACAGTGAAACGTACACTGTACACGCTACAGTGTACGTGTCACTATAGCGTACAAAATTTTTTTTCTTCATTTGTTTTTGATTTGCTTACATTTCCTTTAGCTCACGTTCCAGTTAGCGGAAGGAATTAGGGTCTTTGACCCTAATTCTTTCCGGTCTTCCCTAAACACTTCAAAAACACCCAAAATTAATTTTTAATTTCAAAACCAACATTAACACATGTTATTGAATAAAAATCAAGTTTTTCAAAATATCAAATATTTTTACAAAAACATAAATTTATTCTAAATATGCATTTGCGTAAATTTTGAATCCAATACACAAACCAAATTAGAATTCCAATAAGAAATATCTTGTGAACAATTCTAGGTCACCCAAAGGTGGTCAAGTGATTCTAGAATGGTACCCATAGCTCTAAGCTTTAATCTAGAGTTCCAAACTCTAATTAATTATTCCATGTCCAATATGAACATCTTTGACCTAATTACAAACATGTTGTGTTTATACTTCTAAAGTATCATAACACAATTGATTAGCCTTATTCAACATTAAGCTATGTAATCATGCATCTAATACACAAATAAACATAGCTTATGAGAAGATCAGACATTACCGAGTAAGCTTGATGCAAGATCCAATCTACTTCTCATTTGTTGAAATTATTGGATAACCTCCAAGGTATGCAAGCTTGATTCCAAGATCCAATCTTATTTCCAATGTTCCCAAGCATCACTTCAAGATCCAATCTTGATTTCTCCTAAATGAAATGTTTTAGAGACCTCACAATCTTCTCTAAACACTTCTCTAACTTAGGCTAATCTCTCAAGAATTTGCTTATGCTTGTGATTTTTCTTGTAATTAAAACCTTCCTAAATCTTGCTATTTATAGCAAAACTTAGACAATTTTTAATTAATAAAAGTTGTAATAACTTTTAAGTGGGCTTAATCTAATTTGTCCAAATAAGTATAATTAGGTGTGACTAATCTTCATTGTCTCTCACTTTAATTTAATCCAATTAAATCAAGCCAAGGATTAGGAAATGGATTAGTTAAATGTTTGCCACCTTGATTTAATCCAATTAAATCAAGCCAAAACCATCTATTATTACATATTTACAATTACCATAATATCCTCAAATGGTAGAGATAATTATAATTTTACAATTAAGCCATTGTGTAATTATTGAATTAATCCAATTAATCCAATTAGGTCAAAGTAAATAATCAATGTTATCCAATAAGACTTGATTATCTTAGTTGATAATTATAATATCGAATATTATCTTTTATCAAAATTAATCGGCTACCCAAGTGCTTAATGAGTACACTTCATATTGAGACTCTCTAAGTTCAGACACTTTCGCCATATAAGCCTAGCTAATATGTACGTAATTCGGCCACCTCCGAATTCACGAAGAACACGAACAACCTTTCTGAACTATACAGGTCGAGGTCATCACATATGTTTAACAATCCATTCGTCGTAGGCTATCCGAGTTGTGCTTAGGAAACATAAAATATACCGTCAAGTTTCCGAGACGCACATCTCATGTCGACATGTCCACGATCCTTCATAACTGATGCGATCCACCCTAGGTGATCGACTTTGGCCAAAGATTTAAGAATCATGACTTTGCTAATATGGATACATAAACCCCTTATGGTACACATACGGGCCGACGGATCCTATCTTGCTTCGTAGTTGATTACTGAGTACATCGGTCCACACCCAACGAACATCTAGAGGCCAGACCATGAAAGGTTTCTGACATACATGGCATCAAAGAGTGTATGATCTCACACAAAATCAATGTTATTCTATAGTCAAAGGATTACATATGCTACCCGACTCGAGGAGATTCCTATTGACGGTGGTGTGTACTTACAACTATTAGGAATCACCTATGAGTCATTCAGTATTCGCTCCAATAAATACCCACATGTCTATACGAGTTTCCAAAATATTCCAAAACCAATGCCAATATACGATATGCGCTAGTCTTCTAGGTTATAGGAATTCGACCGTATTCCAAAACCAATGACTATGAATATTTACTTTAAGAATAGTTTACACCTAGTGTCAAAACTATTATAAGGTCGATGTCATTCTTAGCATATCTATACATCAATCTAAAACGCATAATGACAATACCATTAATGAGGTATAAAATGAAAAATGTAGTAATTTTATTAATAAATAATAAAATATACAAATCGGATTAGCACTACAAGCATCAACTCCATCAAAACCAACAAACCGAATTGTGGGCTTCACTCACAAAGATTAAACCTCTAAACTATTTAAAGATTTAGGATGTCACAATGGTGTTTGGCTTTTTGGAATTTCAAACACTCTCACAATACTTGTAAATGTTTGAACTTTCTCTATTTTCTCTCAAATCTTTCTCACAACAATTGTGTGAATGAATGCAAAGTGTTACCCTTAGAAGTGACAGAAATGGTAGAGTTTATATTCTTTTACACAAGCCAACTAACCTTGTCCTTAAGCATCTAATGCTTTCTAGCAATGGCCAACACAAAAATGTGAATGCCATACCAAAGCATACAAATGTTAAGCTAAAGACAATGGCTTTGTCATCAAGCATTCAATGCTTTCTTTCAATGGCAAACACATAAATGTGGAGGCCATACCAAAGCATAAAATGCATTAGCTAAAGACAAAACTATTAGGTGTATCCAAGTCACCTAATAGACATAATTGCTTGGATGACATGGTAAGCCATATGGCTTTGTCTCCAATGGTAAATAAAAATCAATATCTTAATAATGATTTATTTTACCTTCAATTATGTTGTAGTAATTATCTCATAATTATTGCTAACTTGATTATCTCATAATCAAGACTTGATTATCTCATAATTAAAGAATTCTAGAAAACATTAAGTTAAACTAATTTAAAATAGTTTTCATTTGTGACAATAAATATTATTAATCTCATTAATAATATATAAATAAAAATAATGTGAGCATATAATTAGACAATCTAATTATATTATGTTTGCTACAATTAATTGAGCTAGCACGTGGACCAAATAGACCTACGATTCCGAGCTCCAATAATTATGAAATATTAATTAAACTCTTTAATCAAATATTACGAATTATTAACTCCGCGTTATTCCACTAAAAACTCGAAGTTGAACTCCCGTTACCGTAGATGGATTAAATAAAACCGAACAACTTTGGTGTCCATCGATATAGTCATTACATATGGATATAGTCTTTCACGAATATCTCATAAATAGAGTCGGGTCATAAGTCTGTTATGTTAGACAATTATGACCCATAGCATCACTATTTGTACAAGACATTATGATTTTTGTACAAATTAACTATGTGACAAAGGAAATTGCCATTTTATCATTTTGAAATTAGATTACTTGAATATACAAATGATAAAAGTCCTTATGATTAGTTCCAGATTAATAAGATATGAGACAATATCAATCCATTAAAGGTTTAATCATTAAATATTCCTAGTCGTAGTATTATCGAGACCGGACATCGATAATGCGGAATAGACTAATGTTACACTTGTGCGCGTTATGGAAGCGTAACAACATATTGTAATAGGAGGTTCTATTTACCGATGGTATGGAAACAGCTTCGCTCTGGATAGACACCTCGGAATCCCATTGGTAGTATGACTATGTGTCTATGGGAATCCGAATCATGGTAGGTGTATTTGGTCTTAACCTGAGACTTGCATCGCTAATACTTGCGACAATCAATACACTTTGGTTTTGGTCGTCCGGGGCTTTAACAGGTTCTATGTACGCCTCTTCTGGGTTTATTGAGAATCGTAGTGTATTGGGTGTGATGTCAAGATGGAAGTATCACTTCAGTCATCTAGAGATGATGATCACGCATGGATACGGAATTGGTACTCTAATATGTTGCAACAAACGGGATAATATGACAAGGTCATGATTATCCGATTAAAGAGACTAGTTGCTAGTGATCTGATATATGCTTCGTACGGGGCAGACACAATTCCAGCCCCAAGCCTAACATGTGACATATGATGCTGGATCGCAATACGCAATACTTGGTATACTACGCTTGATATAGATTATGTATTCCTTAAAAGAATATTTCTTGAGAATTGGGTAGGCACGGTGCTTTGCTAGAAGCCAACCATGTCTTGTAAATCGGTAAGAACGTTGTACCGGGTACGCACGTGTTCGGATAGTCCGACGACCGGATTTACTGCCAACATATCCAGGAATCTCATGGGTCGCTTCCCAAAGATTCGCCGATGACATTTGACTCGAGCAGAATTAATCTGGGATTAATTATAAGAGAGAGAAAATTAATTTAGGATTAATTACATCAATAATTTATCTGGGATAAAATTCGATTTGAAGAGAGAGAATGATTAATTTGGAATTAAATGATTAAATAATATATTTGATATATTAATTGAAATTAGATTTCGATGAGGAATTAAAATTGGATTTTAATTCGGGCGAACGAAATAATTTAGAATTAATTCGTAAGCGACTTTAATAATAATTTTGCTAGGCCTAATTATTTAATTAAATTAGATTTAATTATGTCACAATGGAAAATTCGTTAATTCGGAATTAAACGAATCCGAGCCCGAAATATGTTTAGCGGGCCCACTCGAAATTTGAATTTAAAGTGGGGCCCACCAAATCACATCACTAGTAAACTTTATTAAACTTATGGTTGTTAGAAGTTGGTGGTTAGTTGGTAGCTTGTAAAACACACAAGCTTGATTTGTGAATGACATATAACAAATATTATTTTTGGTAAATGGTATTAATTTTAGAAGTCAAATACACAACACAAAAAATTATCTCTGTCTCACTTCCTCAAGCAATTGCCGTGACCTTGCTTTCCTCTCCTAGAAATTTTGTTTCAAAATTTCTTCATTGCTAGCACAACAATGAGTCATTCAAGGTGTTAGGGAAACAAATCCTTGAGTTTGGAACACAAAGAGAAGGCTTGGAGCTCTTCTTCTTCTACAAAAGTTTTGAACTTCCAACATCCTACGAAACCGATCAATGTAAGTTTTTTTCTGCCACTTCGTTGAGTATTCAAACTAATTTCTACTTAGATGATCCTTAGCATGTTCTATGAACCTTACAATGGTATCATAAGCTAATTCTAAGCATGAAATGAACTTAGGGTTTATATACTTTAATTTGGGGTTTTTGTGATTTGAGCACGATTTCTTCAAATTAATTGTTTGGTTGAGCTTAATTGATGATGAATTAGATTTATGCATCTTAAAATTTGAGAAAATGAATTGGATAAATTTTCCCCTAAATTCCTTACCTTCGCCGAATATATGTCCCTATATATATCATGGTGATTTTTGATTTTAAACCATTGGATGCATTTAAAGCATGATGGGTATATTGATTTGTAATTTAATTGGATTGAAATCAAAATTAGACATAAAATTGTGCATATTGTCGTGAGTTGAGAAACATGGAATTGATTGATTTCGCTTCAATTTTTGTTGGACGTGAGTTGATAAATTAAAGCATGATTAATTAGATAAATTGGTGTTTTGGAAATATTAATTTAACTAATTAATTGTGGCTAATACACTTTAATTAAAATTAATGTGAAATTTGGAATTTTGTATTAATTAAATAAGCCTTCAATTTTGAATTAGGTTAATATTGTTGTATTTGGGCTTAATGGGCTTGGTTGGGCCAAGTTGGTTTAGGACAATTGGATTGGATCCAAATTGGGCCTAAAACCATTCCATAAAGTCCAAATAGAATAATTGGGCCTTTAAAAATTTAATTGGGCCTAATGGGCCAAAATTAATTTTATGGCAAATGGTGGATCCTTATTGGGTTTTTATTGCCAAAGTCCATGCCTTAAGAATTAATTAACAGCCCATTGGACTTTAATTAAATTAACATTGGATGTTAATTGGGCCCCCCGACCCATTTAGATTGGATTTAGAATCTAAGTCTAAAAGGCACAAATATAAGTGTAATTATTTAATTTGGAATTAAATTAGAATTAGTATTGAATACAAATTAAATCGGATTTAAAATTGTAGTTCGATATAATTCAAGAATACACACTTTGAGTACTTATTCTTAAACGAGTTGGACTCGCGCAAATCAATTCGTTATTTGAACATAGGATGATCATTAATTCAAAGATTAATTAATTAGATTAGATTGATTGAATAACATGCTTTGTGTGAATACATGGATGTATTGTATGAATAATGTATATCGGATGGATATTAGAAGGGTGAGGGCAATTTTGGAAATTGTTGTAATAAATTTAGAATTTATTAAATTGGACCTGCGTGTCCAGTCTTATATCTCTTGACTCTTTGTACTTCTCTTCTCACCAATTCCCCTCAATGTAAATAAGGTTTTTTTAATGTATTATGTAATTGGGTAGAAGTTAGAAAAATGCTAGCCGGGGAGAGGAAAGAGAGAGATTTGTTCTAGGAACAATTTGTTGAATATCCATCCGCATATCGTTATTATTTATTTCGCGCCTTATTATGCTTTTAGAATGCATGCTTAAGGGTGTATGATGAGACCTAATCAAAGATAATGAATTGGTTGCCAATTTATGCGAAAAACCCTCAAACAAATATTAAGCGATTTCCTTCCATTGAGTGGTTCTCTATCAAGATCCAAGATTGGCATTGGTTTGTTGGCCAAAGTCAAGATCAATGTCCATCGCGGATGTGTTTGAACCACGAAAGCTTTGTTCCATATCGCATGTCTTGGGCAAGTTGTGACTTGTTGGCCAAAGTCAAGGTCACTTCTTGTTCATCGACGTGGATTACGAAGCTTTCCCACTGTCAATAGGTCCCGCTTAACTGGAATCATTAAGCTTGTTGAGCCAAAGCCAAGACTTAGTTGATTCAGAGGAAAAGGTTAGGAAATCTATTGGATATATTGGCATATATATTGTAAATATGTTTCGGACTTGGAGGTCCACCTACCAAATCTAGGAATTGGATGAGATCCAATTGATCTTAGAGATCTACCTAGTTAAATATCATACAGCTTGTTGGCCAAAGTCAAGGTTGTGTGTTATTTAACGGGATCCTAGACCACTAGGAAACTAGATTTCCCGAGTACTCAACAGAGGGTTAGAGGCTCACCGAAAAATAGTGGAAGACCAGTATTGAATTTTCAATTTCGTTCAAATACTTGCCAAATACGCGTTTTCAAATTATTTTCGTCATTTTATATATTTATTAGTTGGACTAATATTTTATTATTTTTATTGTAACAGTCGGACTGTACCTAAAATCGTTAATTGAATAGTTAGACTATTACAATTAAGATGGCATGAAAGATCAACGTTAGAGACATTATCATGGGCGAAAATGTCTTTAATAGAGCGAACTTTCCTAACTGGGATATGAACCTCAGGATTGTCCTGGGGGCTGAGAAGATGCTCTATACGATAGAGAGACCTCTCAGGCCTAAGCCCGGAATTGAGCAACCGCTTGAGCTTGAGCTTTGGAAGACTCACAGTGATGAGAACTCAACTGCTCAATCTGTCATGCTCGCTACAATGACCCCTCAATTTCGTCGCCAGAACAAGGGATTAGATCCCTAAACTATGATGGCAAAATTGAAGAACCTTCACTGATCTAACCTTAGATCGCAAAGGTATGAATTGCAGAAGAAGCTCTTTCGCTCTCGAATGTCAGAGGGTACATCTGTGGAGCACCACGTGTCGCAGATGATTGCTGACATCGAACAACTGGGTCAGCTAGGCATAACCTTTGAGGTTGAGACTTCCATAGATTTGATCTTACAGTCTCTTCCTCACAACTGGAGCGGGTTCATCATGAACTACAATATGATGAACTAAGATCATACTCTTGGAGAGTCGATGGTAATGCTGTGAGAAGCAGAAAAAAAGCTTTTGAAGGGCAAAAAACACGAGGCGCACTTCGCTTCGACATCTCAGTCTGCCAAGGCTTCACCAAAGGCTACTGGAGGTGTGAAAAAAAAGAAGAAAATAAATGGCAAAGCCAAATCATCAAAGTCTTTTGGGAAGGCAAATGACAAATCCCAAGATGTCTGCCTGCAGTGTGGCAAACGGGGTCACTGGAAGCGTGACTACCATGAGTACAAGGCGCACATGAAGGAAGTGAAGGAAGGCAAGGCTCCGGCTTCAGGTATGTTTGTTATAGAAATAAACATGTCTACTTCTAGTTTTAAAAATTATATTTTTGATTCTGGTTGTGGTAATCATATATGTACTGATGTGCAGGATCTGTAAATTAGCAGGAGACTGGCTTCAGGAGAGATCGACCTCCGAGTTGGAAATGGGACTAGAGTCGCCTTTTGGCTGTTGGGACTTATATTTTGGAACTGCCCTCGGGGCATGTACTTAATTTATCAAACTGCTATTATGTACCTAGTTTGACTAGAAACATTATATCTGTATCTTGTTTAACCCAATGTGGGTATACTTTGTATTCAGAAACACATGGTGTTTTATTTATAAACATGATTATGAGATATCCAGTGCTGATGTAAATAATGGTCTTTGTATTTTGAATATAAGTCAATCTCAAACATTTAATATGACAAACAAAAGGCTTAAATTAAGTAACAAAGATGAAACTTATATGTGGCATTGTCGTCTGGAACACATTAACAAGACTCGTATATCCACACTTTCGAAGAGTGGATACTTGGACGGATTTGATCCAAATTCATATGACATCTGTGAATCTTGTTTATTAGGCAAAATACGTAAAACACCTTTTAGCGGTAAAGGTGCACATGCCACCGAACTGTTAGCCCTCGTTCATAGTGACGTATGCGGGCCCATGTCTAGCCAGACTAGAGGTGGATATGAATACTTCGTAACCTTTATGGATGATGCATTGCGTTATGGTTATGTGTATCTTATGAGACACAAGTCAGAAACTTTTGAGAAATTCAAAGAGTTTCGACACGAAGTAGAAAATCAGACCGGCAAAAGTATTAAAATATTACGGTCGGACCATGGTGGAGAATACTTGAGCAATGAGTTTCTCGATTACTTGAAAGAGTATGGTATTCTTTCACAGTAGACTCCTCCCGGAACACCTCAATTAAACGGTGTGTCCGAACGGAGAAACCGAACTTTTTTGGACATTGTAAGGTCTATGATGAGATGCACTGAGCTACCAATTTCCTTATGGGGATATGCATTGAACAGTGCAATACTTATTTTGAATAAGGTTCTGTCAAAGTCTGTTCAACAGACTCCATATGAAATATGGACAGGAAAGAAACCGGGTTTCTCATTCCTGAATATTTGGGGATGCCTGACATACGTTAAACGTTTGGATGGTACCAAACTAGAAACCAAATCGGATAAGTATCTATTTGTAGGTTATCCTAGGGAAACCAAAGGATATTACTTCTACCACCCACAAGAGAACAAGGTATTTGTTGCTCTACATGCGGTTTTCCTCGAAAAAGAATTCCTAAATGCAGTGGTAAGTGGGGGAAAGTAGAACTTGATGAAAGTCGGAGTGATACTGTTCCTGGCACTGATTCTTTAACGGAACACGAACAGTTCGTCAAGGATGAGACTGTACCACAATCTTCTAATACACAAGAACCGCGTAGGTCAGAGAGAGTCAGAAAAAAACCTGAGAGGTATGGGTTTCTGATTTCACCTCACGTAGATATTAATATTATTGAAGATAATGAGCCGGCTACGTATGAGGAAGCGATACAAGATATCGACTCCACTTTATGGCAAGAAGCCATGAAATCCGAAATGGATTCCATGTACACCAACCAAGTTTGGACACTGGTTGATGCACGAGAAGGCATAAAGCCTATTGGTTGCGAATTGGTCTTCAAGAAGAAGACCGATATGGATGGAAATATACAAACATACAAAGTTAGGCTTGTAGCGAAAGGGTATCGTTAACGACATGATGTCGATTACGACGAAACTTTCTCAACTGTTGCCATGATTAAATCCATTCAGATAATGCTTGCTATTGCTTCATATTTCGATTATGAAATATAACAGATGGACGTCAAAACCTCTTTCCTTAACGGAAACCTTTTGGAGGATGTTTATATACAATAGCCTGACGGTTTTTTCGTACCAAAATATGCAAACAAGGTTTGCAAGTTAAATCGATCCATTTATTGATTGAAGTAAGCATCACATTCTTGGAACCAACATTCTGATGAGATAATAAAATAATATAATTTCATTCAAAACGAGGATGATCCTTGTGTATATAAGAAGGTTAGTGGGAGCGCACTGACATTCATTGTCCTTTACGTAGATGATGTATTGCTTATCGGCGATGACATTCCCATGCTACAATCGGTGAAAGCTTGGCTTTCATTAAAATTCTCCATGAAAGATCTGAAAGAAGCAGCCTTTATTCTGGGAAGAAAGATCTATCGGGATAGATCTAGAAAGCTGCTTGGACTCTCCCAGAGCACGTACATTGATAAAGTGTTGAAGAGATTGAACATGGATCAGTCTAAGATGGGACTGTTGCCAGTGTCACATAGCGTCTCTCTATCTAAGGACATGTGTCCTAAAACTCAAGATGAGAGAGACAACATGAGTCAGATCCCGTTCACTTCTGCAGTTGGATCGATCATGTACGCCATGATATGTACGCGACCTGATGTCTCGTATGCTTTGAGCATGTCCAGTCACTATCAGGCTGATCCAGGTGATGGTCACAGGGTTGCGGTTAAGAACATCCTTAAGTATCTTAGACGAACTAAGGATGCTTTCGTAATCTATAGAGATGAAGAACTTGAGGTAACTGGGTTTACCGATGCAAGTTTCCAAACCGATAAAGACGAATGTAAGTCGCAATCTAGGTACATATTTTGTTTGAACAACGGAGTAGTGAGCTGGAAATCTTCCAAGCAAGGGATATTGTCGATTCAACAATGGAAGCGGAATATATCGCTGCAGCTGAAGCAGCAAAAGAGGCAGTTTGGATCCGTAAATTCATAATTGGATTAGGAGTAGTTCCGTTAGCAGCTGAGCCGTTCTTTTATATTGTGACAATAACGGGGCTATAGAGCAGGCTAAAGAACCGCAGTCTCATCAATGATCCAAGCATGTACTTCGACGTTTCCATCTGATTCGTGAGATCATACATCGTGGCGATGTGAAGATCGAGAAGGTCGCATCAGATGACAATATTGCAAATCAGTTGACGAATGCTATTTCTCAGCAAAAGTTTGAGCGACATGTACATAGTTCAGGTATTAGATACTTGAGTGATTGGCTATAGGCCAAGTGGGAGATTGTTGGACAATTATGACCCATATCTGTAGGGGGTTTTTAGGGGCAGAATCCGGTAACGCAGCGGAAGCGGTGGAAAATCGTATTTTCCGATTTCAAAAATTTTTCTCGGATTAATTAAATAAACATATTTATTTAATTATCCAATAATCAAATTATGAAATAAAATTCAATAAATCATATTTAGGTGAATTTACAAAATTACCCTTACTTTGGTATTTTGTCCATTTTAGTCCGAAATTGATCTAATCAATTTTGAATGATTCTAAATCATTTTTAAGATGAACTTAGCATTTCAAAACATCAAAACACCAAAAGCAACAAAATCCCCAATTTTGTTCATCATGGCCGAATGCACCATTAGGGTGCCAAATTGTGCACTTTGTCATTTCATGCTTCAAAACACATCAAGATGTAATCCAATCAACATGAAACTTTATATGCATCATATACACATCCAAATACACAACATATATTAAAATCCCCAAATTTGGAATTGGTCATGAACCCTAATTTTCAATTTCTTCAAATTGGACAAATTAGACCAAATTGGTTAAATCAATTACTTTAATCATCTTTCTTCCATCCAATCAAAGTCTCAACATAATGAAACAACTCAAGATCAAATCTAGGTCATCTAAGAGTGGGTCAACAACTCTAGATTAGCAACATGGTTTCCAAAACCTTAAAAGAAAGCTTATAACTACAATAGTCACAACCTTCCTTCATCATACATGCTCAACACTTCCATCAAAACTTCCATCAACAAAAACACAAGGAATAAAGAAAGAAATAACCTAAGAACATCATATGTTAAAGTCTAGATCCTAAGGAACATTTTCCTTTCTAATAGCAAGTTGGGAAAACTCACTAAAATCCAAGCTTTCTTTGATTTCTTCTTTCTTTCTCACAAGCTTCATTTGCTTCCATTAATGGAGTTTTTCTTTAAAGTGTATTAGGTTAAGAATGAAATGAAATGAAAAACAATATATACTTGTATCAAAATGGCCTTGGCCGAAATTCACTAAAGGAAATACAAGTTTTGTAATTTCAATTTCATTTCACTTTACATTTAATCAACTTGATAAAATATCTTAATAACACTTTATAGATATTTATATTAAGTCAACAAATGCAACTAAGAAGAATATAAATCTTATATTTAAGTGTTATGGCCGAAATTAATGAAAAATAAAGGAAAAAGATATTTTCATTTTCAAACAATTTTGAACAAATATCTTAAGAAGTCAAAATCAATTTGACAACCTTTTTCCTTTAATGTATAAGTCAACAATTGCAACTTATAATCATTTCCTAACTTTATCATTTGATGATATATTTATATTTTAATTATATTAATCATTTAACAATTAAATAATTAAATAATTAATTAAATACAAATATATCAAATATATGTATTATATTTACTTTAAATATCTCAAATACATATATGATGATATATGTCAAATACCTTTATTTGACTATTTATTAATGTGTATTTAATATCATATATTAAAAATAAACACACATTAATTAGGAAATGACGGTTCGGCCCGTTCGCATGTATTTTTCGTTTAACGATTAAACGATTTATAAATAATCATCATTATTCATAAATGTTGCTCTAGTGCTCTACGAGTATGTTTCATTATTGAGACTCTCTCTAGATTCAGGTATATCCGTCACGAAATCCAATTTCATGTCCATAATCTATCCACCCGTAGATTATGACGATCACGGATAAACTAGCTGAATCATACAGGTCGAAGTCATTGCATACGTATAATCCCTCCGTCACAGGTATCCGGATAATCCCAGAGATATAGATGTAAACGTCAAATCTCTATAGGTATTATCCCGTCGATGTATCTATTAGAAATCTCTAAATAACATTCGGAACTTACTTCCGAAGTATACTGTGGCCACAGATTTAACAGACTGCTAATAGTATATGGACTACCTATGCTCTGTACACAGAACTGACGGATCCTATCTTGACACAAACAGGATATCATGAGGATCGATCCACACCCAACGAACAGGCGGAGGTCTGATCTAAATAGATCGGTGACGTGACTGCCATCTAAGTATGGAGGATGTCTCATATATCCACAGTGGTGTCTCAAGTCGAAGGACCACTTGCTACTCAACCCGAGAAGATTCTTATTGACGTTGGTGTACCATCCATTAAGAATCTTCGGTGAGCCGTTCAGTGTTTATCCACTATAAACACCTACACGTCTATACGAGTCTCCATAGACTCATGGTTCATTGGGATAAACCATCGGACCAAGTCTCGATATACGATATGTACTAGTCTCAACGGATTTGACTAACCGACCCGTGTTAGCAAATCTTGACCAGGAACTATGTTTGATAATATACATATAGCAGTGACACTTCCCAATGTCAATTACAAACTAACTTTGTAACTGTGTACTGCATTATATATTATCGGGCCTTTGTCTAATATATACATATCACTAAACCACATTTAGTTTCAATCTAATCGTAATCAGATTGAATACGTATATAAAAACAAGAGGTGCAACCATAAATAAGTAATATTATGGAATAAGGGGATGTTCGTATTCATGAATCAGACATAAATACGGTCCGGATTGGCGCTCTGAGCACCAACCCCAACAATTTCTCCCACTTGCTCTAGTGCCAATCTACGGTATCATATACACGTCTCAATGTGTATCATATGCACATGGCCCTCAAAAGCTCACCTGTACTTAAGAGGCATGAAACAAGTCCGCTATGAAATATTGAGTTTGTCAAACAAACTCCATCCTTTCCCATAGTCAGCATCATTCATATTTTGTAGAATCTAGATTATACATTAATATGACTCTGATGCTACATCTGTATTATGCTACAACTGCTGAGTTGTCCAAGTATTTAAGGATCAAATCTAAAATACTATGAAGACAACCGCAAGCACAATAACAATTTAAAACTTTTAATTTTATAAGGTCACTATGCAACTTCATAAGTCAATACTTTATAAGTTGCATTTAATTCCACTATAAAAGTAGAATCCTTCGTGACACTCCCACTGCATCTTTTCTGACTCTTTATGACGTAGACTGTCTAACGTCATAATTAGTCTCAAAACTAATATGACCCTAATGGTTGCAGACTATATTCTCCATGAATTAGAAACTCGTTCTTAATATCTCAAAGATCACAAAGAACGTGTTTCAAGATCCATCATATGGTCTATAGGATGTCAAAATAACTCGTAACAATTACGATTAAATCGACATCGATAATCGCACATAATAAAGTATTTATTATGTCATCATCAAATGATACATAAGATTGATTAGACATTCTAATCAATATCTCTTTCGAAAAAGGAATCATCATTTATGAAAGATGAATACTTTATATAAGACACACAATAATTGTCCAACAGTTATACTAACTGTCATACAGATAGCCTAGTTATGTCCTTTATTAGATCATATCTAATGTACGAATAATAGGAGTATCTCACAAGTCTCTTGGTTTTATATCTTATATAAAACTTTATATCAAATATAACAGAGACTACTCCCACTGATTTCACGGAGTAAAGAAGACTTAGGTAAATCTTTTACCTCACAAACATCTCATTATTACTATAATAATGATAATGTCGTTAGGATATATAACACTAGAAAGTAATTTGTACGCTCCCACTAACCCTTTTATCACATATGTATTCTATATACTTTGACAAGATCGGACAATCTGACAATATCAAAAATAGAGAACACATATTTCTGGAAGACTTATCCGAGTCTACAATAGGCTCTATAAGCTAGCACACTAAACTGCGATTTCAACAGAATACAAACTCTAGGGCCATTCCAGAATGAACTCTTCAAACAAGGAAATCACAAATGATATCTTATTCGAATAAGTCATCCAAAAACGCCACTTTGCATTCTTTTGCTAAAATATACAGTTTAATGTCAACATCAACCAATATATCTAAATTGTTCAATTAGTGTGACAAGAGATAAGTTTTCTCAGAATCTACAATAGATTGCTGAGTATAAAATTTCTCACTGTCATACTATAAAGGTCAAACCTTTAATAAGCTCACATTGCTTCCGTTGTGCAAACAATTAGCACATATCATGAACTAATTCATAATGAAAGCGTAATCAAGTTCAAAACTTGATCGTAGTAAGCTATGAACAATCTTAGATCTATGGTTCAATGGTGAACTTCCAGAATCGATATCAAATATCGCTTCCATTATAAGTTATAGGATAATTTTTTTTCTTCAGTAAGAAAACAACGGAACCATTAAGTATCAAATACTCGTGAATGATTCTGTTATCCTATTGGACTTGTACGGAAGATGTATAAGGGTTGTTTCATCTTATTAATTACATAGTTCCATTTATAATTTATCATTCTCACATTTGACTTCAATAAGTCAAGTCTTTTCTACAATAGTTAACATCTGATGTTACACTCCAAGTAATAAAATAATTTTATTACTTAGGATCGTAGGAAAGATATTCTATTAAATAGAATACAATATTCTATTAAACAGAATAAACGATAAACTTTTACTTATACCTCCAAGGTGTAAGTAATTTCCATTATATAACTATTATATAAAAGAAACATTCAAATCTTAAACTTTTCAAGATTCAAATTTTCTACCTATACATATCATATATGCAACTGTAGAAAATAATGGAACATTAATTAAAGAGATGAATTAGTGTTACTGGAGTATAACCCCAAGAGTATTGATACCAATTCGGTAACATTCAATATCAAACGAATCAAATCATATAAGATTCAATTGCTCCCACTACTCAATTCCATCAAGATGGAATCGTGGAAGAATAATATTGAATATGAATCATATTCACTGAATAACCTTAGAACTAATTGCTTTAAATTCATACGTTTGATCGTATCAAAGATCTTTGAACAGTTCAAAGACATGTTATGAATTTTGAGGATAGAATTCTCTAAAACCTTTAGATTGAATATATTTGAACAAGTCAAAAATGTTCAATCTACGTTTCATCAGAACGGATTGAAAGTACTTGATACTTTCAAGACTTTCAATATGTGTTCCTTCAGAAACACATAACTAAGTTATGACAATTCATCAACTAAGTTACGAAGTATAGAAAACTACCTTAAGCAATTATTATTCATTAAACTACATACATCAAATGTATCAGTTAAATAAATCTGGTGGTCCAATGACAATCATTGGTTAAATGAGATTTTAATCACTTTCCTGAATACAATATTCATTAAATGGTAAGGATATGTGGTGTGATCTAGTATCAAACCATCCTTTACCATATGGATTGAGCATCCAATACTTAAGTGATTAAATTCATAAAGCACCGTTCTAAATTATTTACTTTACCGAATAATTTTTCTTACTGTTTATCTCTACGTCAATGACACTATTAGTTATTATAAAATATGTAACAATTGTTTATAAGGAACAAGTGACTATCCAATAGTCGCAAGTTCCGATATTAAATATCAAAGCAATCGTTAACCAATATTTCAAATAACTAGACGGGAGATCTGGTATCCAATACCTATAGTTGTAGTATTGTGAAAATCAATATTTTCTATACACAATATACGCATCTCCTTTCTTTAGCTTTACTATTTGCATTCAACTATTCACAACAATTGTAAATAACTGATTAGCAAATTGTGTCAGACACATTACCTCTAAAGGTAATTAAAGCTTAGAAACGTCATTACTAGATAAACAAATACCTAATAGGGCTTTCTAAATGCCAGTCAAGAATCTCGAGACATGAACTAATTCAAGTCAATTCTTACTGCATAAGAAACTATTGTCTCTAAAGTATTATATCCTAAAGGGGATATCTATCTAGATTATCTATCATGACTTAGAAACTAAGTCACTAACCATCTTTATTTTTGAAGAAAATCAGAACAACAGTTCCCGATGGTTTAGACTAATCTAATAATATCCTAGTCTAGTAGTATCTAGAACCTATTCTAGAATAACTGCAACCAAGAGTCAAGACAGATAACATATCAAAATATGTGTGCAGTAAATAAAAGTTTAATTCTATATAAACAATAGAATAAGGAAACAAACAAGCGGCAATTTCCATAATAACATACACTGCCTAAGTTATGGAATATTTTAAACTTAGCAGTGCCTCCCACTATTTTTACGTAATGCCGTAATCCCCAACGGAAAGACGAGAATTCAATAATTAAATCGAATTCCATAATGGGAAGAGGACCCCATGAATATATTTCGACTCACAGCAGAGGCACGGTCTCGCCTACGTATATTCACAGGTAGACAACTAATTGTCAATCACTCACCAGTGACTCCGAGGTTCCGGTCCTGGCCGTTTCTCGTTGTCGCTGCGAAGGCAGGCCCACAAGGAGATGTACCAAGGTTAAACTCGTCAATGATAAACTCAAGTTACTTGCGTACTCCTGACAGTTAGGGCACGTTCAGGATTCCGCTTTCGCTTGAATTTATCTAGTATCTAATATACATTCGGCATAAATAAATTTCTATCAGCTACATCCTCACATCAGAGGCACGGTCTCGGATGTAGTCAACGAAAAGATATTTATAAACCGTATTGACAAGACGGACCAAGAAACAAGTATTCCAAATACTAGTTACTTTAAAACCTTATTAAGCGGGGATATTCCATTAAGTGTCATACACCCTAACTCTAATCAAATTAGATTATAACATGCATGTATAAAGTCAAGAAAACATGATTAAACATTGAATAAAACAAGCTAATCATTTATGAAGGCCTAGAATCAGACTCGCTCTGATACCATTTTGTAGGGGGTTTTTAGGGGCAGAATCCGGTAACGCAGCGGAAGCGGTGGAAAATCGTATTTTCCGATTTCAAAAATTTTTCTCGGATTAATTAAATAAACATATTTATTTAATTATCCAATAATCAAATTATGAAATAAAATTCAATAAATCATATTTAGGTGAATTTACCAAATTACCCTTACTTTGGTATTTTGTCCATTTTAGTCCGAAATTGATCTAATCAATTTTGAATGATTCTAAATCATTTTTAAGATGAACTTAGCATCTTCAAAACATCAAAACACCAAAAGCAACAAAATCCCCAATTTTGTTCATCATGGCCGAATGCACCATTAGGGTGCCAAATTGTGCACTTTGTCATTTCATGCTTCAAAACACATCAAGATGTAATCCAATCAACATGAAACTTTATATGCATCATATACACATCCAAATACACAACATATATGAAAATCCCCAAATTTGGAATTGGTCATGAACCCTAATTTTTTAATTTCTTCAAATTGGACAAATTAGACCAAATTGGTTAAATCAATTACTTTAATCATCTTTCTTCCATCCAATCAAAGTCTCAACACAATGAAACAACTCAAGATCAAATCTAGGTCATCTAAGAGTGGGTCAACAACTCTAGATTAGCAACATGGTTTCCAAAACCTTAAAAGAAAGCTTATAACTACAATAGTCACAACCTTCCTTCATCATACATGCTCAACACTTCCATCAAAACTTCCATCAACAAAAACACAAGGAATAAAGAAAGAAATAACCTAAGAACATCATATGTTAAAGTCTAGATCCTAAGGAACATTTTCCTTTCTAATAGCAAGTTGGGAAAAAACACTAAAATCCACTACAAGAAAAGGCCTTTACTGACACTAAGGTTAGTGACACTAGGCTAAAAGTGTCAGAAACGACGTGTAAATGGGCCTATTTCCGTGTTTTTCACTTAAATATCAATAATTACTGACACTATGGTATCAGCGATTTTAGTGTCAGTAATTACTATTACAATAGTATCAGTAAGAAATAAAAAAAAAAAAAAACGCGTAGTCGTCTGGAGTCGAACCAACACCTCGCGGAAGTGACGTTTTTCGCATATATTACTGACACTAGAGTATCAGTAAATTTAGTGTCAGTAATTAATGATACCTTAGTATCAGTAAAAAAATTAAAAAAAAATTATTTCCTTAAGTCTGCTGGGACTCGAAATTGTAACCATTGATATAAATTTTTTTTTTATTGTAAGGCTTTACCACTGGGCCAAATCGTGACTTTTGTTCTATTGTGTTAGGTTATTTTACTTATTTTGTTAATCCCTTCCCACATATTCATAAAATTTCAATTTTGGCTCTGTCCTAACCCTAATCTCCGAATTGATTTCATCACTCTCTTCTCTGCTCTCAGCCTCTCACGATCACAAGTCATGACTATCATCACTCATCACTCATCATCGGTCTTCTCTGGTTGGTTCACAGTCTGCTCTCGGTCTCTCATCTCAGCTTCAGGTGCCTCGATTGCTTGCTCTCAGAAGTTGGATCTCAGTCTCTCATCTTAGGTGCCTTGGTAATTCTTATCTCTTGCCACCCCTCTTCCAGATATTGCTCTTTAATGTCACTTGCTCTTTAATCGATCAGTTTGTGAAGCAAGCTTCGAATCAGAAAGGTGCAGCACTCGGCTCCGTCATCGTCGAAGCCACTTTGCAGCCCTCGCTCTTTGCTTTCTCTGAGATTCTTGTTGTTCCCAATATTGCCGAGGTAACTGAAATTTGTTATTTTTAGGGTTTATACTCATAGTTTCTTTATTATGTTCCTATTTTTTTTTTTTGTTCTTGTATTGGTCGAGTTAGAGATTAAATTATGTGTCAAAAAAAGTTTACCTTCTGTTTGGTTGCTGAGAAAATGGAGGAAAAGATTTGGAAATGAAATTACGGTCATTTTGTGGCTTATGTTCTTTGTCTTGATCAGAGTTCATGTTCAATCAATGATATTTATTGTATAATTCATTTTGATTTTTTTTTTTTGGGTGGTGATATTTGTAGCATTAGTTTTATTTGAAAGATTTAAGCATTGAAGGGATAATTTTATAGTAGAAAGGGGTATGAGAGTTGGGAATGCATTATCATGAATCTGAATTTTCGCTTCTATTATTGAGGAATGCATCAAAACTTGGTTTTGAAAATTATTTTCTCAGAGCTTGGGTAGAAAATGGATGAGAATGGCCAAAATTCTGGACCATTGCGGGAGGAGCTAGTGCAAATGGCTACTAAGTTTCTGTCGAATGCAACAGTTAGAAACTCTTCAGTCATCCATAGGCGAAGCGAATGTTTCTTGAGAATATGGGCCTTAGGAAAGACGAGATAGATGAAGCCTTTCGTCGTGTTCCTGTAAGCACATTGTTTCTCTTGATTTTCAAATATTTTTCTATTCAACTCAATTACTCGAATGATCATTTTTGGATGAGTTCTATCTTTCTCTTATATTCTTTTGCATACAAATGCAGGATCCGCCTTCAAATATAACAACGGAGCAGAATATTACCCCAATTCAACGTAAGTTTTTAACATTTTCCATCCCTTAAGAGGTCTTTAATGCAGCATTCATATCCCAGATGTTGAAATTGATAATTGCTTTACTGCCATCACATTTGGAATATCATTGCATGTTGGCCCATAATCTAAAATAGATGAACAGTCAAAGGCAGTCAGAAAGGTTCGACCACAAGTGACAGCACTAGCAACATCTCCACCATCTCGGTTTTACTGGACACATGCTTTTGTTTTTGTGGGTTTTCTTGCCGTTTCTTGTGCTGGGACAACTAATTTTTTGAAGGTACTTGAAAAACTTTTGTACACCAGGTCATAAAGTTAGATGCCTTGTAGTTTTTATTGTCCAGTAGTATTATTATGGCTTTACCATTCATTTATGTATGCCTCGTTTAGAACGTTATTTTGCCAAGGTTGAAGTCTTGGATTCGGAAGGCTGTTTTAGAATAACATGTTGTCTCTGCAAAGAAATCAAAACCAAGCCTGCTCGAAGATGTTACAGTTGCCGCCGCCAAGTCAGCCAGCACTGCAGCTGCTGATGCAGCAAAAGCAAGCATGGAGATTTTGAACACAAAAAACAAAGGTGGTATTATTTGGATTTGCTTTTTTCCGTAATTTAACATATCTAGAAATGGTCGGTTGTCACATTGTTTAATAACACATAACTGTTGGTCGGTTACTCGTTTTTTTACAAGTTCTATTCTGCCTATTTTTTGGCTGGCTCTTTCATAACTTCATATGTACACATGTTATGAACATATGTTGTTCAAGTTTATTGTTGCATGACCAACTGCATTACAGTGTCTGTTTTACAGATTTTGCAGGAAAAAGAGAGAGAGAGACAAATTATTTATAGAGTAATTGATATACAGATTACACCCATATGGAAACCTATCTGGGTGTACCGTTAAGGGATATTATGCTTGTCCACTTTGTGGGATAGGAAATATTTGTTAGTTCGTCATTTATTAGATGTGATGCACATTGAAAAAAATGTGTGTGAAAACATCTATGGTACAATACTTCATCAAGCAGGCAAGACAAAGGATGGGATTAATGCTAGAAAAGATCTTGATCACCTCAAGGTTAGGGAAAAACTAGTGCCTGACACAAATAGCAATGTCCTACCTCCAGCACCATACACTTTGAGTAAAAAAGAGAAGAAAATGTTTTGTGAAACCTTGCAAGGTATCAAAGTTCCAAATGGGTACTCTTCCATTCTAATAATAAGAGTGTATCAATCTTTACATTCTAATAATAAGAGCGGTAGTGTGACTTGGGTATCTGTGAAGGTACAAAGTTATGATATATATATATATATTTTTGTGATATGCAACAATGAGAATATTTAGAATATGTCTAAATGAACTAATATTGATATGATAATTCTTTTTTATAGTGTCCAATGCAGCCTGGAAGTTTTGAATGCGGTTATTATGTGATGAAATACATGCAGCAAATTGTAACAAATGTGAACATTCTAAAAGACAATGTAAGTTAACAATAGTTAAGTTTTATCACTAGTCAATTAAGATATCTTACTGTTTAAAATTCTAACTTATAAATATTTTAAAGTTCAAGGGATTAATGAGTACACTCTGGAAGATATAACGCAACTCCGTGATGATTGGGCAATATATGTTGCACATATAATCACACAGTATAATGAAGAGGTAATTACAAGGACATGTTTTACAGAGGTGATTATTACTTCCTATTTTTTCACTTTAATTCATGACATATTGGGAAATCTTCTATTCTTGCAGAATACAAATGACAAGGACAACATAGCTATTGTTCGTTGAGTTAATGAAGTAGTATGGTATTTCTCTTTTCTGTAAATTAATACATTCTTGTTTCTACTTTTAGCTTAGAATTTTTTCCCCAGATTTTTTACTTCAGTGAAAGCAATATGTCTCGATGGGTTTAATTTGGTGGGTTAATTTGTTTTATTTGTGAGTTTTGCTAGTGGGTAAGATTGCTTTGAGACTTGAAAGTTAAAACAATCATGATGTAAAATATTCTATTAACAGTGTCTCGATGTTCTCTATGTCAGACATGAACTTGGAGATAGTTTTTTACCTGATGAAGTTTTGCCATGTTCTGATTGATACTTGTTGAAACCTTTGGGGGATATGGCACCTGTCATCTGATGTGCTTTGAGGTGCAGCATGAATGCTATGGAAGCAGTATTTGATATATTGAGATCTAACATGTTTATCTCATCTATTTTTATGGCAATTACCTGGAATGTTACATTCTAGTACATTTTGAGCTTTGAACTTTTAGTTTCCAGGAATTCCATAATGAACAACTATCTTGTCATCTTGATTTGCTTCCTGCATTTGGAAACAGTATTAGATCATGTCATCTGATAAACTTCATCTGGTTCATGAGATCCTTTTATTTCAGTTTTATGTCCGTCTATATATATATATATATGTGTGTGTGTGTGTGTGTGTGTGTGTTATTGATTTGTTTGTTTTGGTGATTATGTAGCGGTATGAAAGATACAACTTGTTATTATGGATGCCATTTGGTTTTTATATGCATGCTCTTAGGTTGTTGGTATGGTTATTGTCAATAAGTGCTTTATGTGACAAAATTAGATTAGGGTTATATTTTGTATTTTTATTTGGATGTATTTAATGTTTTTATTTATGAAGATATCGATTTTTTTTGGAAGTCCATCTAATTCTTAACATTTGGTTTATAATTTCAGATTTTGTGCCAGATATCATATTGTTGGGGGATTGTTGCAGGCTTCTCAACAAGTATCATGAATTTTGGTGGGGGCATGACATTTTGATGGGACTTTAAGAGTAGTTTTTGAAATATATATATGTTAATTTAAAGATTGTCTATGGAGTTTTTGTATTCATCATGTGATATTGTTGAATTGATTAATACGATTAATCTATTATATTGCGAATTTTATATAAATGTAATTTTTTAGTTTTTTATTTCATTGAGTTGGTATATATATATATATATATATATTTTTATGATTAATTTAATTACAAAAAATAAGAAATATAATTGTGAAATAATACGATTTTTAAATTTTAAAAGATATTGACGGATATTGATACTATAGTAACAATAATTACTGACACTAAAAATCAAATATATGCGATATACTGATACTGCAGTAACAAAATTTACTGACACTATAGTATCACTAAATACTGATGATATAGTGTCAATAATTTACTGACACTAAAATAGTGTGAGAGATTACTGATACCATAGTGTCAATAATTTTCTGATACTACAGTATTAACGTTTACTGACACTAAGAATCACTGACACTAGAAACTAGTGTCAGTGATTTCTGGCTGCGGCAACACTGACACATTTATATAGTGTCAGTAAAACCCTTTACTGACACTAATTTAGTATCAGTAAAAGCCTTTTTTCTTGTAGTGATCCAAGCTTTCTTTGATTTCTTCTTTCTTTCTCACAAGCTTCATTTGCTTCCATTAATGGAGTTTTTCTTTAAAGTGTATTAGGTTAAGAATGAAATGAAATGAAAAACAATATATACTTGTATCAAAATGGCCTTGGCCGAAATTCACTAAAGGAAATACAAGTTTTGTAATTTCAATTTCATTTCACTTTACATTTAATCAACTTGATAAAATATCTTAATAACACTTTATAGATATTTATATTAAGTCAACAAATGCAACTAAGAAGAATATAAATCTTATATTTAAGTGTTATGGCCGAAATTAATGAAAAATAAAGGAAAAAGATATTTTCATTTTCAAACAATTTTGAACAAATATCTTAAGAAGTCAAAATCAATTTGACAACCTTTTTCCTTTAATGTATAAGTCAACAATTGCAACTTATAATCATTTCCTAACTTTATCATTTGATGATATATTTATATTTTAATTATATTAATCATTTAACAATTAAATAATTAAATAATTAATTAAATACAAATATATCAAATATATGTATTATATTTACTTTAAATATCTCAAATACATATATTGATGATATATGTCAAATACCTTTATTTGACTATTTATTAATGTGTATTTAATAATATCATATATTAAAAACAAACACACATTAATTAGGAAATGACGGTTCGGCCCGTTCGCATGTATTTTTCGTTTAACGATTAAACGATTTATAAATAATCATCATTATTCATAAATGTTGCTCTAGTGCTCTACGAGTATGTTTCATTATTGAGACTTTCTAGATTCAGGTATATCCGTCACGAAATCCAATTTCATGTCCATAATCTATCTACCCGTAGATTATGACGATCACGGATAAACTAGCTGAATCATATAGGTCGAGGTCATTGCATACGTATAATCCCTCCGTCACAGGTATCCGGATAATCCCAGAGATATAGATGTAAACGTCAAATCTCTATAGGTATTATCCCGACGACGTATCTATTAGCAATCTCTAAATAACATTCGGAACTTACTTCCGAAGTATACTGTGGCCACAGATTTAACAGACTGTTAATAGTATATGGACTACCTATGCTCTGTACACAGAACTGACGGATCCTATCTTGACACAAACAGGATATCCTGAGGATCGATCCTTACCCAACGAACAGGCGGAGCTCTGATCTAAATAGATCGGTGACGTGACTGCCATCTAAGTATGGATGATGTCTCATATATCCACAGTGGTGTCTCAAGTCGAAGGACCACTATGCTACTCAACCCGAGAAGATTCTTATTGACGTTGGTGTACCATCCATTAAGAATCTTCGGTGAGCCGTTCAGTGTTTATCCACTATAAACACCTACACGTCTATACGAGTCTCCATAGACTCATGGTTCATTGGGATAAACCATCGGACCAAGTCTCGATATACGACATGTACTAGTCTCAACGGATTTGACTAACCGACCCGTGTTAGCAAATCTTGACCAGGAACTATGTTTGATAATATACATATAGCAGTGACACTTCCCAATGTCAATTACAAACTAACTTTGTAACTGTGTACTGCATTATATATTATCGGGCCTTTGTCTAATATATACATATCACTAAACCACATTTAGTTTCAATCTAATCGTAATCAGATTGAATACGTATATAAAAACAAGAGGTGCAACCATAAATAAGTAATATTATGGAATAAGGGGATGTTCGTATTCATGAATCAGACATAAATACGGTCCAGATTGGCGCTCTGAGCACCAACCCCAACAATATCATCACTATTTGTAAAAGACATTGTGGTTTTTGTACAAATTAACTATGTGACAAATGAAATTTCCATTTTATCATTTTGTAATTAGATTACTTGAATATATAAATGATAAAAGTCATTATGATTAGTTCCGGATTAATAAGATATGAGACAGTATCAATACACTAAAGGTTTAATCATTAAATATCTCTAGTCGTAGTATTATCGAGACTGAACATCGATAATGCGGAATAGACTAGTGTTACAATTGTGTGCGTTATTGAAGTGTAACGACATAGTTCTCATATATTTGGGTATTGGATACTCATGCAAGTGTAATGGGAGGTTCTGTTTACCGATGGTATTGAAACAGCTTCGCTCTGGATAGACCCCTCAGAATCTCATTGGTAGTATGACTATGTGTCTATGGGAATCCGAATCAGGGTATGTGTATTTGGTCTTAACCTGAGACATGCATCGCTAATACTTGCGACAATCAATACACTTTGGTTTTGGTCGTCCGGAGCTTTAACAGGTTCTGTGTACGCCTCTTCTGGGTTTATTGAGAATCATAGTGTATTGGGTGTGATGTCAAGATGGAAGTATCACTTCAGTCATATAGAGATGATGATCACGCAGGGATACGAAACTGGAACTCTAATATGTTGCAACTATCGGGATAATATAAGAAGGTCATGATTATCCGATTAAAGAGACTAGTTGCTAGTGATTCGATATATACTTCGTACGGGGCAGACACAATTCCAGCCACTGGCCTAGCATGTGACATCCGATGCTGGATCGCAATACGCAATACTTGGTATAATATGCTTGATATAGATTATGTATTCTTTAAAAGAATATTTATTGAGAATTGGGTAGGCACGGTGCTTTGCTAGAAGCCAACCATGTCTTGTAAATCGGTAAGAACGTGGTACCGGGTACGCACGTGTTCGGATAGTCCGACGACCAGATTTACTGCCAACATATCCAAGAATCCCATGGGTCGCTTCCCAAAGATTCACCGATGACGTTTGACTCGAGCGAAATTAATCCATGATTAATTATAAGAGAGAGAAAATTAATCTAGGATTAATTACGGCAAGAATTTATCTGGGATAAAATTCGATTAGAAGAGAGAGAACGATTAATTTGGAATTAATTGATTAAATAATATATTTGATATATTAATTGAAATTAGATTTCGACGCAGAATTAAAATTGGATTCTAATTCGGCGAACGAATTAATTTAGAATTAATTCATAAGCGACTTTAATAATAATTTTACTAGGCATAATTATTTAATTAAATTAGATTTAATTATGTCGCAACGAAAATTCGTTAATTCGGAATTAAACGAACCCGAGCCCGAAATGTGTTTAGCGGGCCCACTCGAATTTTGAATTTAAAGTGGGGCCCACCAAATCACATCACTAGTCAACTATATTAAACTTTTGGTTGATAGAAGTTGGTGGTTAGTTGGTAGCTTGTAAAACACACAAGTTTGATTTGAATGACATATACCAAATATTGCTTTTGTAAATGGTATTGATTTTAGAAGTCAAATACACAACAGAAAAAATTATCTCTCTCTCCATTCCTCAAGAAATTACCGTGACCTTGCTTTCCTCTCCTAGAAATTTTGTTTCAAAATTTCTTCATTGCTAGCACAACAATGAGTCATTCAAGGTGTTAGGGAAACAAATCCTTGAGTTTGGAACACAAAGAGAATGCTTGTAGCTCTTCTTCTTCTACAAAAGTTTTAAACTTCCAACATCCTACGAAACCGATCAATGTAAGTTTTTTTTTTCCGCAACTTCGTTGAGTATTCACACTAATTTCTACTTAGATGATCCTTGGCATGTTCTAGGAACCTTACACGTTAAACCCCTATAAATATTTTATCTCTTAAGCACCATTGATTCTATAATGAACAATTAATTCATAACAATTATGAATATAAAACTTTCTATTCCCAATAGAAACGTTGAGCGCTAAAATTGTTCAAGTCCTGAATCAACTCTTAAAAGAAATATTCATATGCTTCTCGTAAGAATGAGTGAATTCCATATCTATGTAAAACGTTCCCATCCACACCAAACCATACCCCCAAAATACGTAGTTATTGGCTGAGAATGCAACACCAACCTCACCATAGTAGATCAAAGGACATAGCCTGTAATGCAGGAGTTCGTAGTACAATCAGGATTAAGATCGAATCCATATATGACCATCTATTAGATAAAATGAATTTCTTCAGTTAACAGATATTAAAAGAAATTCGTATTTATCTGAGTCCAGTCCTATATGATCTCATCATACAAGGTGCCTCAATTCCCATGTCACTACATGAACGATCCCAGATCAATGTCGTCATACAAGTATATAATGGACCGCATCTATAGATAAACCACAAACAAAATACCCTATTTGTTTGCTCTCTATGGACTATTTAGATTACTAACTCCAGACTTAAATCCTCTCGTGCATCAAATATACACTAAGTCTGAAGGTACAAGAGTAATCAAGGTAAACAAGAAAATTGGACAATATGTTATATAAATCAAACAACTTTGATAAAATGAATAATGCATTTATTATTATTACAATAATCAATTCCGTTTACAATACATGAAGCTCTAGGACATAGATCCCAACAGCATATAGATCCAGTCATGTTTCTTCTATGTGTGATTGAGAAACTCAGTTGTGACTGGTTAAGTTGTTTTATGAGTTGGTCTTCTGCTGCAGTATTGCCTGATGGTATATTGTCGACGTTAGATAAGTCGTAATGATAACTTTGTGTGCTGTTAATGTAGAGAAGATAAATCATCAATTACCTTAGAATTTAATATACGTAGAATTGAATATATATCTTCCGATTGTTGATTTGGGATGTGAAACATTAAATTGAGTAATAACAGGAATCAATAACTGAATATAGGAATTTGACACAAGAGGGATTCCCAATACTTTGCTGTCTCTCTCTATTGATATCTTTTAATTATTTTTCTTAATCTTTACTTTAATTACCAATTCAATCTATATCTTTTCATTAAATTACTGCTAACATTTTGTTTAAGTAAGTCAGTTCTTTGTAACCATCTCTATGAAGAATCAACACCCCAACTATGATGCGATAGCTGCAAGTACTTTTTTGGGCGTAACCAAATTTTGGCGCCGTTGCCGGGGATACGGTTTACAAGCAAAAAGAGCATGTTTGATTGGTCAACAAAAAAAAGTGGTAACTTCATTCCATCTTATTTTTTTTATTATTATTTACTTATTTATTTTATTTTATTTCAATTTCATTTTTAGTTTAGTTTTGATTATTAGTTTATTTTTTTAATTATTTATTTATTTCATTAAATTTATTTCAGTTTTAATTTTAATTTTGAATTTTATTTATTTATTTATTTTTAGTTTATTCTTTTATTTTTGTTTCTAGTTTTATTTGTGTTTAATTGCATGCCTAGACGTATGGATAGGTTTGGTAGATTTGTTAGGATTCGAGAAGAAAACTCAGACTCAAAAATTCAGTTTGATAATCTTTTTGTCACACCATCCACTTCTAGCACACACAATATGAGTGAGTACGAGAGACCACCCATGAGGACTCTTGAAGAGTACCTCCATCACACTCGAATAGCTACACCATCATGCATCATGTTTCCTCCTAATGCACCACATATAGATTTTAAACCTGGAATGATACAGTATCTCCCAACCTTTCATGGTGGAGAACGATAACCCTTATATTGACATTAGAGAATTTGAAGAGGTTGTAACAACTTTTCATGATCGGTTTGAGACTATAGACACAATTAGATTTAAGTTCTTCCCATTTGCCCTTAAGGATAGAGCTAAAAGCTGGTTGTATTCTTTGAGACCTCAGTCAATAAGATCATGGGGCGAGATGACACATGCATTCTTTATCAAATACTTCCCACACCATAAAACAAATGCCCTGAAAAAATAAATCTCTACCTTCTCCCAGAAAGACGGTAAAGCCCTTTATCAAACTTGGGAGAGGTTTAAAGATGTTAGCTAGTTGTCCTCATCATGAGTATGAGAGTTGGCGTTTAGTAAGTTATTTTTATGACGGTCTAACCCCTAGAGAGCGCCAATTCGTTGAGACGATGTGCAATAGTGAGTTCATCCGAAAAGACCCTGATGAAGCATTAGAGTACTTAAATGACTTAGCTGAGAAATCTCACTCTTGGGCCACAACAATGATACCATCCTACTATGAACCCAAATGCTTACCTAAAATGAGAATTGTTTCTGCAGTGCCAATTACTTTAATTGAAACAGACACGATAAGTTTGGTGATGAATAGGGATGGTAAAATCCAGACCCGGGTCCGGATCTGGAAAGCATTTTCATTGCTCCGGGTCCGGATCCGGATCCTGGTAAATATACACGGGTCCGGACTCGGGTCTATCCGGTCCGGATCCGGATCCGGATATCCATTTTTTATTTTTTTATTTTTTAATTATATTATATTAATTTATATTTATATTTGTATTTTGTCAATTTTATTAGTTTTATTTCAATTCTTTTATATTTTTAATTATATTATATTATAATTTTTTTATATGCATATTATTTTATATTTTTTATTATATTTTAATTTACTATATTTAATTATTATTTTTTTTTCCGGACCCGGATTCACCCGGGTCCTGATTTTAAGACCCGGGTCCGGATATTTTAATCACGGACCCGGGTCTACCCGGACTCGGATCGTCCGGGTCCATGCGGATCTGGTTCTTCCTGCCATCCTGATGAATGTCATATTATATATAAATTTAAATGCTCTTAATTCTCATTCCCATGTAATAGAAAATATTTTTATGTATCAAGACGTTAAACTTACCATGTAAAAAGAATATGAATAACTCTTAAACAAGTAAACTAATGCACCTTTGATGTCGAAAAAAACAATTATGTCACGGAGTGTGAGTGAACCTCTATGTGGTCAACATCCATAACAAAGTCAAATTGTGAGGATATAAAAGAAATTCAAAGGTGTAAAATTAGGTATCCAACCAATACCAAAAGTTGAAAGGTAGATATAACGAACAAGCACTAATTCAAAACAATGTTCTTGATAGGTATCTTTTGGTTATGTATCGAAAGTGGCATTTATAGAATCATTGAGATATTACTTAACTAACATTTCTAAATTTATTATTAAGATATTTTTGTTAAATAATAAAGTCAAAATATAATAATTTTTTTTCAACCATATGAATTCATTCTTTCATCCCTTATTATGTAATATTTCAAGTGTATAAAGTGTTGAGACAAACCCTTATTTTATAGGCACAATGAGTCAAGTAAATAGGTCATAATATAAGGAATAATTATCCTTATTTAGGCAGATAGTGTGTAATATCCCAAATTTTCGGAACATTTATGAAAGGTTCCCGAATTGAAGTTTAGGTTTCGGAACGAGTCGATATTGGAGAATAAGAGTTTCTGTGTTAAAACATGTATTGGAATGTCTTGAAGTGAAGTTCCGTTGAATTGGAAATCGTGATATTTAAAAGAACTAATGATGCGATTTAAGTATTATTTTATGCGGAGAAAGTTTATTATTTCAGCTATGGAATTAGCAAACGAACTTCGATTGAGGTGATTCTTGAACTGTTGAACTCATTTTTCCGATTTGAACAACTTTCGTGTTAAACACTTTTTGAAATTTTGACCAGAAGGGTCTCAATTATAGGAATTGCCTAAGCAGCAATGAAAAAGGACCAAATTGCAATTTCGTGGGGGCAAGATGCAATTTTCAGAAACTTTCATTATAAATACCTCATAGTTTGCATATTTACGAAAATGGAAAAGTTTTCATCACTCTCCAAAATGACCCCCCACTACGCATGAAGGAGAAGCAACTGGATGATCAGCCACCAACCACCAGTGGCATGGTTTGCGACGCTCGGCCACCCTGCTCCGAGTGGTGGTCGGCGGCAGCCCCCAGAACGTACGTTAGAAACGACGGAGAGAGAGAGAAATGCACGACTTGTTTTTCCCGATCTCGGCTCGTCCTTTCAATCAACGTATCGAGCAATCCGTCAAATCAACCTCAGATAGTACTACAAGGTTGTGGAGTCGATTTTTTCGATGGGTGCTCGATTTCGCGCAAAACGAGAGAAGAAGGTTCCATGAATAGTGAAGCTCGTTTGAATATTAGTTCCCATTCGAATTCTGTCGATTCCTACATGTTCGTGGGAGCGTAGGGTGCGCTATTTCGCGAAGCGAGAGTGAGAGCGTAATAGGAAAAGAAAGAACCTACCCGCTCTTTCACTTGACTTGCGGAACTTACTTTCCTATCTCTAGTACTTTGTGTCCGACTGTCCGTCGATACTCTCAGAATTTCAATTTGACTAGGATCATGAGTGTTTGTGAGACCAGGTAAGTATTTCATGCGATGAATACCAACACATTGGCTGTTGTTTATTTGTAGGAAAGATTGAGAGCTTTATTTTTTGCAGGCATTTTCTCTTTACAAACTCTTTAACCATTGATTGACAATGAAGTTATTCTTTGATGCAACCTGTACATGTTCTACAAGAAATGAAAGCTTATCATTTGGCTTAGTTCTCTCTTTCTCTTTCCTTTTTGTTAGTTACATCAATCTGGCTTCAGTTCGCAAATTGTAATCATCCCCTGCAAAAGAAATACATTGGAAGAAGGCTGTGATTTTTGTTTCAAAACTCCATAAATTTTCTGACTTGGAAACAACTTTCCAAGTTGAAAGGATAAAGAGGCAAGGAAAGCTTGATATGTTCATGAATGCTTTTGCCAGGATGAGTCATAGCTTGCAAGTAATTGATTACCCTGTGGCTAACACCAGTGGTATCAAGAAACAGTCATCTATTAGTGTTTCAAAACTATCGTTTTACGTGCATTTTCAGACAAAAGGCCATAATAGTTTTAAATTAAGTTAACAGTAAGTTTATCGATTGATAGATATAAGTAAAATCTTTAGTAGTTCCTTGAAAGAAAAAGAAGCAGCTTTAGTTATGCTCTGATGTGTCTAAGTAGCCCAAGAAGGCTTTTAATTGGCTACAATTTAAGCCACTAAAGAAGTTGCTTAGACTCCAGCTACTGAATGTGCATACTTCCAACTGAAACTAGGCTAAAGAGGTTGCTTAAACTCCAGCTACTTGCTATTGCACTGAATACACGAGGGTTTTTTCACAAGCCACCATAAAAATTCCACAATAATCATGCATACTAAGTTTCAAACTTTATTTAAAAATATGATGAGTACTTGACATGCATTGTTCCAAACATTTCCATCTCGAATTTGCACTGCTAAGTCTACTAATACATGCTTTGCTCTCCTTAAAACCATATTCCATAATTAATGTCTTTACAAGAAGAAATCTTGAAAAAAATCTGTTTATTTGCTCGACTCTTTGCGCGATTTTGTACGCGAAGAAGAAAGAGAAATGTGTAAGGTTCAAACCTCCTGAGACAAAGTCACATGAAGGGATGTTTGATTAAGTGAATAATCCTCCAAGGGGCGCAAGCACACAAATTACAGTCCTAAAAGTTATAGAAACTAAAAGATAAAAAAATGCTCGTTTGAGTCTTCATTTGATCGGGCTTTTCTCTCTGTACGAGTGAGCTTTTATAGTGAAACTTGTAAACTGCTTGGGCGGTCCCAGTATCTCCCTGCAGCTGCTGGATCGTGCCTTCAACCGTTGGGCTGTGCGTTTCAACTGCTTGATCATGGGTTTAGCTTTTATAGTGAAGCTTGTAAACTGCTTGGGCGGTCCCAATATCTCCCTGTAGTTGCTGGGTCGTGCCTGTAACCGTTGAGCTACGTGTCTCAACTGCTCGGTTGTGGAGGGAAAACCGTCCAACAGCTGCGATCGTGGAAGCAACTGCATCATGCATTTTCGTCCTAATCGCTAATTCGGTCGTCTCAGCTCTTCGTCGCTCTTCGCTCCATCGTCATTCCTCCATTCGTTCTTTCCTTCGTCTTAGGGCGATTTCGTTCCAGGGTGACTAGAATTTCCTCTGTCAACAATTGTCCCCCAAATTTACCTTGATTGAACCGGAAGTGAAGATCGAGGTAAATTTTTCGGTCTTCCATCGGTGAAAAGGCGTATAGATCGGAATGATAGAAACTTGTATGGTCATTCCTCTTCGTCCTCGACCAGCCTATCACTCGGCCAATCCCTTAGTCCAGAGAATCTGTGGAATCAGGCTCTCTGCACTCCCCACGTAGAGAAGCTGAGGCCAACCGCTGTCAACGAGCGAAACCCATCCGCAGCCGGGAGGTGCAGTACCTTCTACAAAGAGGACCCTGGAAAATTGTCGCTAACGGACGCAACCCATCCACAACATTACATTTCATTTTACACCTTACGCCGTGTGGATGGCCGTTAGTGAATCATTTTACATTCCATTTTACACCTTACTAAAAGGAAGCTTCCATTTCTGAAGGCCTATGTAGCATGCAGACCTTTCCTTTTTCTGACTCTATTATGTTTTTCCCGATCTCTTCTTTTTCTTCTTATGGAGTCTGCTTGGTTACAGAGGGCCAAGCTTCGATGTTTTGAGCAAGGTCGGCCCTTAAATGGGCGGTTGGGAGACCTTGCAAGTTACTTCTTCAACCTTTGTCTTTTTATACACTCCCAAGCCATTATATTGTTCTCACGTGAAGGGCTTTTCCATGTGTTACCTGACCGATTGGGGGCTCCCTGCCCTAGGTTGGTTTTTTGTCGAAAGTAAGCCTGCGGCCTGATGGTATTGTCATATCAACTCTGCTTTTCTTATGTCACATGTATCAATAGTGGTGATGGCCTGGACGATGTTTCCTGGGGGATGCTTATGCTTACACATGTACTTGGCCGATCTAATGAAGGCTGATGTTAAAATGCCGAGGTTTGGTCGATCTATCGAAGGCCGATATTGGGGATCGGCCAATTCAGTGGCGATGCTGAGTGTGTGATGGGCCGAGGGAGAAGTGCTTGCCCTGCAGTTGGTTGGGCCGCCCTTTTATAGTCCTATGTGAACCCATCACTTCTACAATAAATGCATGACTCTTCCCAACGTGTTTCATCATGAGGCCTAAAGAAGAGCCATTTTTTACGTCATTTCTGTGTCTCTTTTCGTAGCACTTCATTTTTGCAGCGAATTATATTCCAACACTTGTTTAGGGCGATCCTTCATTCTTTTCGTTTTCCCACCGTTTCCATCCCTCAACAATTTGGGTTGCGACATTTGTCCCAGGCTGAGCCTTTCGCCTGTTTATATAAGGGTTTAGCCCATTCTGTTTCTTTCTTTACTCTCCCTCATATTGCAAAACTCTTTTCGTATTTTCGGTCTCCTGGCATCAATGGCGTCTTCTTCCTCTGATCCCAAAACCAGTTCCTCCACTTTTGCTAATTATAAGATGGCACTGGACGACTCTTCTGTGGGCACTTTCGGTGTTCATACTCTTGACGAGAATTTCAACTAGTGTGCGCTTGGTCCTATTTTTACTGAAGACCATACCATAGCCACAGCCTCGCTGGCTCAACAATTTCCTTCCTCTTCTGGTCTCCCGTTTTCGGAGCCAATTAATATTTCTAATTTGGCTCAATCTAACCCGATTCGTACGTGGCCCAAACATGACACTGCGTTCGAGTCTTGGTTCCAACATATGCTATTGCATGTGGATACTCGTACTTTTCTAGATAAGAATGGTTTCCTTTCCTTCATTGAACTTTCGTTTGCTTTTCCTTCCCTTGACCACAGCTTGTTTCCTATTTCCGTGCTCTTTTGGTCTTCTGAGTACAATGTATTCATTTTCCCTGTTGGTCCTTTTACTGTCACTCTCCGTGACATCGGTGCTCTCACCGGGTTGGCCCCTCTGGGTGCACCTATCTCGGCTTGTACAAACTTCCGTTTCCCTCCTCCTTCAATGGACCCTTCGTCCTTTTCTTCATACTCTTCTTTTCTTCGCACGTTTTCGAAAACGGCTGGTCCTATTTCGATGTTGGAGCGAACAACTTTCCTTCATTATTGGCTGTGCAAATACATCATTTGTGCGCCTAGCCAAAAGCCCGTGGCGGGCTACCTTCCCATCTCTTCAGATTTCGCTAATGGTTATCGTTTAGACCTGACATCCTTCTTGCTAGCTGCTATCTATCAAGGCTTGACCGTGCTCTAAAAACAACTTCGGTCGGGGGCTTCGCCCATTGCCTCTGGTCCTTTATGGCTCGTTCAGCTTTGGTTGAGAGCTTATTTCCCTGTCTTCGGCGCCATTGATTCGAATCATCCTTATCCTTGTGCCGGTCTTCTTCTTACCCAGCTTCGGCCATCTTCTTTCCTCCCTCGCACTGCTTTTGAATACTTTTATACTCGTCCTCGGGTTTCCTCTTTTTTCTCTTTCTCAGTGGGGAATAGCCCATCATTCATTCATGATCTCCCTCTCTCGGAAGAGGATAAGTCAGGTCTTCGCATATGGCGCAAGTTTTTATGCAGCCGCGACCTGATTCATGACATTCTGACTGGGGCCAATGGCAAGACTGGAATGGAGGTGTATTCTCCCAACTTCGTCGCCTGTCAGCTTGGCCTCGTTCAAGGATGGCCTCTTCTTTTCTTCCATACGCGTTCCACTTCGTCGGACAGTTTTAAAGTCCTTTCAGTTTCTGACGTAGAGGAATCCTCATCAGAAACCCGTTCTTTGCTTTCTTCTTTTGTCATAGCTCCTTTTGATTCTTGTACATCAGTCCATTCTTCTTTTGATCGTTTCTGGCCACCTGCCCATGAGCGATTTTTTTTCTCTGCCCTCTATGAGGGTATTTCCTACTATTCCATTGTCCCCAAAGTCTTCTAAGCCAACGGGGTTAAAAAAGTCAACTGAGACGGCCAAACCCAAGAAGATAAAGCCTGCCAAGAGGAAACAGCCTTCCCCCAGCCGTAGTTCAGATTCGGACGTGCCACTCGTCCGTCGCTCTAAGGTATGAGTTTGAGACCCATCTTCTTTTACACATGAGTTTGATGTACTCTGAAATAATAATTGTGTATATTGTGCAGGCGCTTAGGATTGAGCCGTCTTCCGCAATGCCCGAAATGACGTGAACTCCAAGGGCCGAAGCTCCCATGGGCGGAGGCGAGGAGGTGTGACCTGCTGAAATACCGATCGTTCAGGTTCCCTCTGATGAGGATGAAGCGGTCGAGGGTCCCATTATGGAGCAATTACCAGGGGAGGGCGGTGCAGTTGGAGCAGATTCCCAAGGTACGAAGTCATATATTGAATCTGGCTGTTCGCGTCCAAGAGTCGAGGCAATTCCAAGAGACCATCCTCTATTTGAGCGCTTCTCTTTAGACGGTTCTGTACCAATTGTGCAGGATCCGGATGATGAGGCTGAAGTGCCAGAGCCTATTTGGCCGACTCGGTCTCTTTGGCACCACCTCAAACAACTTTATCCCTTAGTACGTAGGATGTCCGCCTCAGGGCTTCGAGGGAGTTATAGGGACGTGGACGGCCTTTATAGTTTGGCCGAATTGGAGTTGTTAGAGGAGGCTCGGTCTATGTATAAAGACGACGTACTTCGTCGCATTTACGAAGAGGATGAAGTCATTTATATTTCGATTCGTCTGACTCTGATTCTCTTGCAGATGCTCGGCCTATTATTGCGCCGCAACGCCCAACGACAGAAGTAGTACCTCCAAGTACTTCTGCGCACCAAACTTCAGCCTCCGCACAGCCTTCGTCTTCGGCTCCTCCGCCCTCTCCCTATCGAGTGGAGTCCCATGTGCCTGAATAACCGTCTTCTCTGGCTTTCATGATTGCTTCTTCCGCAGCTCATGTTCTGACAGTCCAAGTGCTAGCCGCTTCTGAACAATCATCGCCCCCTCGGGCTGAGTATCCCATCTTGCCAAAAAGTTCTCCTGCTCGGCCGTCTCCTTCTCAGGCCACTTGGCCGCTGGCTCTTTTCCCCAGCATCCATCATCTTTAGATCCTTCATCTCAGCAAGAACTAGTGCAGCCACAAGCTGTGATATTTGAGGCATTGGTGGATCGTCCTTCCAGTTCTGGTTCTGGGGTGGTAAGTGTTTCTCCCATTTCCTGTAGCTCATGGTCTTAGTTCATTTTGCTAATTCCTTCTTCGTGTGCAGGCATCCGACCCATTCCTGCAATCGGTATAGAATATTTTGGACCACTTTGGGCGATTGTCTTCTGTTTCTTTTCGGCCTCCTTCGCCTTCGGTCAACACCGGTACAAACCTAGAGGGCCTTCAGGAGATTATTGGTTAATACGTTTCCTTTGCTGCACTAGAGGTTAGTCAGGCCGCTCGGCCAGAGAACTTCCTTCAATTGGACAAAAGCTCCTCCGAATTAAGCCGGATATTGGCCCTCCATGCCTTGCCCATATCGGTTGATGATCGGCTTTTCCTCCAAGAAATACAAGATGACATAGCAGCCCTTCTCTCTCGGTATCACAATATGCACAGCCAGAGGGTTGGGCTTCGCTCCTCTATAATGAGGAAAAAAAATGCTCCGTGGCTCTCTTGACGCCTTTCATCAGGCCCTGAGGGACACTACAGAAGAAATGATGACCGAGGAATCGGTCTTCCTGGACCTTGAGCGAAAGTTACAAGAGATTCAGCGTCTTGTCGAGGAAAGCCATATGAGAAAAGAGGCTAAGAGGAGGACCATTGTTACTCAAGTAACAGAGATGGACGAGTCTTTGGTAGAGTATGAAGGTCTGGCCCGTATAAATTTTGAGAAAAGATTGGCCGATTTGGATACGGTGGGTTTGGAGATTCAGGACGAATGACGCTTGAGGAGAGAGACGCTTTCGGCCATGAAGGAGCTGCCCAGGGGTTTTGGGCGGTCTTCGGGCCAAAATTAATGATTTTTGTAAGACGTTATATCGTATATTCCTTATAATTTTAGGACGTTTTTGTCCGTAACTAATGAAAATACCTTATTATTCCAGTACATTTTGTACATTTTCGTGCTCCCACAAAGATGGCACATATCTCTTTAAGTACTAGCCATTTATCGCTCTTGCATGCACTCTTCCGTTCAAGTCCTGCAAATGGTAGGCTCCATTTGGTAACATATTTTTCACCACGAATGGGCCTTCCCAGTTGGGCGACCACTTGTCATACGCCGGGTCCTTAGAACCAAGTGGCAATATAGTTTTCCACACTAATTCGCCCTCCATGAAAGATTTAGCCATTACTCTGAGATTATATTCCTTGGCTATTTTTCTCTTTTGTGCTTCTAGGCAATTTATCACATCACATATGATATCGTTCAATTCCAACAAATTCTGGATCATTGCCTCGTCGTAGTCTTGCTTTGTCAGTTTTTCTTGTAACATCACCTTGGTGGACTCGATATTCATTTCCACTGGAAGCACAGCCTCGTGACCATACACTAACTGAAACGGTGTCACTGAAGTGCTTGTTCGTGGTGACGTTCTATAGGCCCATAGAGCTTGACTCAAATATTCGTCCCATTGTCTGGCGTTGTCTGTTACCATCTTCCGAATCAACCCTTTAAGGGTCTTATTGGATGATTCTGTTTGGCCGTTTGACTGAGGATAATATGGGGTGGTGTTCACCAATCGATTCCGTATTCAGCCAGCAAATCTTTCACTTTTTCACCGTTTAATGAGGTGTCATGGTCTACCACTATTGTTTGTGGTATACCAAATCGGTGAATTATATGCTCTTTTATGAACTTGATGATCTGTTCTGGGGAGATTTCCACAATTGGGATAGCTTCCACCCATTTGGTGAGGAAATCGGTAGCAACAATGATGAAAGTATGCCTCTTGCTTGATGCTGGGTAAATCTTCCCTATCAAGTCTATCGCCCATCCCATAAACGGCCACAGGTTTAATGAATGAGATCATCTCGGTCGCTGGTGCCCTTTGAATATGCATGTGCTTCTGACAAGCAATGCATCCTTTGGCATACGAGATACACGATTCTCCCATCCTCGGCCAATAATAGCCGCTTCGTATAATCAACCATCTCATCTTTATTCCTACTTGGTGAGCCCCACAAACACCTTCATGCACTTCGGCTATGATAGTTTTGGATTCAGATGGCCCTACACATTTCAACAACAATCCATCTTGTCGTTTTTTATATAGTAAATCTTCTGAGATTACGTAGTTCAGGGCTTTAAGTTTTAGCCGTTGATCATTCCCTCATTCGGGCTATTTTAGAAACGTTCTGATTTCGCTCCTCCAATCGTCCTCCTCTTCGGCTTCGATGACCATGACATCCATCTGCCTATTTCGTCTCATTAGGGCTGGCCTGACCTCTTCGCTCCTATATATCCCATCTATATCTGTCTGCTTACACCCAGAAGCTGCTTAGGCTAAGCTATTAGCCAATTCTTTCTTCGCCCTTGGAACGTGTTCCAACTCAGCATGATCAAATCGCTTTACCAACTCTTTGGCCACATCTAATAATGCCATGACTGATGGGCTTTGGCATTTAAAGGTTCCTATCACTTGTTGGATTACTAGTTGCGAATCCCTTTTAATGGATACATGGGTTACTCCCATGTTGAGGAGCATCTCCAACCCAAGTATCAAGGCTTCGTATTCGGCCTGGTTATTAGTGCAATATTTGTTCAACTTCATTAAGAACCGAAATGATTCTCCCAGCGGGCTGACTAAGACAATCCTTATTACAGCTCCTTTCATTGTACTGGATCCGTCGAAATACATCATCCATGGTTTCAGATAACATTCGTTCAGATCCATTTCTATTTCTCTAATAGTGCTCAAACATGGGTGATCGGCCAAGAAATCGACCAAAGCTTGATTTTTAACGGTCATTTAGGGCTCATGCCGTATATCGAATTCTGAAAGTGACAGTGACCAAAACACAACCCTTTGATGCAAGATAGGACGAGAAAACATGTATTTTATTATATTAATTCTTGTGATCAAATACACTATGCTCGGCCTAAGGTAGGCTCGTAATTTAGTACATCTGAAATATAGAGCCAAACATATTTTCTCCATTGGAGAATAATTACATTAATAATTCAGCAATTATCTGCTGATATAATAAATGGCTCTTCATCGTTCATGTCGTCATCTTACGCGATCATCCCAACTATGGACTGTTCTTCGGCCGATATGTATAATTTCATTGGCCTTCCTGGCACTGGAGGTACCATCAGCCGGTGGTTTTACCTGCGCCGCGGCCCAGAATGGGTGGTTTGGTGGCGGGGTTTCCATGGTTTCCAAAAAAAAAAAAGTTTTTCGGTCCAGACGAATTCGTCCTTATCCTTTAACCTCAATAAGGAGGAGAACACTTTTGTTTTCCTGGGACTCCAGTTCCTTGCTGACGTAAGTGATGCGTCTATCATGCTCGCTCCCCAGATTTACCTCGTCTAATGCATCTTGTCCTCTTGAGATATTTGTCTTTCGTCATCCATTTAGAGCGTATTTTTCTTCTTCCATTGATTCACCTCCTTCTATCAAGCAGTCCACTTCACATAGTTCTTTTATCTCCGTCTGATGCACCAGCAGTTTGCCTCTTAAAGCCGAAATCGCGGCATGTGCTTCGGCCTCATTTATTCGCTCTGCTACCTAGGCCATTAAATTGGCCTTAGAGGCCGGAAGGGCGGCTTTCTCCTTATTCTGCTTGTTCTTAATTTAAATTGTTGTGCATTGGCTCTCTAAAAACCACTGTGGTTGGTCTCATCTGTGCGAACAAATCATTCAATAGTCCTGCGGGGTACGACTCGTCATTTTGAGCCATAATGGTCTGGCTTTCCCATTCATTCAGAACTCTGGTCGGCCCATAATTCCCTTCGTACATGAAGTACTCGGCTGAATTTATCTCTGCAACGAAAGGCTTGTTGTCGGTATGCACTATCTCCATCTCGTCTCATTGGTTCCAGAAAACTAGGCATTGATGAAGGGATGAGGGGATGCATCGGCTACCGTGCATCCAGTCTCGTCCTATGAGCATATTGTATGTTATCGGCCTATCTATGGCGAAAAATACTGTTGTTTTCATAATATTTCCCACTTGTAAGTCCAACGGAATAATCCATTTGGTCGTCGTTGCCCCTCCATTAAAGCTGGTAAGAACCACTTCCGTATGGAGGAGGTCTTCTTCTGACTTTGCCAAACATCCTAGCATCCTAAGTGATATTGCATTAATGGCCGCCCCATTATCAATCAACACTTTGGTGATATGTATCCCATTAGCCTTTGCTTTTACGTACAGCGGCCGTAGATGCTTTGTCATTTGTGGTGGTGGCTTTGGGAATATCACCTTCCCTGAAAGACCTATCTCCATTGCTTGATCGCCCTCATTGTTAGCTTGAGGTGGTTTTTCTTCCATGTCCCATCCAAATGGTAGCAACGTGGCTGGTGCACATTGAGAGACGTTATTGACGGCCAATCTCCGCTTTTCGGCTTTGGTGATGGTCCGTTTTATCTTAGGTGTCCCATACAAAATGAGGAATGGATATCGTCCAAAATTTACTCCCAATGTCCCGAATGCAGGATTGCCAGCCTCATACAGTTCTTTGAGAAGCCGATTTTATGAAATTCTCATTTTCCTTGCTTCGGTTTTGATGTCTATTTCTTCTTCTATGTCGGTCATTTCTTCATCCGAAACCTCCCTATCTGTTATCGAGAGCGCTGCAAATTCGGTCTCGTTGCCCTCATAGACGTCTTCGCTTGTTCCAGCTTCTCCGCTGTTATCCCCCTTGAATTTTATGGCAACAAGTAATGGTTGGCCACAACCAGTGGCATACTGCCGAACTGAATGAAGATAGGAGGTTATTCATCGTCTATTTCATCCTGCTTTCGCCTTTCGAACTTAGTGCGTTCATCGCCGCTCGTCACTGCTCTTTTTTTGTTGTCACTCCCTTTTTTGTTTGCTTCTGATTTTTCCATGATGCAAAGGCTATGGCCTGTGGTGGCTCTTGCTTCGCTTTGCTGGCGCATCATACAGCCATAGTTTCTTTGATGTCACCTTAACTGCGTCCTCATCATTTCATCCACGGGGGAATAGTTCCTGCCTGGACGCTGTCCTGACAGTGGCCTTTAGTATGAATGCCATATATTGAGCCGATGAATTTTCGGCCTAAACATTCTTACATTTTGGACGAAATTTGAATTCTCCCCATAGAATCTTGGGGCGAAGGTCCGTGGCTTCCATGCTGCTAACTCTTTCTCTACGGGCCTTTCACAAGTCTCTTCTAACTCCCTCATCCATTCTATATTATTTTTGCATCAAATACAAACATTCTGCCGTTCTCCATGCTCTGAAGGTGCCTTAATCCTTTCCAGAGCGCTCGGACGATGATGGTGTTGTCCTTCGTCTAGAACTAATTTGACCTTCGGCAGATTCATCTTAGCAAGGTCTGGGTTGATCATGTTCAATTCCACCGATTTTGGAAAAGGGTTGTTATCCACTGCCATCTTTTTCTCGAACGTAATTCGTCCAGATTCTATGGCATCCTGTAAAATATTTTGAAAAACAACACAATTATTAGTTGTATGAGACCATACATTGTGCCACTTACAATATTATTTACTACCGATTTGTTCAATTTTTGGCAACGTATGTCGATCGCTCAAACTAATTTGTTTATCTTTATACAACTGGTCGAATATGGCATCCACTTTAGTGATATCAAAAGAGAAGTTCCTAGTCTTTTTATCGTTCTTTTCATTGGCTTGGGGCTTCGCCCACGTCTTACAAATGTAAGGCTTCCCCTTAACCAATTCGGCCAAACATAAATCGGCCGATTCGACGTCTACTTCGCCCATTTCATAATCAATGTTTCTATAATACGTCTCTTTGCTCGAATTTTTTATTTGCTCATCTTCTCGTAATAACCGCTCATAACGCACCACATTAGTGGTGAGTTGGGGAAGGTCCTAAAATTCACGATCCTGAAATTTCTTTTTTAGATCGAGATTAAGGCAACCTTGAGCGATTCTCACAAATTCCTTTTCGGCAGAGGCACGTAACATCAGCCTCGGGCTACCTTAAACTGCTGTAAAAATGTCTCGGCCCACTCTCCTGGCAACTGTCTTAGGTTTGCCAAATCGGCCAAGGCTACTTCAGATTCGGCCTTGTAAAATTGCTCATGGAATAATTGTTCCATTTGCTGCAAACTTTCTACCGAATTGGTCGGCAGACTGACATACCAGGAGAAAGCTACTCCTGACAATGAGCCATGAAATAACCTCAATTTGTGGAACTCATTGACTTCCCCACACTGAAGGGTAAATCACCCTACGTGTTCCTTGGTAGAAACCTCCACAGACCCCGTAAATAGGGAAAAATTTGGTATCTTGTAGCTTTGAGGCCACAGATAAGCCACATCGATCCAATCAGGATACGACTTCCGATATCTTGGCCGAATTGGCCGTATGCCTAGACCGAATTGGTCTTGAAGGATCTCGGTCATTTGTTCCCTTAATACATCGTTGCCATTAAATGGCCCTGCTATGGGTGGCGGCTGCAGTCCTCTCAAAAGTTGGACATAATCGTGATTCTACCCCTGAGAAGCCTGGATGCCTTGAGGCAACACCACTTCATGTTGTACCATACTTGGCCCTTGGTGCATATTTGGCCATAATTGTGGGCCATTGCCCCCATGACTTATTCCTCCCTTGAGAACCGTAGGGATGTTGGTCCCTTGCGCAGGAACATTACTAGGACCAGCCTTCTGACTGCTTGGTGCAGGGAGGGGCGTAGTCCACGGCAGCTCCGTCCCGCCGTTCACACATTTGGCCATTAATTCATTCAACGAGCCTATATGTTTGGCCATGTTTTCGTAATGTGAGTTGCTAGTTGATACGAATTTGTCTATGACATGCTCATTTTGAAGCCTAACCTGTTCGACAACATCCTGCGTGAATTCACCGAACAACGCACATATCGCGGTAGGGCCGAGCTCCCTCATAGGTTCGTATCGATTAGCATCTGCCAGACCCTCGAAATGACCGTCTACGGTTGGAACGTGGGGTTGGTTGGTTTGCTCCAACTCTCATTCCTCCGTGATTGAGCCAGTTTGAGCATTTCTTTTCGGAGGCATCTCCACTATTTACACCAATTCTTCCACTGTGGTCGCCAAAAACTGTTTGCGCGATTTTTGTGCGCGAAAAAGAAAGAGAAATGTGTAAGGTTCAAACCTCCTGAGACAAAGTCCCAGCAATGAGTGTTTGATTAAGTGAATAAGCCTCCAAGGGGCGCAGGCACACAAATTACAGTCCTAAAAGTTATAGAAACTAAAAGATAAAAAAAATGCTCGTTTGATTCTTCATTTGATCGGGATTTTCTCTCTGTACGAGTGAGCTTTTATAGTGAAACTTGTAAACTGATTGGACGGTCCCAGTATCTCCCTGCAACTGCTGGATCGTGCCTTCAACCGTTACAAGTTCAGCTACAGAGTTGGCAAGCCTGTCTGCTGCTTCTTGTGTGGATGCCTCTGCATATACACATATGACATCCTCCGTGCCTGATGGTCGTATGAAACATCGGCCATGAGGATATTTTGCTGCATCATAAATATAATCCTCATGGTTATAGTTATATATGACATAGTCATAGTCTCTTTCAGAGATTGGGGAAACTGATAATATCTTAACTAAGAAGTTCTATCACAATATACAAATAGCTGCAGAAGTACCCTAGCCTACATGTATATGGCGTTTTACAAAAAACATCACACACCGCAAAGTTTTGACATTTTGAGGAATCTGTGTAATTACTTTCTGCCTTTGTATTCTTCACATAAATTCTGATAAGATCCAAGTTTGTTCAATTAAAAGTTGACCAAATGTTTGGACGTCTTAGTAATTAATGGATTTAAGAGCATGTGTAAGATCATTAACAATCAAAGGTTATTACACAGAGACTTCTTTAAGATTTCAAGATTCAGTGATGTTGTTTACCAGTTTCAACATTAATGGCTTCTTGAATACCCGGAGGCTTCACAACCACCGTTTCTGCATTTGCAGTGATAACTGATAACAGCAGTTCTATCAACAACTTTAACCTGAGAATAAAGGGAAAGAGGGGAAGCATAATCAGTGTTTGATGAGGAAGGAGAAAAAGGAATAAGTGAAAAAATTAGTTACCATATGGACTGCCGATTAAGCTACATCATGAATAATTTACCTATTTAACTAAGCAAAAATTAAAGAATGGATGACACCATATAACTAAAAACCAAAAATGATATTTTTTTTTTTAAAAAAAACATGACATATCTGTAGGCATTGCATTTTTACACATTAGCCCAATGATGAGTCTCGTATGGAGGCAACTACTTCTTTAGTCATGAAAGTCGCGGGAAACGGACGTTGGAAGGGTAAAGTTAGAAAATGAATTTTTGTTGGATTTAACCTCGTTGTTTGGCTCCGGTTGTTTGTTGGACTTTCGTTTCAAAGCTTACCTAAGGCCCAAAACCCAAACCAAACCCAAAATACCCAAGTCAAACCAAGTCAAACCAAAACCACACATCCAAGGAGAGTGATTCACGCCCATGCCCTCTTTATTTAGGTATATGCACATTTATCACATGCTAAAATCTTGTAAAATCCTTACCTAAATAAAAGAAATCAAATCAAATCCCTACCAAATCAAATCCAATCACAAATCAAAATTAGGAGATCCATTCCTTGTTAGACACCAATTAGGAGATTCTTTCCTATTCAAATTAGGAAAGTCTTCTCTCTTTGCCTATAAAAAGAGGTCTTCACCCCTCATTCAAAACCTAGCTCATACATCTCTCTCACACGCCTAAAGCACTCTCTTAAGCCTCCATTACACGCCCAAGCATCCCCCTGAAGCCTTCATTGCCGCACCTTCAAGATCCAATAGCCTCCATTGCCGCACCCTCCCTCCATCATCAACACCCTTCACGCCCAAGCCCTAAACTTAACCCTCCATTGCCGAGTTCCAGCCCCCATTCACAGCCCTAAAACACCCTCAAATAAACCTTATTCACAGCCTAAAGTCGCACTAAACACCCTCCAAACACAGCCCCATTCGCAGCCCCAAAACAGTCCCTGAAAACACCCCACTGCACCTGTGAACTGCCGCAGTTCACCTTCTGTTCTGGTCAGTTTTTGTTGCGTCCTTAGCCCACAAAACAGTCCTAAAATCACCTAAACACCATCCCAAAAACCTCCATAAAGTTTCCCTAAAAAATCCTTACAAACGCAACCCCCTAAGCCACCAAAATCACCCAAAACAGTCCACAAATCGACCAAAACAGTGACCTGAAACGGAACAGCGAAACAGCAGCAAAACGGACTTAAAACAGCAGCCCAAGCATCAAAACAACGAGGGAAAACATTGAGTAGACGAATTGGAAAAGCATCGGATCAATCTCCCTTCCAACGGACGTGTAACGCCCTTTCTTAGACGACAAAAGAGGTTAGACCTGAGGGCACCCTTTTTTACTTATCTTCTTTATTTTTGTTTTATTTATTTTGATATATAATTGCATGAGAGTCGTTTGAGGCATGATGTGATTGTTGGATGAGCGGGATATGTGTTCCCTTTTGTGGTATATCGGATGGAAACCCGGACATAAATTCCATAGCCGATTCCGAATGGACGGTAGTATGGTTTGCACTCGGGATACAATGCCACGTACCACTTAAGATACACATATCTCGTCTCATCCAAATTTGTATTTGAGCATGTTATAGTCTTTAGGTTATTTGTTTATTATTTAAAGCATGGGTTAATTTAGGTTGTTATTTATTTGTTAAAGCATATTTAGGTTGTTCCTTATACATATTATTGGTTTATGATGTGTTAGGTTAATGATTTATGCATGTTGATTTAATGGTTCAATATGCTCGTTGTATTACATTGCGTGGAATTATTTGGATGAAAACATGTTAGATCTAAGTACCCTTGGATGAGACGAGATATGTGTATCTTAAGTGGTACGTGGCATTGTATTTTGAGTGCAAACCATACTACCGTCCATTCGAAATCGGCTATGGAATTTATGTCCGGGTTTCATCCGATATACCACAAAAGGGAACACATATCCCGCTCATCCAACAATCACATCATGCCTCAAACGACTCTCATGCAATTATATATCAAAATAAATAAAACAAAAATAAAGAAGATAAGTAAAAAAGGGTGCCCTCAGGTCTAACCTCTTTTGTCGTCTAAGAAAGGGCGTTACACGTCCGTTGGAAGGGAGATTGATCCGATGCTTTTCCAATTCGTCTACTCAATATTTTCCCTCGTTGTTTTGATGCTTGGGCTGCTGTTTTAAGTCCGTTTTGCTGCTGTTTCGCTGTTCCGTTTCAGGTCACTGTTTTGGTCGATTTGTGGACTGTTTTGGGTGATTTTGGTGGCTTAGGGGGTTGCGTTTGTAAGGATTTTTTAGGGAAACTTTATGGAGGTTTTTGGGATGGTGTTTAGGTGATTTTAGGACTGTTTTGTGGGCTAAGGACGCAACAAAAACTGACCAGAACAGAAGGTGAACTGCGGCAGTTCACAGGTGCAGTGGGGTGTTTTCAGGGACTGTTTTGGGACTGCGAATGAGGCTGTGTTTGGAGGGTGTTTAGTGCGACTTTAGGGCTGTGAATAAGGTTTATTTGAGGGTGTTTTAGGGCTGTGAATGGGGGCTGGAACTCGGCAATGGAGGGTTAAGTTTAGGGCTTGGGCGTGAAGGGTGTTGATGATGGAGGGAGGGTGCGGCAATGGAGGCTATTGGATCTTGAAGGTGTGGCAATGGAGGCTTCAGGGGGATGCTTGGGCGTGTAATGGAGGCTTAAGAGAGTGCTTTAGGCGTGTGAGAGAGATGTATGAGCTAGGTTTTGAATGAGGGGTGAATGCCTCTTTTTATAGGCAAAGAGAGAAGACTTTCCTAATTTGAATAGGAAAGAATCTCCTAATTGGTGTCTAACAAGGAATGGATCTCCTAATTTGGATTTGTGATTGGATTTGATTTGGTAGGGATTTGATTTGATTTCTTTTATTTAGGTAAGGATTTTACAAGATTTTAGCATGTGATAAATGTGCATATACCTAAATAAAGAGGGCATGGGCGTGAATCACTCTCCTTGGGTGTGTGGTTTTGGTTTGACTTGGTTTGACTTGGGTATTTTGGGTTTGGTTTGGGTTTTGGGCCTTAGGTAAGCTTTGAAACGGAAGTCCAACAAAAATTCTATTTTCCAACTTTACCCTTCCAACGTCCGTTTCCCGCGACTTTCATGACTAAAGAAGTAGTTGCCTCCATACGAGACTCATCATTGGGCTAATGTGTAAAAATGCAATGCCTACAATATCAGCCCCAGAGGCTAGCAAATATTTGAACATGACATGACAATGTGTAGGGTCCAGGATCTCACCTTGAGGTTCTGAGTTCGAATCCAGAGGGTGCACTTCTTGTAAGAGTCTGGGACAGCCGGTGATTTTACCTGCGCCGCGGCCCAGAATAGATGGTTTGGTGGCGGGTTTCCATCGTTTCCAAAAAAAAAAAAAAAAAGTAGTGAACATGGAAGCATGAGCTGTATTTAAAATTCAAAGTAAACCTTACTACTTTGACTGCATAAATTAAACAAATTTGGCTCATGTTACTAGAATTTTCTCTAAATGAAGTTTCAGTTTGTTAAGAGGCTGATCTGAAAATGTATAATTATAGTTCACTTAAACTATTCGTTATATTTGGTTTGGCCGTGGCTTGTGATAAATCACAGGCCGGCTTTGCCAGTGTTTCATTGACTTGCAATACCCCTTCAAGATGAACCAACTTGAACCAACCCTATTCATAGCCATGATTATTTACTGTTTTAACTTTAGCTGCCCATGCTAAGTCCCGTGCCGATCCCATAATTTTTCCTATTTTCATTAATTAAAAAAATAATAAAATATTTAACGCGTTAACCGCTAACATTACATGAAAAATAAAATTTAGCCACCCCTAAAATAAAATCATGCCTAATCATTCGAAGATAAGTGATTGCCATAAAGATCCAACAGTTCATTCGGTATATAAATTCTTTGATGCCCTCATGGTAAATAACAAGGATATACACAGATAGGATTTAATCATAGGGAGCAGCAATGTACTTATGATTCATATACATTTTAGCAATGTAATTGGGTCACGCTGGTAAATTATTTTACTGAAAATCAAGAAACGGTATCTATCAATCACCGGCTGGTAAACCACCGGCTGATGCCCCCAAGGGGTGTGGCTTGGTGGTGTAGGGTCTAGGATCTCACCTTGAGGTTCTGGGTTCGAATCCAGAGGGTGCACTTCTTGTAAGAGCCTGGGACAGCCGGTGGTTTTACCTGCGCCGCGGCCCAAAATGGATGGTTTGGTGGTGGGGTTTCCAACGTTTCCAAAAAAAAAAAAAAAAAAAGTATCTATCAATCGATCGACTATTAGTCAAATATTGCATTAATCTTCCTCTTAGATAAAGATTCATAATCAGTTTTATCTCTAGGCGATTTTGATAAGGAATTGTAACCCAGCACTCCATTTAAACCTATCATCAAGAACAGCATTTCTCAACGCTAACAAATCCTTTAAAGCTGATTTCTGAATAGCACTACGAGGCATATACGTGCCCATTTCATCAGCACATACTTTTTGATAAGCTAATACCCACAACTCGAATCTACCAAAATAAGATGTTAAATTGGTAACAACTCTATCGGGTTCACGAGAATTTTTAATCCACATTTGTGAACAACCCGAGTCACCATCTTCTTTCATTAGGTTTGATGGGTCATCAGGATCCGCTGCAAGCCGTTGCACCGGATAAAACGAAAGAGAGCGAAAAAATGAGAACCCATTTGAGTTATAGTTTAGTGGGTTTAATTGGTGATGGAAGATGGTGGCAGAGACATGATTGGGATTTTTGAAAATACGATGACTGAAAATGGTGAGGCGTCCATACATCAGGAGAGGTAGTGAATAGTCGAATCAAAATCTTTAGCTATGTCATTTGTGGGTTTTGGAAAGAAGAAACCGCGCTACGGATTGCTAACAAAGTAACAACTACCAATTGAATATAAAGCAAGTTGCAAAAATTTAGGGTTTTATGAATGAGAGAAATAAAGAGTACTTGATTATGTGGAGTATGGTATTATACTATAATTACCATTATTATATTTGGAAAAATAATATAATATGATATGGTTAAATAATTTTTTTTTTTGTTTGGTTTGATGATACGATATGATTCCAAAATGATAAAATGATTAAAATGCTATTAAACACATAAATTCATGTGAAATCACATTAAATCTAAATTTTTTGTCATGGTTTCATATAATATGATATAGCTCAAATTGTTGTTTATTTTAACTTTCATGTTTCGTATAGTATGATATATTTCAAATTGTTATTTGTTTTAACTTTCATGTCCATGATATGATTTCTCATTATAATCTCATGATTTGAAAACTATGGAATTTGAAGAGTTTTTTAAACCATGGATTTGATGGTTTGTCATGATTTTATAATTTTGTATTTCTAAAATATCTTTAATAAAATTTTAAAATGCAAATTCTACCCAATTAAATATATTATATTAATAAAAAAATAGTTAAACTCACATCTCGATTAAATTCGATGAAATTTTTATATATTATAGATTTTTTAAAAAATATATTTTTTTATTAAGAATGTGATTTTTCATATTTGTTATCAATTTTATACATTAATTTTTATTATAATTTATTGATTTTAGATTAATGGGTAATAATTTGATTTGTGTTGGGTGATATTTTAATAAGATTTTTTATGCATTTCATTGAATCTAATTTCCCAAAAAAAAAAAAAGATTTAATATGAATTTATGTGTTTGATGACATTTTTGTCATTTTATCATTTTTGGAACCATACCATACCATCAAACCAAACAATAATAAATTATTTAACCATATTATATTATACCATTTTCCCAAATATGATAATGGTAATTACAATGCAATACCATAATTATTAAACCATTGTGCACTTCATTCAAATAAGGTGTAAAAGGTTTAATGGGTCATTGGTTCGACCGGTTGAACTATGTCTAAAAAACTGACAAAATCGGCTTATATAATAAATAATTGTATTTAATTAAAAATTAAAAATATAAAAAATAGACCAATTTTATTATTAAATTTATAGTAAAATAATAATTGGGTATTATGAATTTTGAAATATTATATTTTACTACTAAACTCATGTCAAAATAATATTTTACAATTTTTTAATCAAAATTTTAGTTGACTATTTTATTTTAATATTAAATTCAACTTGTTGGAGTTGGTGCTTGGAACGCCAATTCGAATAATCTATTGTATATTTTATTATTTATTAATAAAATAACTACATTTTCATTTCATACATTATTAATGGTATTGACATTATGCATATTAAATTGATGTATACATATACTAAGAATGACATCGACCTTAGAATAGTCATGTGGTAATACTGGACACTAAATGGTCCGATATTAGGATAAGTATTACTATTGTAAACTATTTTTAAAGTAAATATTCATAGTCGTCGGTTTTGGAACACAGTCGAATTCCTATAATCTCGAATACTAACATATGTTGTATATTGGAATTAGAATTCCAATGGTTTAACCCGATGTACCATGAGATTTGAAAGCTCGTATAGAAGTGTGGGTATTGGTTGGACCGAATACTGAATGACTCACAAGTGATTCATAATAGTTGGAAGTACACACTATCGTCAATAGGAATCTCCTCGAGTCGAGTAGCATATGTGATCATTTGACTATAGAATGACATTAATTTTGTGTTAGATCATCCAAACTTTGATGCCATGTATGTCAGAAACCTTTCATGGTTCGGCCCCTAGATGTTCGTTGGGTGTGGACCGACGTACTCGCTAATCAAGTGTGTATCAAGATAGGATCCGTCGGCCCGTATGTGTACTGATAATTGCATGAAAATGTACTTTGAACATCATTAATTCAGCTTTATTATCATGTGTTTAATCTTAATTATGGTTTATTTTGTGCTATGTTATTAGGAAGCAATATAACATGAATCTTGGAGCAATTTTACATGTTTCGGGACCTTATGGACGCATCGGAAGCACGCGGGAAGAGTTGAATCGCAGAATCGGTGAAACCAGAAAATTGGCCACGCGTCGCGACACGAAAGCGTATTCCAAGGTTTTTACTTAGTTTGTTTTTTACGCAAATAAGGCCTCCAGGACTTCTCTATATAAACTTAAGCTCGTCCAAAACCCTAAAGAGAGAGAAAAGAGGAGAAAAAGATAGAAGAAACACACAACAAAGAGCCACAAACACAATTTTGAGAGAGAATAACGAAGAAGATTCAACCCCAACAAGATGTCTCTCTGATTTATCAAGGCTATGTCTCTTTCTACATGTAGAACTAATCTCATAGGCAAAGGTAAGGATGAACTCTTGTATTTAAGTTTTTATATTCATGTTGTTGATTCCCAAGTACTTTTTAATGTTTAATACAACTGATTTTTATTATTCTTTATTATCTTTCGATTTATGAATCCATAGATTGTGTTTTACTAACTTGCATATAGATCCAGTCATGCTTCTTCTATGTGTGATTAGCGAACCCAGTTGTGACTCGTTAAGTTGTTTTATGAGTTGGTCTTCTGCTGCAGTATTTCCTTAGGGTATATTGTCGACGTTAGACATGTCGTAATGATAACTTTGTGTGCTGTTAACATAAAGAAGATAAATCATCAATTACCTTAGAATTTAATATGCGTAGAATTGAATATCTTCCGATTGTTTGTTTGGGATGTGAAACCTTCAATTGAGTAATAACATGAATCAATAACTAAATATAGAAATTTGATACAAGAGAGATTCCTGATGCTTTGCCGCCTCTCTCTATTGATAGCTTTTAATTGTTTTATTAATTTTTACTTTAATTACCAATTCAATCTATATCTTTTCATTAAATTACTGCTAACGTTTTGTTTAAGTAAATCAGTTCCTTGTAACCATTTCTCTGAGGAATCGACACCACAACTATACTGCGATAGCCGCAAGTACTTTTTGGACATAATCATATTTTTGACGACGTTGTCGGGGAGACAATTTACAAACAAAAAGGAGTAGGTTTGCTTGGTCAACAACAAAGCGGTAACTTCGTTCCATCTTATTTTTTTAATTATTTACTTATTTATTTTATTTTATTTCAATTTCAGTTTTAGTTTAGTTTAGTTTTGATTATTAGTTTATTTTTTTAATTATTTATTTATTTCATTAGTTTTAGTTCAGTTTTAATTTTAATTTTAATTTTGAATTTTAATTAATTAATTAATTTATTTTTAGTTTATTCTTTTATTTTTGTTTCTAGTTTTATTTGTTTTTAATTGTATGCCTAGACATAGGGATAGATTTGGTAGATTTGTTAAGATTGAAGAAGAAAACTCAAACTCGGAAAGTCTGTTTGATAATCTTTTTGCCACACCATCCACATCTAGCACACACAGTATGAGTGAGTACCAGAGACCACCCATTAGGAATATTGAAGAGTACCTCCATCCCACTTGCACAGCTACACGATCATGCATCATGTTTCCTCCTAATGCACCACATATAGATTTTAAACCTGGGATGATACAGTATTGTAGACACTGCATTTTTAGCATAAAGCCCAATGATGAGCCTCGTTTAAAGGCGCTACCCGATAAGTCACGGAAGTCGCGGGAAACGCATGCCGGAAGGGAATATTCTAAAATTAATAGCTCGTCAAAATTAAACTCGCTAGTTAGCCGTGGGTTCGCCCAGTCGATTCCTGTTTTAAACATTAATCTTGGCCCAAAACCCCTGCACCCATCCAAAGCCCATACGCACCCCTCCAAAGCCCACATGCATAACTCTAACCCTAATGCACCACTATAAAACATAACCTAAACTAAAACCTAATCGCGGCTTCTCCCCACACACATACATGACATGTCACAATTCACAAAAAAAAACCCTAATAGCTTCTTCTTCTCTCACTCAACAATGGCCACTCCCTCGCCTCTCTCTAGAACCAAACAAATAAAACCCTAAACACTCTTCTCTTACTCAACAATGGCCACTCTTTCGCCTCTCTCTCTGGAACCAAACAAATAAACCCTAATAGCCCTTTTTTCTCTCTTCTATCCCCTCTCATTCACAACACAGACATCTAAACATACAAACACCAAACCACACAATAAGCCACAAACTAGAAGCCACTCACGGCTTCACACAGAGGAAGCCAAAACACACACATAAAAGAAGCCAAACCAAAATGACCCCACTGACCAAATACTCTCAAATACAAATAATGGACGCCCTATCTCTCCCTCATTAAATGCACACAGACCATCACAGACTACTCTCTCTCACGCCATAATCATACACGGCACTGAGACACTTCACGCCACACACAACACTCGGCAATCTCACACACACACGCCATAAAAACACACACACACACAAGAAGCCAAACCAAAATAGCCCTGGACGTGAATATTCAGCCATCTGGACGTGAACAAGCAGCACCGAGAAACCAAACAAACAAAGCCCAAACCAGCCACTAAAACCCAGCAAAGCCGAGACCAAATACCTCACAAACCCTTAAGCCACAAACCCTTAAGCCACAAACCGAATATACAAGAAACAAACAGCCTCTCAACAGCAGCCAACAAACACATAAATACAGCTCATTGACCGATTAAATATACCCCGAAATTATCCCAAGATACAACCAAAACTGTCCCAAAATACAACCAAAATAGTGAACAAAAACAGCCCAAAAATAGCCCATAATCCGAGATAAAATCATTCCCAAAAATAATTCCTAAAATAGTCCAAAACCGACACAAAAACCAGCCCATGAACCAGTGAAACAACCACAAAAAATACCCCCAAAATAGCGGCTAAAACACTCAAAACACAGCAGCCCAACCACCGGAAATCAGTTCAAAAAGCAGCAAAAACAGCGAGCAGAAATAGTGAAACAGTAAACCAGAAAAACATTGAAGTATTAACCCTTCCGGCGACATCCCGACGCACTCCCGAGAAATGACTTAAAAGGTAAGACCTGAGGGCACCCTTACCTTCTTTATTTTGTCGTTTTGGACACGGCATGCTTGGTTGGACGTGAAATACGTCCAACCGGGTATGCGAAGTCCTACATTGAAAACTGCCAAATTCTTTGGTCACATATTTATTATTTCGCATTTATTTCGTGTTATTTTTCTTTTATTATTTCGCATTTAATTTACGTTTATTATTGTTTTAGTTTTCCAAATTTGTTTTGTGTTATTTATCTTCCTTGTTATTTCACATATTTATCTCTTCGGTTATTTATTGTTATATGCGTTATCATACTTCACGTCTATTTTCATGATTACATTGTGTTAATGCTTGAGTGTTGCCTCTCGTGGTATATCGGATGGGAAACCAGACATAAATTCCGTAGCCGAATCTGAATGGACGGTAGTGCGGTCTGTACTTGGGATACAACTCCACATACCGCTTGAGAAACATTCACACGCGTGTTTATGTCATTATAGATACCATTTCGGTAATCTCATTTGAACGCGTTCCCGAACGCTACAAGAATGTATGTATTCTGCCTCACTCTGTTCGAACACGTTTCTGAACGCTACTCGAACTCATACATTCGACCTTACCCCGTTCGAACTCGTTTCCAAATGCTACTCGAACGCACATGCATTCTGTTTTACTATGCATCATATCCTATATCGTTCGAACTCGTTTCCGAACGCTACATAAACGCGCATACAATGAACATACCTCTTTTCATCATGTTTTATACATGTTTGCCTCTTTGATCATTTATTTTGCATTAAGTACTTAATCATCTCTATTTATTATTAATGTTTTTTATTGGTATTATTTATTTACGTTCACACGCTTCTTTGTTTAATACGTTTGTGGAAATATACATTTGCTTTCATTTATTTGTTTTATGTTTATGGGTGTGCAAACTTGTGTGTTGATTAAATTATCTTACATATGCTGCATAAGACTTGGTCATATTATTGCATAAATCCGTTCATTACAGTTGGCATAAGTAAGAGACCATTCCGAACCCAACGGTTTGAGGTATTCCCTTGCAAGGGGTGAGTGCGGTCTTAAATCATTTCCCAGTTCACACTGGGTGTTGACTCCTTTATTCACGGTTTAGTCCCCCGCGGGCTACTCCGTACTCCCAATGGGCCGCGAGCCCGGACAACATCGATGTACCTCTGTACCATATCTACAGTCTGGCGACTCCACTAGGGATAGAGAATCGGCCCTGAAATAATGATTGTAATGTCTTTGGTTTTTTTCTTTGGTTATCCAAGTCTCATATATTTTGCATACCCTTTTTACCCCGATGGCGTCATGTATCATGAAGTCACTTTCGCTCGAGGCGGCGAATCATTATATGGCATCATCACTCGTTGGCACGTATCTTAGGGTATAAAAAAGGTGCGTTCACTTGGTCGCTCGAACCCTTGAGTGGGGAGCAGTGTTTAAAAAAATGTATTGAGGCATCGCTTTGAGGCGCCAAATCGCCGCCTCTCGGCGTCGGCGCGTCGAGGCGGCCACCTAAGACGCCTAAGCCTATTTTTGCCACCTCTAACCGCGTGAGGCGGCTGCTTCAGCCCGCTTCGCACTGACGCGATGAGAAGTGACGTGGGGAGGCTGCCTCACTCGCTACTGTGAAAATTAAAGCTTATTGAATATCGAGGAAGAAGAAGAAGAAATATTAAAAAAAAAAGAGAATTATAGAGAATATAGAGACGAAGAAGAAGAAGTTTACACTTTACAGAAAGAAGAAGAATAAGAAGTTTACAGAAAGAGAGAGAAGAAGTGGAAGTTTACAGAAAGAAAGAAGAAATTTACGGAAAAAGAAAGAAGAGAGAGAATGAGGAAGTTAACCGAAGTTTACAGGTGCGCTTCTAGTTTTTTCATCTTCATCTCCGCTTCTTTTTCTTTTTGTAATCGACGTCTTTCATCTTTAGTCTTCTTCGTCTTCTTTTGCTTCGTCTTCTTCCTATCTTTGTCTTCTTCTGTTTTTGTTTTTTCTTTCTCTCTATTTTTTTCTTTCTCCTGTTTTTGTAAGGCTTTGGGCTTGTGCTTTGGGCCTATGATGTGTAAAACCCTATTAAGAATGTTTTTTTCTTTCTCCTGTTTTCTTTTATCTCTATTTTTTCTTCTTCTGCTTTTTTTTTTTCTTCTTTGATCGAGGCGCCTGCCTCTCCGCCTCGATATGGTCCACCTCGCGCCTCAATGACCGACAGCCTCGAGGCGCCGCACCATATTTTTAAATATTGGTGGGGAGACCTAGTCGTGGGCAACCCTTCGCCGGTGGGAACCTTTATCCATACCCTTATAAGCCCACATGTGAACCATAGTTGTATGACCTATAGAAGCCACCCTTTATGCTTGTGTATGAGACCATCATCATTTGGATCCATTTGGACCTATTGTTAGGAGGTATGAACTTGTTGGGCCATTTAAACTTGGACGAGTTTATGTCTTATGACGATTGGGCCAAAAGTTTTCAAAATACCGATGAGCCACTTTGTGTTTGGGTCCCCTATCATTTGAAGTTGTTTAGTCATCTTACTGCAAAAGTGTAAACATGTTGGGCATTTTTCAACTGGGACAAGTTTGCACCTCGCGATAATATGATTGAATGCTTTGAAATGATAACGGGCCAACTTGTATGAAAACATTGATGGGATTAGAAAGTCGAAACATGATCCAAATATGCTAGAAGCATGAGTCCGATATCCACACTGGCTTTCATCCAGAAATGATACGCCTTGTTATGACATATTTGATACTTTTGGATACCTCTAAGTTCATCCCCATAACCGCGGTTGCTGAAAGCCCAATTCGTCATTTCTAGACAATGGCACGATCCCCATAATTGGCTTATTCCATGTTGTAAATGGGCGGTCTTTGTCTTTTACCGATGGGAAGGGACTGATGTAGCCAAGGTTCACCCATGTAGCGTAGGAGAGAACGATTTTGTGTACCCCATATTGGTGCATAAAATAAGTCATACCTAGGACAGAAATGGACTTACCACGAGTGTGAGAGGAATAATGTTGGAATTATATATGCTGTTTTGATAACCACATGCATCTCATGCATATACGCATCATGTTAACTCATGTGTCTTAAAAGCCATCATAGATATCCGTTGGGTTAGAGAGAAGAAAGACTTATCAAAAAGAGTTTAGCAAACATGGATATCGAGGAAAAGGAAACCGAGAAATAAAAAAAAATTACAGCAAGAATAAAAAGACCATTTGGGGGCCTTCAGCAAAAAAAAAAAAGAAAAAAGAAAGAGAGAAAAAAAGAAAATAAAAAAAAAAAAAGAAAAAAAAAAAAAAAGAAAAAAAAAAAAAAAAAAAGAAAAAGAAAAAAGAAATTTTGTTTGTTTTTAGTCCTTAATAGTTAGACATAAGTTCGATGATGAAATTGATTGCTTTAGAGTGAAACCTTAGAAACGATAAATTCTTGATGTACTTTTATCTGATACTTTGAATAGTTTATCTAGTTTAGATCCGTGAGCATTTAATCATAGGTTTATAGCAGTGAAAACCTGAGTAGTCGGCAATGTGACTAGTTGAAGAAATTGCAGGTCGATGAATGACCGTTTGCTTAGATGTCTGTCCTGATTTGCTTGTGTTAGAATGTGTGGTATGGTTGAAAATAAAAGAAAAGTCTCTAAAGTAAAAAAATAAACCATATATAACCGATAAGCGTGAAGCTACCCATGGGCGAGTATTAGGACCACCATGAGGAGAAATGCTACCTTAAAGGGTAGGTGTGTTGAAAAAAAAAGAATAAAAAAAAAGAGACAAAAGAAAAAGAAAACCATACCATATTGAGCACGAAAAAGAAATTGCAGAGCATAATTGAGACATCTAAATTTGTTTGACCCATCGATCCCAATTTTTAAACGAAATCATTGAGTTGGCTTACCTAGGAATCAAGCTGTAAAAGAACCTTTGCACACACACACTATGAGTCTGGCTTAGATGATTTATTCAAAGACTTGGATTTGAGTATCATTGAGTGTTTTGAAGGTTCTATGGTTTCATTACTGGGCATTCTTTGAAGACAATAATATGTATAACTATGGGGACTATTTTGTAGCCAGTAATATAGTATATTGATACGGAGTGACACATCACGTACTCTACCTTGACCTAGTGCAAGCAGCGGAGAGTAGAAAGCTAAGCCAGGACTGGGGGCGACCAGTCTATCACCCCGTGAATAAGGGACATAACGAGATCCTGAGCTATGGAACCAAAGAGAACTGAGCAATTACGAGAAAAGAATTGACAGAGGAAATTGTAAGCAGGCCCAATGGGGCGACCAAAAGGCAAAAATAAGGCCTAACCCATCGGAATAGGAAATACACTCATGCATACATGCATACACGTCACATGCACATAATTTTTTTTTGTTTTTGTTCGCAGGTTTTGAAGAAAAGGAAAACGCGGCAAAGACAAGCAGTTTAGGGAATGAATCATAGGGTCGAGGCCCAAATTATCAACACTCTTCGGGAATGAATCCCAGGGCCGAGGCTCACACTACCAGCAGTTTCGGGAATGAATTCCAGGGTCGAGGCCCACATTATCAGAAGTCTTCGGGAATGAATCCCAGGGCCGAGGCCCACACTATCAGCAGTTTTGGGAATGAATCCGAAAGTCGAGGCCCACATTATCAGCAGCATCGGGAATGAATCCCAGGGTCGAGGCCCACACTATCAGCAGTTTTGGGAATGAATCCCAGGGTCGAGGCTCACATCATCAACATTATTGGGAATGAATCCCATGGTTGAGGCCCACATTATCAGCAGCATCGAGAATGAATCGCAGGATCGAGGCCCACATTATTAGCAGTTTCGGGAATGAATCATAGGGTCGAGGCCCACATTATCAGCAGTTTTGGGAATGAATCCCAGGGTCGAGGCCCACTTTATCAGCATTTTTGGGAATGAATCCCAGGGTCGAGGCCCACATTAGCAGAAGTTTCGGGAATGAATCCCAGGGTCGAGGCCCATATTATTAGCAGTTTCGGTAATTAATCCCAGGGTCGAGGCCCACAGTATCAGCAGTTTCATGAATGAATCCCAGGGTCGAGGCCCACACTATCAGCAGTTTTGGGAATGAATCCCAGGGTCGAGGCCCACACTATCATCAGTTTCGGGAATGAATCCCAAGGTTGAGGCCCACACTATTAGCAGTTTCGGGAATGAATCCCATGGTCGAGGCCCGTATTATTAGCAGTTTCAAGAATGAATCCCAGGGTCGAGGCCCACATTATCAACTCAGTTTGGGAATAAATCCCGGAGATCAAAGCATCTTACATCAGTAATGGTTCGGGAATGAACCACATCTCAAGTAACGGCTCGGGAATGGACCATATCTCATTAGTAACGGTTCAGGATTGAACCACCTCATAATAGTAACGGTTCGAGAATGGACCACCTCACATCAGTAACGGTCCGGGAATGGACCACCTCTCACAAAGTAACAGTTCAGGAATGAACCAGGGGTCGAAGCACCTCACCACCAGATCAACTCATTTTGAAGCGTCTCAAAACAACAGGTAAGTTCGGAAATAGCCGGCGAGCCACGTAAGTAAAAATGCATGCATAACTTTGATAGGATTGTCACTGTTACACACTTCACAAGCCCATCAAAGTGGGGGTGACTATAGACACTGCATTTTTAGCATAAAGCCCAATAATGAGCCTTGTATAGAGGCACTACCCGATAAGTCACAGAAATCACGGGAAACGCAAACCGGAAGGGAAAATTCTAAAATTAATAGCTCTTCAAATTTAAACTCACTAGTTAGCCGCGGGTTCGTCCAGTCGATTCATGTTTTAAATATTAATCTTGGCCCAAAACCCCCGCACCCATCCAAAGCCCATATGCACCCCTCCAAAGCCCACATGCATAACCCTAACCCTAATGCACCACTATAAAACATAACCTAAAATAAAGCATAATTGCGGCTTCTCCCCACGCACGTACATGACATGTCACAATTCACAAAAAACCCTAATAGCTTCTTCTTCTCTCACTCAACAATGGCCACTCCCTCGCCTGTCTCTGGAACCAAACAAATAAAACCCTAAACACCCTTCTCTCACTCAACAATGGCCACTCTTTCGCATCTCTCTCTGGAACCAAACAAATAAACCCTAATAGCCCTCTTTTCTCTCTTCCATCCCCTCTCATTCATGACACAGACATCTAAACATACAAACAGCAAACCATACAATAAGCCACAAACTAGAAGCCATTCACGGCTTCACACAGAGGAAGCCAAAACACACACACAAGAAGCCAAACCAAAACGACCCCACTGACCAAATACTCTCAAACACAAATAATGGACGCCCTCTCTCTCTCATTAAACACACACAGACCATCACAGACTTCTCTCTCTCACGCCACAATCATACACGGCACTGGGACACTTCACGCCACACACAACACTCGACAGTCTCACAAACACACGCCATAAAAACACACACATACAAGAAGCCAAACCAAAACAGCCCTGGACGTGAATATTCAGCCATCTAGACGTGAGCAAGCAGCACCGAGAAACCAAACAAACAACGCCCAAACCAGCCACTAAAACCCAGCAAAGCCGAGACCAAATACCCCACCAACTGACACAAACCCTTAAGCCACAAACCGAATACACAAGCAACAAACAACATCTCAACAGAAGCTAATAAACACACAAATACAACCTCTTGACAGATTAAATATACCCCAAAATAGTCCCAAAATACAACCAAAATAGTGAACGAAAACAGCCCAAAAACAGCCTCTAAATCGAGATAAAATCAGTCCCAAAAACAATTCTTAAAACACTCCAAAACCGACACAAAAACCAGCCCATGAACTAGTGAAACAAACACAGAAAATACCCCAAAAATAGCGGCTAAAACACCCCAAAATAGCGGCCAAAACAGCAGCCCAACCACCGGAAATCAGTTCTAAAAGCAGCAAAAACAGCGAGCAGAAATAAGGAAACAGCGAGCAGAAATGACTAAACCAACAAACCAGAAAAACAGTGAAGCATTAACCCTTCCGGCGACGTTCGGACGCACTCCTGAGAAGTGACTTAAAAGGTAAGACCTGAGGGCACCCTTACCTTCTTTATTTTGTCGTTCTGGATGCGGCCTGAAATATGTCCAACCGGGTATGCGAAGTCCTATATTGAGAACGGCCAAATTCTTTGGTCACATATTTATTATTCCACATTTATTTCATGTTATTTGTCTTTTATTATTTCGCATTTAATTTACGTTCATTGTTTTTTTATTTTTCTGAATTTGTTTTGTGTTATTTATCTTCCTTGTTATTTCACATATTTATCTCTTTGGTTATTTATTGTTATATGCGTTATCATACTTCACATCTATTTTCATGATTGGATTGTGTTAATGATTGAGTGTTGCCCCTCATGGTATATCGGATGGAAATCCAGACATAAATTCCGTAGCCGAATCCGAATGGACTGTAGCGTGGTCTGTACTTGGGATACAACACCACGTATGGTTTGAGAAACATTCACGCGTGTGTTTATGTCATTATAGATACCACTTCGGTAATCTCGTTCAAACGTGTTCCCGAACACTAAAAGAATGTATGCATTCTGCCTCACTCTATTCAAACTTGTTTCTGAACGCTACTTGATGAGCGGAAAATATATCAATATTTACCGCCTCTTTTACTTAATATTTTGTTTAGTTTCTTAGGTTTGATGAACGTTTTGATGTGTTTTAGTTTATTTTGCAGATAAAATAATATTGGGACACCATGAAATCATTTAGGACGAAATGTGGGTCAAATAAGGGCAAAAAGTAGACTTGACATGTTAATTTTGGAGATTGGAAACTTGAAAGGGCGTTTTAACGAAGTGCAGTTTTGGAAATTCCATTTTTGCGCATTTGTCATATTTTGGGCATAACATTTTACTCTGATATCGGATTGAGCTGATTCAAGTTCCAGATTAAAGAAGACTCAAAGATATACCATTTTAAAGAATAAAATAATTTCTAATTCTGAAGATTTCATGACCGAAATCGATGAAACATCCAGAAGTGTGTTATGTGTAATTATTAAAGTCTTTTTTAAAGCAAATAAATAAATAAATAATAAAAATAGTCAAACTCCCACCAAACATGATAGCAATTAGTGGAGCAATTAATAATGGATTTGGTGGAGTAATTAGTGGAGCAATTAATAATGGATTAGGTGGAGCATTTGATGGAGGCAAAAATTTTGCCTATAAATACTAAGTCATTTCATTTGTAAATTCATACTTTCTTCTAAGGAATTCCTTAAGAATACTAAGAAGATTGTATCTTGTTTGTTTATTTACAGCTTTCAGTAATTCATTTCATCTTTCATACTTTCTTTTCTTTACTTTTCAATTTTTACTTTCCGCAATTTACTTTTACGCACAGTACTTTTTTTCTTTAATTTTCAGTTTTTACTTTTCAGTAATGAGGAGGTAACTCCCCTTTGATGGGGTAAAAGGTAAAACTTTTATTACTAATATTTAGATTAATCTCCCTTAATTATAATATATAAACTAGTTAAAACCTGACTTAACGAGGATACCGCCATATTGGTATATTGGTAATTATTTAAATTGGTTTTAACCTGACTAAACTGGATACCGTCTGATTGGTCGGTTGGTAACTAATTATTAATTTGACTTAATCTAGATACCGCATATATTGCTGGTTGGTAATTATCATGCAAAGTTAATATATTATATTAATGGATATATCTAAAATAGAAGTAATAAAAGTGGATCCTTTTACCTCAGCATTTTCTTTTATTTTACTTTTACTTGATTTACTTTTCAGCAATTTACTTTCAGCATTACTTTTCAGCAATTTACTTTCAGCAATTTACTTTCAGCATTTACTTTTCAGTAATTTACTTTCAGCATTTACTTTTCAGCATTTAATTTTCAGTATTTAATTTCAGCATTTACTTTCCGTCATTTACTTTTCAGCAATTTACTTTTCAGCATTTTACTTTATGTCTTTTATTTTATTTAAGTTTTTACTACCCGTAAATATGTGTCGTAACTAAGCCAGTTATCTGGGGTTGTGATGAAATCCAATATCACCGATTTATAAGGGGGTTAAATTATAGTTTGGGTAGTATAAAGATTTATTTATTGAGCCTTAATCCTAATGCTTTTATTAACTGGCCATTAATAAAATTGAACTGGTAAACTTAAAATGAACTTGGAAAATGGATTTTAGGTTTAAGACCTTAGACTTAATAGCCCACGATCTTCCTTGAGGATAGATAACCCTTTAATAGATTTCCTTATAGGATAGGAATATACCTGTCGGGCGGGGGTAGCCATAATTGGAACTTAATCTTAATAAATTCAGATAACTTGGTTAACATAGAAATATGATTAATTGGGTTATACTGGGTATTTGTATTTGACCATCAGAAGAGGCTTTTACATAATTTCGTGTTCCAGGTTAATAAACCAATATATTACACAAATATAAAATAACCACTTCATCTTTTAAAAAGATATTGGAAGGATTCACAACCTTGGATAGTTTTATAAATTTGAATTTTCTTCAATCTACTTTCAAGCAATTTTATTTAATTGTTTTAATTTTAAAGTTACCACCCAATCAAACAATCAATCCATTAGATACTTGTAAACATTTAACTTCATAAATTGATAACAAAAGGTTTTAAGTCCTCGTGGGATCAATACTTTTTATACTACTTGAACGATACGTGCGCTTACGTTATATGCGTGTGATTACGCACCGGTCAAGTTTTTGGCGCCGTTGTCGGGGACTTATTTATCTTTCACTATTAGTTTTGAGGTTAGATACATTTACTTATATCTAATTTCTTTTTACTTATTGTTGTTGTTTTCTTGTGTTTCAGGTTCTCAGAAACTACATGAGACGAACCAGAAGCTTTGAACTCCGACCGCTCGACCCAGAAATTGAAAGAACCATCAGACAGTTGAGAAGGGAAAGGCGTGAAGGCCAAAAAGCTTTAGTCAACATGGAACCTGAACCTTTGGAAGTTGCACCACCAATACCCATTCGAGACAGAACCATTCCGGTGGTCGACGACTTATTTTCCTGTATTGTACTTCCTCATTTACCAGCAAATGCATGTGACATCAAATCATGCATTTAGATGATTAAGCAGTCAGTACAGTTTGGGGGAAAAGCAACTGAAGATCCTAATACCCACATCAGCAACTTCCTGGAAATACAGAGCTAAAGCTTGGCTACATTAACTACAAGCAGGTTCCATCACAACTTGGAATACTTTAGCCACCAAATTTCTTGCAAAGTACTTTCCACCACCCAGAATGGAAAGCTGAGGAATGACATCACATCCTTTATGCAACAAGACTCGGAAACTCTCTACGAAGCTTGAGAAAGGTACACAGATTTGCTCCGGAAATGTCCTCACCATGAGATTCCAAAATGGCTTCAAGTCCAAAATTTCTATAATGGACTTTCTGGACTGATGAGAACCATAATCGATACTGCTACTGGAGGAGCTTTAATGGCAAAATGAGAAGATCAAGCTTGGGACCTAATCAAAGAAATGGCCAACAACAATTCCTTTTGGCCAACAGAAAAGAGCATGATCCAAAGAATTGCAGGAATTTATGAAGTTGGAGCCAATACAGCAGTAAATGCCAAGCTAGATCAGATATGCAAATTCATAGAGACTATTACCTCTGGATCCCCAAGTTCACCATATGAAGGAGCACCAGAACCAAACCAACTTGAAGAAACGGTGAATTATGTCAACAATTTCAACAAATAGGGGAACAATCCATATTCCAACACCTACAACCCATGGTGGATGAATCATCCCAATTTTTCATGGGGCAACAATTCAGGGCAAAAGAACAATCCACCACCTGGATTCCAACAGCATAACTATCCACCACCTGGATTCCAGCAACTGAACAAAGGCCAGGAGTAGGCAAATGAACTAGGAATAGCAGAAGTGCTGGCTCAGTTAAAAAAGTATGATGCTATGTTTCAGAACCAATCAGCTTCTATCAAATCACTGGAGAATCAAATTGGACAACTGGCCAATGTTCAGAGTTACAGACCGCCAGGTAATCTTCCCAGCAACATAGAACCAAATCCAAGGAACAGAGGGAATGAGCAATGTCAAGCAATTACTTTGAAAAGCAGTACTGAGATCAACAAAGATATTGGAATCAAAGCATCCATTAAAGAAATTCCAAATGAAACAGGGCAACAGACGGAGGAAAAAGAAGCAAAGGAAAAAGATCAAATCACTCCACCTCCACCTTTTCCACAGCGACTTCAGAAAAACAAACTGGACAAGCAGTTTGTTCATTTCTTGGAGGTTTTCAAAAAGCTGCACATCAACGTCCCATTTTCCGAAGCTTTGGAAGAAATGCCCAGCTATGTAAAATTCATGAAAGACATTCTTTCACGAAAACAGAGATTGGGAGACTACGAGACAATAACATTAACGGAAGAATACAGTGCCATCATTAAGAGGAACTTTCCCGCGAAGTTGAAAGATCCTGACAGTTTCACTAACCCATGCACCATTGGAGAACATTACATCGGTAAGGCTTTATGTGATTTAGGTGCTAGTGTTAACTTGATGCCTTTTTCTATTTACAGGAAACTGCAGATTGGAGAAGCAATGCCTACCTCAGTCTCATTGCAACTTGATGATCGAACGCTCGCATTTCCAAGAGGTGTTGTTGAAGATGTGCTGGTCAAAGTTGACAAACTCATTCTCCCAGCAGATTTCATTATCCTTGACATGGAAGAAGACAAAAAAGTACCTATCATTCTTGGGAGACCATTCTTGGCTACAGGTAAAACTGTGATTGATGTGAAAAAGGGAGAACTGACTATGAAAGTGCAAGACCAAGAAGTTACCTTCAATGTTTTCAAAGCCATGAAATTCCCGATACACTTGAAGCTTACATCACCAACATGACTGACAGCGAGCTAGATGCTAAAATCCTGGAATGTATCAACTACCTTGATAAACCATTCCGATTCAAAGTGACACCCCAAGTGGAAATCCTCGAACTGCCAAAGAAAGATCGAATCAAGTCTTCAATTGAAGAACCACCGCAGTTGGAACTGAAGTTACTTCTGAGCCATCTCAGGTACGCATTTCTTGGTAACTCTTCTGAATTACCTGTTATTATTTCTTCTTCGCTAACATTGGAGCAGTAAAAAAATTACTGAGAGTATTACGAGAGCACAAGAAGGCCATTGGCTGGACTATAGCAGACATTCGAGGCATTAGTCCATCATTTTGTATGCACAAGATTCTGATGAACGATGAATACAAACCCACAGTGGAGCATCAACGAAGACTCAATCCAATCATAAAGGAGGTCGTGAAGAAAGAAATCATTAAAATAGTTGGATTCTGGCATCATTTACCCCATCTCAGACAGTAGTTGGGTAAGTCCTATACAGTGTTTTCCGAAGAAATGAGGAATTATTGTGGTCACAAATGAAAAAAATGAGCTGATTCCAACAAGAACGGTGAGTGGATGGAGAGTATGCATGAACTACAGGATGCTGAACAAAACCACGAGAAATGATCATTTTCCGCTACCATTCATTGACCAGATGTTAGAAAGACTGGCGGGACATGAGTTCTATTACTTTCTGGATGGATATTCAGGATACAATCAGATTGCTATCCCCCCAGAAGATCAGGAGAAAACCATATTTACATGTCCTTATGGTACTTTTACTTTTCGCAGAATGCCATTTGGATTATGTAATGCCCCCGCTACATTTCAGCGTTGCATGATGGCCATCTTCTCAGACATGTTGGAGCAGAGTATGTAGGTTTTTATGGATGAATTTTCTGTGTTTGGAGATTCTTTTGACCACAGCTTGCAAAATTTGGAACATGTGTTACAAAGTTGCGAAGCATGTTTTTACAGAAGATTTATCAAAGACTTTTCCAAGATTGCTAAACCTCTGTGTAATCTTCTGGAGAAGGATGTGTCTTTCAACTTCACCAAAGAATTCCATGAAGCTTTTGAGATCTTAAAACAAAAGCTAATTTCTGCCCCATCATTGTAGCACAAGACTGGACCCTTCCATTTGAAGTGATGTGTGATGCTAGTGATTTTGCTGTAGGTGCAGTTTTGGGACAACGCAAAGCAAAGATTTTCCACACCATTTACTACTCCAGCAGAACTTTGAATGAAGCTCAACTCAACTACAAAACCACTGAAAAGGAGTTGCTCACAATTGTGTACGCTTTTGATAAATTCTGCTCTTATCTGCTGGGTCCCAAAGTGGTGGTCTACACAGATCATTCAGCAATCAAATACTTGATCACGAAGAAAGATGCGAAACCTAGATTGATTCGTTGGATACTTATTCTATATGAATTTGACGTGGAGATCAGAGACAAGAAAGAGACAGAAAACCAGATGGCAGATCATTTATCGAGACTCGAGAATGGAGAAACAGCTGGTAAAGAACTGATAATGAAAGAAACTTTTCCAGATGAACTACTATTTGCCATGAAATAGCAAGATGCCCATTGGTATGCTGACTATGTCAATTTCATTGTATCAGGAAAATGGCCGTTGGAATGGACAACTCAGCAACGAAAGAAGTTCTTCAAAGAAGTCAAGCATTATATCTGGGATGAGCCGTACCTGTTCAAGCGCTGTGATGATCAACTACTAAGATGGTGTGTTCCACAGGAGGAAGTCAATAATGTTTTGCAGCACTATCATTCATCACCATATGGTAGACACTTCAGCGGAAACAAAAATGCAGCCAAAGTCCTACAATCAGGTTTGTTCTGGCCCACTCTTTTTAAAGATTCTTATATTTTTTCTCTTCAATGTGACAGGTGCCAGAGAACGGGAAATATTTTGAGGATAAATGAAGGACCATTGCAAAATATTCTGGAAGTGGAGATATTCGATGTGTGGGTTATAGATTTCATGGGACCCTTTGTTCCATCATTCGGAAACCTGTACATCCTGGTTGTTGTAGACTACGTCTCCAAATGGGTTGAAGCAATTGCACTGCCATCCAATGATTCAAAAGTGATGATCAAATTCCTGAAAAGAACATTTTCACTCGGTCCAGAACACCTCGGGCAATTATCAGTGATAGTGGCTCACATTTCTGCAACAGATACTTTGATACACTCCTATCCAAATACGGAGTTACTCACAAGGTTGCCACTGCTTATCATCCACAATCAAATGGACAGGTTGAAGTTTCAAACAGAGAAATCAAAAGAATCTTAGAGATAACCGTTGGATCAACAAGGATGGACTGGTCAACAAAATTGGATGACATATTATGGGCCTATCGAACAGCTTACAAGACACTCATTGGTATGTCCCTATATCGTATGGTGTTTGGGAAAGCATGCCTTCTGCCAGTTGAGCTTGAACACAAGACGTACTGGGCACTGAAGAAGTTGAATATTGATCCACAAGCTGCAGGAAAGAAAAGACTTCACCAACTCAACGAATTGGAGGAATTTCACCTACATGCTTATGAGAATGCCAGATTATACAAAGAAAAGACCAAGAAATGGCATGACCGAAAAATAGTGCATTGACAGTTGGAACCAAGGCAACATGTGTTGTTATACAATTCAAGGTTGAAACTTTTCCCTGGAAAGTTGAAATCAAGGTGGTCAGGTCCATTTATGATCACTCAGGTTTTACCATATGGAGCTGTTGAGTTACTGGATCCCAACACCAACAACACATTCAAGGTTAACAGTCAGCGTGTCAAGCACTGCTGGGGAGAATCATTTGAGCGACAAAAAGAAAGTGTCACACTTTCTTTTTCAGCCTAACGTTCGAGAAGTCACGTCTAGCTGACGATGTTAAACTTAGCGCTAGCAAGGAGGCAACCCATGCAATTTGTGTATATATTATGATTTGGTGTTATTTAATTTTGTGTGTTTAGTTTTTTCAGATTAAGACATTTCAGGATGGAAGAAATTCTTGCAAATCTTCACAAGTAATTTCCTTCTCTCCCTCAAAACTCTATGATGAAAGTGTACAAAGCTCGCTTGGAACGGATGAGACTATTGATGATCCATGATATTCCTAATGACATTCATTGGGTAATCGAAGCACGGGTATGGTTAGCAGGTGAGTATTCTATTCATGTAATTCTTATTTGCCCGGATTTGGAAGAAGCACCTATGGAAAGAAACGTAGAGCTAAGAAAATGGGTGTTTGTTACAAATGTGCACGCTAGAATTGCAATACTCGTTGTCGTTCTTTATGAATGGTGTCTAATTATCGCGAAGATAAAATTAAATTCATTAGGGATGGCTTGAGTAAGGAGTCTGTAGATAATATATCTTCGACTCTTGAGATGCATCCCAGTGGATATGTTCATATAGCCATTCGCAAATTACATACACAATTTCAAAAAGAAAGATAACAATTAAATCTTGGGAATCTGACTCAAAAAGACCCTGTTTGCCAATTTATAAGAAAATTGGATAGGAAGCTTGTCCCTGATGCATAGACGTCAAACAAGCCGCTACGTTTCTTGTACATATTATATCTCTTTGTCTTTTCCTAATAATTGTAATTTATTTTGTTGTTTTCTTTTATTTTCTCCGACATGATCCAGACCTTTTTGACTATCACGATTTATTTTACTGTTTAACTAATAATTGTCATTTGGTAGGTACTAGTGCTATTATTTTACTCACCTTTTTCAGGTGTTATAAATTCAACTCATCATTGCACTTTTGAAGACATCCAGAGTAAAACATGGAAGCCACTTCAAGAAGATGAATTGAAAACATCTGTGTGTTTTACAGTACTAGTGTTGGTGTTAAACCACAATACGTAGAGGCATCACATGAATTGGGTCGAGTCTTAGCAGCAAGGAATATGCACTAAGTATATGGCAGATGCAATCTTGGACTTATGGAGATCGTTTCAAAAGCTGTACATGAGGGAGTCAGTCATGTTTTGGGAATCATCCTAAAACCCTTGGCGGAGGCAAATCTTATTGGACCATCAAACGGAGAAGAGCTAATTGTGCCAAGTATGTCTGAACGACTGGTAGAAATGATTAACCGTGATGATGCTTTTATTGCTTTTCCAGGTGGCTTGGGTACATTGGAGGAAATTTTTACAGTATTATCTTGGGCAAACTTGAACATACACCAGAAATCGCTTGGACTGTACAACGTTGAAGGATTTTATGATTTTCTTTGTGTGTTTCTTGATAATGCCCGGAGAAATGGGTTCGTGTCAAAACCTTTGAGAGAACTCATCTTCACTGCCAGAACTGCTCCAGATCTAATTGACCAAATCTTAGCCTATGAATCATAAATTGACCCTATCCTTTCAAAGATAAATTGGTACGAGGACGATCGTGGTAAGAGGCGCCGGATTAATCTGGATCTTAACCTTTAACTTTTCGTGTAGAATTTCAGTTAACCAGGTACTATCTTCTAAACTCTTCTTCTACTGTTTAAGACATTGGGGGATAATGTCTCATTTAGGTTTAGGGGACAGAATTAGTTGATCAGTATCTTGTTTTTAGTTGTTTGTTGTTTTTATTTTTTAGTCCAAAATTTTTCGAAAAATACAAAAAAATTGAAATTTTTTCAAAAATTAAAAAAATATTTTGCTTTTTGTGTTTTTATTTTGACTAAAAAAGGTGAAATTCGTAAGAGATAGCTGAGTAAGGAGTTTCCACTCCTGAGACGTGTCTCAAACCTATTTCGGAACAAGTTAATTTTTGTTTATTACCTTTTGAATTATTTAATTTGTGAATTCTCCATAATACTGACTAAGATGGATCTTCATATGCTCAGTTGGCAGGTATTATCAACATGCATGGTAACATACGGACATGGGTTGTAATTGAAAAGTTTGTAATATTTAGTGCTCTAGTTTAATTGGAGAAAACATCTCAAAAAGTGATGGAGTAAAAAAAAACGTTTGAGGTCTTAGTTATTAAGTCTGTAAAGGTGTTTTAACACCTAGCGCCCTAAAGCCAACTAGTTTGGGAGTCACTGGCCCAAAGCTCGCTACATGGATCAAGGATGTTACAAAAATATATATATCTGAAGTCTGAGTAATTAAGTCCGTAGGGGTGTCTTACCACATGGTGCCCTAAAGCCAACTGGTTTGGGAGCCACCGACCCAACACTCGCTACATAGATGGAAGATATTGTATATAAATAAAAAAAATCAAAAATCAAAGAAAAAAAATCAGAAAAATCAGAAAAATTATTCCATTGCTGCAAAAAGGTTTGAATTCTGATAAAACTTTAGGACAAAAATGAGTTAACATAGGAATATGATTAATTGGGTTATACTGGGTATTTGTATTTGACCATCGGAAGAGGCTTTTACATAATTTCGTGTTCCAGTAAACCAATATATTACACAAATGTAAAATAACCACTTCATCTTTTAAAAAGATATTGGAATGATTCACAACCCTGAATAGTTTTATAAATTTGAATTTTCTTCAATCTACTTTCAAGCAATTTTATTTACTTGTTTTAATTTTAAAGTCAGCACCCAATCAAACAATCAATCCATTAGATACTTGTAAACATTTAACTTCAAAAATTGGTAACAAAAGGTTTTAAGTCCTCGTGGGATCGATACTTTTTATACTACTTGAACGATACATGCGCTTACGTTATACGCGTGTGATTACGCACCGTTCACTACTCGAACGCATACATTCGGCCTTACCCCATTCGAACTCATTTCCAAATGCTACTCGAACGCGCATGCATTCTGTTTTACTATGCATCATATCCCATATCGTTCGAACGCATTTCCGAACGCTACACGAACGCGCATACAGTGAACATACCTCTTTTCATCATGTTTTATACATGTTTACCTCTTTGATCATTTCTTTTACATTATGTACTTAATCATCTCTCTTTATTATTAATGCTTTTTATTGGTATTATTTATTTACGTTCACGCGATTCTTTGTTTAATACGTTTGTGGAATTATACATTTGCTTTCATTTCTTTATTTTACATTTATCAGTGTGGAAAACTTGTGTGTTGATTAAATTATCTTGCATGTGCTGCATAAGACTTGGTCATATTATTGCATAAATCCGTTCATTACAGTTGGCATAAGTAAGGGACCATTCCGAACCCAACGGTTTGAGGTCTTCCCTTGCGAGGGGTGAGTGCGGCCTTAAATCATTTCCCAGTTCACACTAGGTGGCGACTCCTTTATTCTTCGGTTTAGTCCCCTGCAGGCTACTCCATACTCCCAATGGGCAGCGAGCCTGGACAGCGTCGCCCACCTCTGTTCACACAAGTATCTCCCAACCTTTCATGGTTTAGAGAACGAGAACCCTTATGTGCACATTAGAGAATTTGAAGAAGTTGTAGCAACTTTCCATGACCGGTTTGGCACTACACACACAATTAGACTTAAGTTCTTCCCCTTTGCCCTTAAGGATAGAGTTAAGAGTTGGTTGTATGCTTTGAGACTTAGGTTAATAGGATCATGGGTGAGATGACACAAAAATTCTTTAATAAATACTTCCCACACCATAAGACTAATGCCTTGAAAAGACAAATCTCTACCTTCTCCCAGAAAGACAGTGAAACCCTTTATCAAACTTGACAGAGGTTTAAAGAGATGTTAGCTAGTTGTCCTCAACATGGGTATGAGAGTTGGCTCTTTGTAAGTTTTTTTTATGACGGTCTAACCCCTAGATAGTGCCAATTCGTTGAGAGAATGTGCAATGGTGAGTTCATCTGAAAGGACTCTGATGAGGCATTAGAGTACTTAAATAACCTAGCTAAGAAATCTCACACTTGGACTGGACTTAATGCCATAGATAGCACTGACAGGACACACCCCATTCCTTCCGATAGAGGCATACACCACTTTAGGGAAGATGATAGTCTTAAGACACAAGTTGAGCTATTAACTAGACAGATAGGAGCCTTAATAGCCAAAGCTAGCACGACTATGCATGCAGTAGCCCACTTAAAACCCCAATGGGAATGTTTTATGTGCAAAATGACTGACCATTTGGCCCAAGAGTGCCCTGTATATGGGGAGATGAGGGAAACATATGAGGACCAATGCAAGACCGTAGGGATGTAAGAGAAACCATATACACCATATTTAGACACTTATAATCATGGTTGGCGGAACCACCCAAACTGTAGTTGGAAAAATGAGTCTCAATAGCCCATTCAAACATCATAGCCTAGAAGTTACAATGCTCCCCAGTATCACACATATGTCGTTCCTAGGAATTCTTTAGAGGATATTGTGCAAGCATTTATAGAGGCCTAGAGTAAAACTAATCAAAGGTTTGAGTCGTTGATAGCTCGGGTAGTTGAAGAGAATAAAGAGATTAAGAGTCAAGTCTCCAAATTGACTAATGTCCTGAGTGTGCAAGAACAAGGAAAATTTCCATTTCATGCTCAACCTGGTCCACAAGGGCAACACATGGCACAGGTTGATCATGAGGCATCCAATATAAAAAGTGTTAATGCCATAATCACTAGGAGTGGTAAATAGGTAGGGATGTAGAACACCTCCAACACTGTAGGTGCCACTAAGGATAGTAGTACAGATACCATCAGGAAGAACAAGTGCCACATACCCCAGTTAGAGTACCATTTCCATAAGCAGTTAGGCCCACATGGAGAGCTTCAGACCCTAATAGTGAGATCCTAGAATATCTTAAGCAAGTAAAAATCAACATTCCTTTGTTACATGTGATCAAACAAGTTCCTACATATGCGAAGGTTTTGAAGGATCCCTGCACCATAAAAAGGAAGCATAATGTGAAGAAGACTGCATTTTTGACAGAGCAGGCTAGTGCAGTAATTGAACAGAGGACTCCACCAAAATATAAAGATCCAAGATGTCCCACCATCATTTGTCACCTTGGCACATATGAGTTCGGTCAAGCTTTATTAGATTTAGGTGCTAGTGTTAATCTCATGCCATACTCTATCTATAAGCAGTTAGGAATTGGAGATATTAAACATACTTCAGTGGTTTTACAGTTAGCTGATCGATATATCCGAACACCATAGGGAGTAGTTGATGATGTTTTAGTTCAAATTGATAAATTCAACTACCCCGTTGATTTTCTAATTTTAGATACTCAATCCGTGGTTAACACTGAGTCAAAAATTCCACTTATCTTAGGTAGACCTTTTTCTTGCTACAAGTAATGCCCTTATCAATTGCGGGAATGGTCTCATTAAGTTATCATTTGGGAACATGACACTAGAAGTAAATATTTTTCATGTTGAAAAACAACCACAAGGTGATGATGAGTGCCAATATACATACATGTTAGAAACAGTCCTACCAGGAACAACTTCTTTACAATATGAATCAAACCCTCCCGAATTGAAATTGACCCCAAAGAACCGTAAAATGAGGAAAATGAGAATTAGTGCGCATTTGAAGATGATATATGGGAAGCTCAAAAGACGGTTGAACAAATTGATAAAATCTCAACCACTAGACCTTAGGGGATCCATGGATAAAATGATGCAGCTAGACAAAAATTCATTTCATGCCTTACTCACCAGGGGATACCGAAGAAGGAAGCATTTGTGACTACTTGGTCCGTTATATGGAAGCCACCATGACAACATAGGTGATTGCGTCTGGCTGAAGACCTTAAACTTAGCGCTAACGGGAAGACAACCCTTGCATCTATATATTTTTTTATTTTATTTTATTTTATTTACTTGAGTTTTATTTTATTGTATGCTAATTGTATGTTTATTATTTGCATGAGTTCTTATGTAGGTCTTAATAAAACCTACACATCTCACACAACCAAAATCTTACCAGCAAGAACCTGATCAACTTCGTGCCCGATAGTGTTGTTCCTTAATCTTTTTTCTTTATATTTATCTTACATTGAGGACAATGCAAGTTTTAAGTGTGGGGGTGAATGAATGCGCATGATGATTCTGTTAAAAAAATTTGTTTTATTTGTTTGTTTTTAGTCCTTAATAGTAAATCATAAGTCTAATGATGATATTGTTTACTTTAAGATAAAATCTTAGAAACGATTAGTTCTTTAAAAGTATTTGTATCTGATGCTTTGAGTAGTTGATCTAGGTTAGAATCGTAAGCTCTTAACTATAGGTTTTTAGCAGTAAAAACCTAGGTAGTTGGCAAGGTGATTAGTAGAAGAAATTACATGTCGATGAATGACCGTTTTCTTAATATCTATCATAATTTTCTAGGGTTATGATGTATGGTATGATTAAAAATTAAAAAAAGAAAGTTTCGAAAGAAATAAATTATACCACCTATAACCGATAAGCGTGAAGTTACTCATGGGCGAGTGTTATGACCACCATGAGAAGAAATGCTACCTTAAAGGGTAGGTGTGTTGAAAAAAGAAGAAAGAAAAGAAAAATTCGAAAAAGAAAAAAAGAGACAAAGAAAGAAAGAAAAAATCATACCATACTGAGCCATATTGAGAACCGAAATGCAATTAAAGAGCATAATTGAGATATCTAGGTTGGTTTGACCCATCATATCCCAATTTTTAAACGAAATCATTGAGTTGGCTTACCTCAGAGTCGAGCTGTGAATGAACCTTGACACACACACACACTATGAGTCTGGCTTAGTTGATTTATTCAAGGACTTGGATTCGAGTTGTATTGAGTACTTTGAAAGTTCTCTGATTTCATTGCTAGACATTCTTTGAGGACAATAATATGTGTAACTATTGAGACTGTTTCATTTTGTTTTTACATAATTGTATATGTTTTTAAATGACATTTGTGGGTGTCGTCGCTGTAAGCCTTCACGAGACTATAACTCGTCCACTAGGGCCACATAGGGGTTTAAAGGCTTATTGCATACGCTAAATACAATCGTTATCCCTACGAAAGTGGCTTAGATAGTTTTTATTTATTTATTCAGTTTAGTTCTTAGTTTCTTGTTGCGCTTGAATTGCTAGGAACTCGCAATAAGCTGGTTGGGGGTTGTGATAAATGCATGAAAATGTACTTTGAACATCACTAATTCGGCTTTATTATCATGTGTTTAATCTTAATTATGGTTTATTTTGTGCTTTGTTATTAGGAACAATTGTAAATGTTTTGGGACCTTATAGACGCATCGGAAGCACGCGGGAAGAGCTGAATCACAGAATCGGTGAAACCAGAAAATCGGCCACGCGTCGCGACAAGCAAAGGCCATACGTCGCGATACGGAAGCGTATTCCAGGGTTTTTACTTTGTTCATTTTTTACTCAAATAGGGCTTCCAAGACTTCTCTATATAAGCCCCAGCTCGTCCAAAACCCTAAAGGGAGAGAAAAGAGGAGAAAAAGAGAGAAGAAACACACAACAAATAGCCATAAACACAATTTTACGAGAGAAAAACGAAGAAGATTCAACCCCGCTAGGATGTCTCTCCGATTTATCAAGGCTACGTCTCTCTTTTACATAAAGAACTAATCTCCTAGGCAAATCTAAGGATGAACTCTTGTATTTAAGTTTTTATGTTCATGTTGTTGATTCCTAAGTACTTTTTAATGTTTAATACAATTGATGTTTATTATTCTTTATTATCTTTCGATTTCTGAATCCATAGATTGTGTTTTACCAACTTGCATATAGATCCAGTCATGGTTCTTCTATGTGTGATTGAGGAACCTAATTGTGACTGGTTAAGTTGTTTTATGAGTTGGTCTTCTGATGCAGTATTGCCTGAGGGTATATTGTCGACGTTAGATAGGTCGTAATGATAACTTTGTGTGCTATTAACATAGAGAAGATAAATAATCAATTACCTTAGAATTTAATATGCGTAGAATTGAATATCTTCCGATTGTTGGTTCGGGATGTGAAACCTTCAATTAAGTAATGGCAGGAATCAATAACTAAATATAGGAATTTGATACAAGAGGGATTCCCGATGCTTTGCTGCCTGTCTCTATTAATATCTTTTAATTATTTTATTAATCTTCTCTTTAATTACCAATTCAATCTATATCTTTTTATTAAATTATTGCTAATGTTTTGTTTAAGTAAATCAGTTCCTTGTAACCATCTCTCTGAGGAATCAACACCCTAACTATACTACGATAGCCGTAAATACTTTTTGGGCATAATTATGTATCATAAGGGGTTTAGGTATCCATGTGAGTAAGTCACGATTCTTAAGACTTTGGCCAAAGCCGACCATCTAGGTTGGATCACATCATTTGTAAAGAATCATGGACATGTCGACATGAGATGTGCGCATTGAAAATTTGACGATGTATTATATGTGTCCTAAGCACAACTCGGATAGCCTACGACGGAGAGATTGGTAAACATATGTGATGACCTCGACTTGTATAGGTCGGAAATGTCGTTCATGTTCTTCGTGAATTCGGAGGTGGCCGCATTGCGTACATATTAGCTAGGCTTATATGATGAACGTGTCTGAGCTTAGAGAGTCCGAATATGAAGTGTACTCGTTGAGCACTTGGGTAGCCGATTAATTTTGATAAAAGATAATATTCTATATTATAATTATCAACTAAGATAATCAAGTGTTATTGGATAACATTGATTATTTATTTTGGCCTAATTGGATTAATTCAATAATGTCACAATGGCTTAATTATAAATTCATAAATATCTCTACCATTTGAGGATATTTTGGTAAATGCAAATATGTAATTATAGGTATTTTTGACTTGATTTAATTGTATTAAATCAAAGTGGCAAGTATTGAACTAATCAATTTCATAATCTTTATCTTGATTTAATTGGATTAAATCAAAGTGGTAGACAAAAGTGATTAGTCACACCTAATTATAAATATTTTGAAAAATTAGATTAAGCACACATAAAAGTTGATTAGAATTTTTATTAATTAAAAATTGCCTATGTTTTACTATAAATAGTAAGCTTGAGGAATGTTTTAATTAAGCTTTAGAAAGCTAAACACAAGCAATTCTTTGAGAAATTAGCATTTGTTAAAGAAGTGCTTAGAGAAGCTTTGTGAGATCTCTACAATATTTCATTTAGGAGAAATTAAGATTGAATCTTGGGTTGAAGCTTGATAGCATTGGAATCAAGCTTGCAAACCTTGGAAGTTCTCCAATCATTTCAACAAAGAAAATGAGATTGGATCTTTACATCAAACTTACTAGGTAAGTTTGAACTTCTTTTAAGCTATGTTCTTCATTAATGAGTTTTTCATTAGTGAGACATATAATGATGAATTATGTATTTGATGCATGATTACATAACTTAGAGTTGAAATAAGGAAAATAAATTATGTTAGGATACTTTGGAAGTATAAACACAATATGCTTGTTAATTAGGTCAAATGTGTTTATGTTGGACATGGAACAATTAATAAGAGTTTGGAACTCTAAATTGAAGCTTAGAGTTATGGCTACCATTTTAGAATCATTTGACCACCTTTGACTGAACTAGAATTGTTCATGAGACACTTTATAATGGGATTTTAAATTGGTTTATGCTTTGATTCAAAAAAATGCATATAAGTATTTAGAATACATGTATGCTAGTTTTATAACATGTGTTGATGGTTGTTATGATGTTAAAATTATATTTTAGGTGTATTTCAAGTACTAGGAAAACATTAGAAGTGTCTAGTGACCGGCGTAATCACACACGTATAACGCAAGCGCACGTATCGTTCAAGTGGTATAAAAAGTATCGATCCCACGAGAACTTAAAACCTTTTTGTTATTAATTTATGGGGCCAACTGATTACCAGTATCTAACAGGTTGTTTGATTGATTGATTTGAAATGACGATGATTCTAATTTAAAACAAGTAAATAAAATTGCTTAAAAGTAGGTTGAGAAAAATCCAAATTTATAAAACTATCCAGGGTTGTGATTAATTCCAATATTATTTAGAAGATGAAGTGGTTATCTTAAAGTTGGGTAATATATTAATTTATTAACCTGGAACACTAATTTATGTAAAAGCCTCTTCCGATGGTCAATTTCAAATACCTAGTATAATCCAATTGAACCATATGTCTATGTCAACCAAATTACCTAGATTCATTAAGATTAAGTTGCAATTATGGCTACCCCCGCCCGACAGGTATATTCCTATCCTGTAAGGAAATCTATTAAAAGGATTATCTATCTTCAAGGAAGATCGTGGGTTATTGAGTCTAAGGTCTTAAACTTAAAATCCCTATGTCTAGTTCATTTTAAGTTTACCTAATCAATTTTATTAATGGCCAGTTAATAAAAATCATTAAGATTAAGACTCAATAAATAAATCTTTAAATTACCCAACCTATAATCTAACCCCTTATAAACCGGTTATATTGAAATTCATCACAACCCTAGATACTAACTTAGTTACAATACATAGCTATGGCTAATGAAAACTTAAAAGACATAAAATAAAAATGCTAAAAAGTAACTGCGAGAAAGTAAAAGCGGGAAAGTAAATGAAAATAAACTGCCAAGATAAAAGGAATTACTTTTACTAATTACTAACTTAGATATCTCCCTTAGTATAACATAATCACTTGTGAGATTAAAACCAACCGACCATATAGGCGGTACCCTGATTAAGTCAAGTTAAGTCCGACCAGCCATAAAGGCGGTAAAATTTATCCATGAACCTGCCATGTAGGCGATAAAGAAATAACCAGTCATAAAGGCGGAACCAAAATTAAATTACCAACCGACCAATCTGGCGGTATCCTTGCTTAGTCAGGTTTAACAGTTTAAATTAAATAGCCCACCGACCAATATAGCGGTATTCCTTTTTAAGTCAAATTTTAGAATAGTGAATATGTTGTGTCTAAGGGAGATTAATCTAAGATAGTAACAGTAAAAGAATTACCTTTCACCTCGGCAGAGGGAAGTTACCTCCTCATGGTTGAAAATAAAAACTGAAAAGTAAAGAAATGAAAGTGTTATGCGTAAAAGTAAATTACGGAAAGTAAAACTGAAAAGTAAAGAAAAGAAAGTGCGAAAGTGAAAATTAATTACTGAAAACTAAAAATAAACAAACTAGATACAATCTTTTTATTTTTTCATTAAGGATTTCAAAGAAGAAAGTATATATTTTACAAATGAAATGGCTTGGTATTTATAGGCAAAATTTTGCCACCATCAAATCATCAATCAATTTCTCCACCAAATCCATTATTAATTTCTCCACTAATTACTCCACCAAATCCATAATTGCTCCACTAATTACTTATCTTGTTTGGTGGTGATTTGATAATTTTTATTAATTATTTATTAATTAATATTTTGCTTTGAAAATGATTGATAATGACTTTTAATAATTACACTCCACACACTTCTTGATGGTTCATCAATTTCGATCATGAAATCATCAGAATTTAAAAATATTTTCTCTTTCAAAGTTGTCGATCTTTGAGTTTTATTTAATCTGGAACTTGAATCAGCTCAATCCGATATCTGAGTAAAAGTTATGCCCAAAATACGATAGATGCGCAAAATTGGAATTTCCAAAACTGCACTTCGTCAAAAACGCCCTTTCAAGTTTCCAATCTCCAAAATTAATATATCAAGTCCAATAATTGCCCTTATTTGATCCAGATTTCGTCCTAAATGATTTCATTGAGTCTCGATATTATTTTATCTGCAAAATAAAATAAAACATATCAAAACGTTCATCAAACCCGAGAAACTAAACAAAATATTAAGTAAAAGGGGCGGTAAATATTGATATATTTTCCGCTCATCACACCCCCAAACCTAACATTTTGCTAGTCCTCGAGTAAAACAACAAAATAAAATTAAAATTAAACTAAGCCAATTTCGTAGGGATCACGGTTGCATTTAGCGTATGCAACAAGCCTTTAAACCCCTATGTGTCACTAGTGGACGAGTTGTAGTCTCGTGAGGGTTTACAGCAACGATACCCACAAACGTTTTACAAAAGTAAAAAGTTAGTTAAAACTAATGCACACAAAAGCAAAAAGACAAGCGAAAAGAGAATAAAGAAGTTAGTGACTAATCAGGTGAAACTTCTACTCCAAGTTACTAATTGTTTTGTTTCTTTTTAAATTACTAAATAAGTAAATTCTCCGATTATTTTTACCATTCTCCATATACACAGCCAACAAAATATTAATCAACTCATTTTTGCCCACAACAGTCATAAGTGCAGTTGATAAGAGAGTAATATTTTGGTCCTAAAGTTCTATCAGATTTCACACCTTTTTGGAGCAATGGAATAGTTTTTCAGATTTTTCAGATTTTTTCTTTGATTTTTTCTCTATTTTTTTATTTATATACAATACCTTCCGTCTATGTAGCGAGCTTTGGGTCGGTGGTTCCCAAACCAGTTGGCTTTAGGGCACCAGGTGTTAAGACACCCCTACGGACTTAATTACCCAGACTTCAGATATATATATTTTTGCAGCATCTTTGATCCATGTAGCGAGCTTTGGGCCAGTGACTCCCAAACCAGTTGGTTTTAGGGCACTGGGTGTTAAGACACCCTTACAGACTTAATAACTCGGATCTCAGACGTTTTTTTTTTTTTTTTTTTTTTTTTTTTTTTTACTCCATCACTTTTTTGATATGCTTCCTCCAATTAAACTATAGCACTGAATATTACAAAATTTTCAATTTTAGCTCATGACCGTGTGTTACCATATATGTTGATAATACCTGCCAACGGAGCATATGAAGATCCATTTTAGTCAGATTTATGGAGAATTCACAAATTAAATAATTCAAAAGGAAATAAACAAAAATTAATTTGTTTCGAAATAGGCTTGAGATACGTCTCAGGAGTGTAAATTCCTTACTCGGCTATCTCTTACCAATTCCACATTTTTAGTCAAAACACAAAAATACAAAAAACACAAAATATTTTTGTAATTTTTGAAAATTTTTCAATTTTTTTGTATTTTTCGAAAAATTTTGGACTAAAAATAAAAATAACACACAAACTAAAAACAAGGTACTGATCAACTAATTCCCTCCCCCAAACCTAAATGAGACATTGTCCCCAATGTCTTAAACAGTAAAAGGAGAGTTAGAAGGTTGTACCTGGTTAGCTGAAATCTACAGGAAATTAAAGGTTAAGATCCAGATTAATTCTACGCCTCTTACCACGATCGTCCTCGGACCAATTTATCTTTGAAAGGATAGGGTCAACTTGTGGTTCATAGGCTATGAGTTGGTCTATTAGATCTGGAGCAGTTCTGGCAATAAAGAGGAGTTCTTTCATAGGTTTCGACACGAACTCATTTCTCCGAGAATCATCAAGAAACACACAAAGAAAATCATAAAATCCATCAACATTAAGCAGTCCAAGCGGTTTCTGGTGTATGTTCAGGTTCGCCCAAGATAGAACTATAAAAATTTCCTCCAATGTGCCCAAGCCACCAGGCAAAGCAATAAAAGTATCAGCACGGTTAATCATTTCTACCAGTCGTTCAGACATACCTGGCACGATTAGTTCCTCTCCATTTGATGATCCAATAAGATTTGCCTATGCCAAGGGTTTTGGGATGATTCCCAAAACATGACTGCCTCCCTCTTGTACAGTCTTTGAAACGATCCCCATAAGTCCGAGATTGCCTCCGCCATATATTAAGTACATATTCCTTGCAGCTAAAACTCGACCCAATTCCTGTGCTGCTTCTATGTATTGTGGTTTAGTACCAACACTACTACCGCAAAACACACAAATGTTTTCAACTCGTCTTCTTGAAGTGGCTTCCATTTTTATATGTATTTCTTTCTCAACTCTGGATGCCTTCAAAAGTGCAATGACGGGCTGAATTTATAGTACCTGAAAAGGGTGAGTAAAAATAGCACAAGTATCTTCCAGAGGACGATTAGTAGCGAAATAATATCGTGTTAGTAAAAAAGGTCTGGATCCTGTCGGAGAAAATACAACAAAACAAATCACAATTATTAAGAAAAGACAAAGAGATATAATATATACAGGAATTTACAGCTTGATTAACGTCTATGCGTCAGGGACAAGCTTCCCATCCAATTTTCTTATAAATTGGCAAACAGGGTCTTTTTGAGTCAGATTCCCGAGACTTAACTGTTGTCTTTCTTTTTGAAATTGTGTATGTAATTTGCGAAAGGCTATGTGAAAATATCCACTGGGATGCGTCTCAAGAGTCGAAGATATATCATCTAAAGACTCCTTACTCAAGCCATCCCTAATGAAGTTAATTTTGTCTTCGCGATTATCAGACACCATTCCTAAAGAACGACAACGAGTGTTGCAATTAAATCGTGCACATTTGTAACAAACACCCATTTGCTTAGCTCTACGTTTCTTTGCATATGTGCTTCTTCCGAAACCAGACAGATGTGAAATAAAAGAGTCAGAAGACTCACCTGCCAATCGGACTCGTGCTTCAATTACCCAACGAATATCATTAGGAATACCATGGATTGTCAATAACCTCATCCGTTCCAAGCGAGCTTTGTAAACTTTCATCAGAGATTTTTGAGGGAGAGAAGGAAATTGCTTGTGAAGATTTACGAGAGCTTCTTCCATCTTAATCTGCAAAAACTAAACACACAAAATTAAATCACACAAAATCACAATATATACACAAATTGCATGGGTTGCCTCCCTGCGAGCGCTAAGTTTAATCGTCGTCAGCTAGATGTGACTTTTCGAACGTTTATGCTGGATCTGAAAGTGTGACACTTTCTTTTTGACGCTCCAACGGTTCTCCCCAATAATGCTTAACCCGCTTACTGTTAACTTTGAATGTGTTGTTGGTATTGGGATCCAGTAACTCAACAACTCCATGTGGTAAAACCTGAGTGATCACAAATGGACCTGACCACCTTGATTTCAACTTTCCAGGGAAAAGTTTCAACCTCGAGTTGTACAACAACACCTGTTGCCTTGGTTCCAACTGTCTGTGCACTATTTTTCGGTCATGCCATCTCTTGGTATTTTCTTTGTACAGTCTGGCATTCTCATAAGTCTGTAGGTGAAATTCCTCCAATTCATTGAGTTGGTGAAGTCTTTTCTCTCCTGCAGCTTGTGGATCAAAATTCAACTTCTTCAGTGCCCAGTACGCCTTGTGTTCAAGCTCAACTGGCAGATGGCATGCTTTCCCAAACACCAATCGATATGATGACATACCAATGGGTGTCTTGTAAGCTGTACGGTAGGCCCATAATGCATCGTCCAGTTTTGTAGACCAGTCCCTCCTTGTTGATCCAACGGTTCTTTCCAAGATTCTTTTGATTTCTCTATTTGAAACTTCAACCTGTCCATTTGACTGTGGATGGTAGGCTGTGGCAACTTTGTGAGTAACTCCGTATTTGGATAGAAGTGCATCAAAGTATTTGTTGCAGAAATGAGAGCCACCATCGTGATGATTGCTCGAGGTGTTCCAAACCGAGTGAAAATGTTCTTTTTCAGGAATTTGATCACCACTTTTGAATCATTGGATGGCAGTGCAATTGCTTCAACCATTTGGAGACGTCTACAGCAACCAAGATGTACAGGTTTCCGAATGATGGAACAAAGGGTCCCATGAAATCAATACCCCACACATCAAATATCTCAACTTCCAGAATGTTTTGCAATGGTCCTTCGTTTCTTCTCGAAATATTCCCCATTCTCTGGCACCTGTCACATTGAAAAGCAAAAAGATAAGCATCTTTAAAAAGTGTAGGCCAGAACAAACCTGATTGAAGGACTTTTGTTGCAGTTTTGTTTCCGCTGAAGTGTCCGCCATATGGTGATGAATGACAGTGCTGCAAAACACTGTTGACCTCCTCCTGTGGAACACACCGTCTCAATAATTGATCAGCACACCGTTTGAACAGGTACGGCTCATCCCAGATATAGTGCTTGACTTCTTTGAAGAATTTCTTCCGTTGTTGAGTTGTCCATTCCAACGGCCATTTTCCTGACACAATGTAGTTGACATAGTCAGCATACCAAGGGGTATCTTGTTGTTTCATGGCAAACAGCTGTTCATCTGGAAAAGTTTCTTTGATTGACAGTTCTTTGCCAACTGTTTCTCCATTCTCGATCCTCGATAAGTGATCTGCCACCTGGTTCTCTGTTCCTTTCCTGTCTCGAATCTCCACGTCAAATTCTTGCAAAAGAAGTATCCAACGGATCAATCTGGGTTTGGCATCTTTCTTCGCGATCAAATATTTGATTGCTGAATGATCTGTGTAGACTACCACCTTGGGACCCAACAGATAAGAACGGAATTTGTCAAAAGCGAACACAACTGAAAGCAAATCCTTTTCAGTGGTTGCGTAGTTGAGTTGAGCTTCATTTAGAGTTCTGCTGGAGTAGTAAATGGTGTGGAAAATCTTTGCTTTGCGTTGTCCCAAAACTGCACCTACAGCAAAATCACTAGCATCACACATTACTTCAAATGGAAGGGTCCAGTCTGGTGTTACAATGATGGGGGCAGAAACTAGCTTCTGTTTCAAGATCTCGAAGGCTTCCTGGCATTCTTTGGTGAAGTTGAAAGGCACATCCTTTTCCAGAAGGTTGCAAAGAGGTTTTGCAATTTTTGAAAAGTCTTTGATAAATCTCCTGTAAAAACCTGCATGTCCAAGAAAACTCCGAATGCCTTTGACAGATGTTGGAGGAGGTAGTTTTTCAATTGTCTCGATCTTTGCTTTGTCTACCTCGATTCCATTTTGTGAGATCCGGTGTCCAAGAACAATACCTTCATGTACCATAAAGTGGCATTTCTCCCAGTTGAGTACCAAGTTCGTGTCTTCACACCTTTGTAATACATGTTCAAGATTTTGCAAACAATGATCAAATGAATCTCCAAATACAGAAAAGTCATCCATGAAAACCTCCATACTCTGCTCCAACATATCTGAGAAGATGGCCATCATGCAACGCTGAAATGTGGCAGGGGCATTACATAGTCCAAATGGCATCCTGCGGAAAGCAAAAGTACCATAGGGACATGTAAATGTGGTTTTCTCCTGATCCCTGGTGCAATGGAAATCTGATTGTATCCTGAATATCCATCCAAAAAGCAATAGAACTCATGTCCCGCCAATCTGTCTAACATCTGGTCAATGAATGGCAGAGGAAAATGGTCCTTTCTGGTGGCTTTGTTCAGCTTACGGTAGTCCATGCATACTCTCCATCCAGTCACCGTTCTTGTCGGAATTAACTCATTCTTTTCATTGGGGATCACTGTAATTCCTCCTTTCTTCGGCACACATTGCATAGGACTCACCCAACTGCTGTCTGAATGATACTGGAATGATGCTGATGCCAGCATCCAACCATTTGATGATTTCTTTCTTCACGACTTCCTTCATGATTGGATTGAGTCTCCGTTGATGCTCCACAGTGGGTTTGTACTCATCGTTCATCAAGATTTTGTGCATGCAAAATGATGGACTAATGCCTCGAATGTCTGCTATAGTCCAACCAATGGCTTTCTTGTGCTCTCGCAATACTCTCAGCAACTTTTTTCTTCCTGTTCCAATGTTAGCGCGAAGAAGAAATTATAACAGGTAATTCAGAAGAGTTTCCAAGAAATGCATACCTGAGATGGCTCGGGAGTAACTTCAGCTCCAGCTGCGGTGGTTCTTCAATCGAGGGTTTGATCCGGTCTGTCTTTGGAAGTTCCAAACTTTCAATTGGTTGTGTCACTTTGAAACGAAACGGCTTGTCAAGATAGTTGATACATTCCATAATTTCAGCATCAAGCTCACTGTCAGACATGTTGGTGATGCAAGCTTCAAGTTTGTCTGTGGGAATTGTATCAGTATCTTGAATGATACTATCAACAACATCAATTCTGAAACATTCTTCTTCCTTTTCATCGCTCGGGAATTTCATGGCTTTGAAAACATTGAAAGTAACTTCTTGGTCCTGAACTTGCATGGTTAGTTCTCCTTTTTGTACATCAATCACAGTTCTCCCTGTAGCCAAGAATGGTCTCCCAAGAATGATAGGAACATCTTTGTCTTCTTCCATGTCAAGGATAATGAAATCAGCTGGGAGAATGAGTTTGTCAACTTTGACCAGCACGTCTTCCACGACTCCTCTTGGAAATGCGAGCGTTCGATCAGCAAGTTGCAAAGAAACTGAGGTAGGCATTGCTTCTCCAATTTGCAGTTTCCTGTAAATAGAAAAAGGCATCAAGTTAACACTAGCACCTAAATCACATAAAGCCTTACCGATGTAATGTTCTCCAATGGTGCACGGGACTGTGAAACTGCCAGGATCTTTCAACTTCTGGGGTAGTTTCCTCTGAATGATGGCACTGCATTCTTCCGTCAATGCTACTGTCTCGTAATCTCCCAATCTTCGTTTTCGTGAAAGAATATCTTTCATGAATTTGACATAGCTGGGCATTTTTTCCAAGGCTTCAGTAAATGGAATATTGATGTGCAGCTTTTTGAATACTTCCAGGAATCGAGCAAACTGCTTGTCCAGTTTTTTTTTCTGAAGACGCTGAGGAAAAGGTGGAGGTGGAGTAATCTGTTCTTTTTCCTTTGCTTCTTTTTCCTCCATCTGTTGCTCTGCTTCTTTTGGAACATCTTCAATGGTTGCCTTGATTCCAACATCTTTGTTGATTTCAGTACCAATTTTCAAAGTGATGGCTTGACATTGCTCCTTCCCTCGGTTTATTGGATTCGGTTCTGTGTTGCTGGGAAGATTTCCTGGTGGTCTATAACTCTGAGCATTGGCCAGTTGTCCAATCTGATTTTCCAGTGCTTTGATAGAAGCTGATTGGTTCTGAATCATAGCATCGTATTTTTTTAACTGAGCCAGCAATTCTGCCATTACTGGTTCTTTTTCATGCTCCTGGCCTTTGTTATGTTGCTGGAATACAGGTGGTGGATTGTTCTGTTGCTGAAATCCTGGTGGTGGATTGTTCCTTTGTCCAGAATTGTTGCTCCATGAAAAATTGGGATGATTCCTCCACCCTGGGTTGTAGGTGTTGGAATATGGATTGTTTCCCTGTCTGTTGAAATTATTGACATAATTCACCGTTTCTTCAGGTTGAGTTGGCTCTGGTGCTCCTCCATATGTTGAACTTGTTGCTCCAATATTGCTTTGAGTGTTGAGAGTCTCCATGAATTTGCATATCTGGTCCAGTTTGGCACTAACTGCTGTGTTGGCTCCAACTTCATAAATTCCTGCAATTCTTTGAATCAAGCTCTTTTCTGTTGGCCACAAGGAATTATTATTGGCCATCTCTTCGATTAGGTCCCAGGCTTGATCTTCTCCTTTTGACACAAAGCTCCTCCAGCAGCAGCATCAATAGTGGTTCTCATCAATCCAGAAAGTCCATTATAGAAAGTTTGGACTTGAAGCCATTTTGGAATCTCATGGTGAGGACATTTCCGGAGCAGATCTTTGTATCTTTCCCAAGCTTCATACAGGGATTCTGAATCTTACTGCACAAAGGATGTGATGTCATTTCTCAGTTTTGCTGTTCTGGCTGGTGGAAAGTACTTTGCAAGGAATTTGGTGGCTAGAGTGTTCCATGTTGTGATGGAACCTGCTGGTAGTGAATGTAGCCAGGCCTTTGCTCTGTCTTTCAAAGAGTATGGAAAAACCATCAATCTCATTGCTTCTTCAGCTCCTCGATTGTAATTGAAAGTGCCGCAAACTTCCAGGAAGTTGCTAATGTGGGCGTTAGGATCTTCAGTTGCATTCCCCCTAAATTGTACTGACTGCTGAATCATCTGAATACAAGTTTTGATATCTCCTGCATTTGCTGCTAAGGGAGGAAGTACAATACAGGAAGTGAGGCTATCTACCACCGGAATGGTTCTGTCTCGAATGGGAATTGGTGGTGCAACCTCCAAAGGTTCAGGTTCCATGTTAACAATTGCTTCTTGACCTTCTCGCATTTCCCTTCTCAACTGTCTGATGGTTCTTTCAATCTCAGGGTCAAGCGGATGGATTTCAAAGCTTCTGGTTCGTCTCATATAGTTTCTGAGAACCTGTAACACAAGAAAACAGAAATAATAAGTAAAAAGAAATTAGATACAAGTAAAGGTATCTAACCCTTAAACTAATAGTAAAAGATAACTAAGTCCCCGGCAACGGCGCCAAAAACTTGACCGGCGTAATCACACACGTATAACGCAAGTGCACGTATCGTTCAAGTAGTATAAAAAGTATCGATCCCACGAGGACTTAAAACCTTTTTGTTATTAATTTATGGGGCCAACTGATTACCAGTATCTAACAGGTTGTTTGATTGATTGATTTGAAATGACGATGATTCTAAATTTAAAACAAGTAAATAAAATTGCTTAAAAGTAGGTTGAGAAAAATCCAAATTTATAAAAACTTTCCAGGGTTGTGATTAATTCCAATATTATTTAGAAGATGAAGTGGTTATCTTAAAGTTGGGTAATATATTGATTTATTAACCTGGAACACTAATTTATGTAAAAGCCTCTTCTGATGGTCAATTTCAAATACCTAGTATAATCCAATTGAACCATATGTCTATGTCAACCAAATTACCTAGATTCATTAAGATTAAGTTGCAATTATGACTACCCCCGCCCGACAGGTATATTCCTATCCTGTAAGGAAATCTATTAAAAGGATTATCTATCCTCAAGGAAGATCGTGGGTTATTGAGTCTAAGGTCTTAAACTTAAAATCTCTATGTCTAGTTCATTTTAAGTTTACCTAATCAATTTTATTAATGGCCAGTTAATAAAAAGCATTAAGATTAAGACTCAATAAATAAATCTTTAAATTACCCAACCTATAATCTAACCCCTTATAAACCGGTTATATTGAAATTCATCACAACCCTAGATACTAACTTAGTTACAATACATAGCTATGGCTAATGAAAACTTAAAAGACATAAAATAAAAATGCTAAAAAGTAACTGCGAGAAAGTAAAAGCGGGAAAGTAAATGAAAATAAACTACCAAGATAAAAGGAATTACTTTTACTAATTACTAACTTAGATATCTCCCTTAGTATAACATAATCACTTGTGAGATTAAAACCAACCGACCATATAGGCGGTACCCTGATTAAGTCAAGTTAAGTCCGACCAGCCATAAAGGCGGTAAAATTTATCCATGAACCTGCCATGTAGGCGATAAAGAAATAACCAGTCATAAAGGCGGAGCCAAAATTAAATTACCAACCGACCAATCTGGCGGTATCCTTGCTTAGTCAGGTTTAACAGTTTAAATTAAATAGCCCACCGACCAATATAGCGGTATTCCTTTTTAAGTCAAATTTAAGAATAGTGAATATGTTTGGTCTAAGGGAGATTAATCTAAGATAGTAACAGTAAAAGAATTACCTTTCACCTCGGCAGAGGGAAGTTACCTCCTCATGGTTGAAAAATAAAAACTGAAAAAGTAAAGAAAGGAAAGTGTTATGCGTAAAAGTAAATTACGGAAAGTAAAACTGAAAAGTAAAGAAAAGAAAGTGCGAAAGTGAAAATTAATTACTGAAAACTAAAAATAAACAAACTAGATACAATCTTTTTATTTTTTCATTAAGGATTTCAAAGAAGAAAGTATATATTTTACAAATGAAATGGCTTGGTATTTATAGGCAAAATTTTGCCACCATCAAATCATCAATCAATTTCTCCACCAAATCCATTATTAATTTATCCACTAATTACTCCACCAAATCCATAATTGCTCCACTAATTACTTATCTTGTTTGGTGGTGATTTGATAATTTTTATTAATTATTTATTAATTAATATTTTGCTTTGAAAATGATTGATAATGACTTTTATTAATTACACTCCACATACTTCTTGATGGTTCATCAATTTCGGTCATGCAATCATCAGAATTTGAAAATATTTTCTCTTTCAAAGTTGTCGATCTTTGAGTCTTCTTTAATCTGGAACTTGAATCAGCTCAATCCGATATCGGAGTAAAACGTTATGCCCAAATTACGACAGATGCGCAAAACTGGAATTTCCAAAACTGCACTTCGTCAAAAACGCCCTTTCAAGTTTCCAATCTCCAAAATTAATATATCAAGTCCAATAATTGCCCTTATTTGATCCACATTTCGTCCTAAATGATTTCATTCAGTCTCGATATTATTTTATCTGCAAAATAAAATAAAAAATATCAAAACGTTCATCAAACCCGAGAAACTAAACAAAATATTAAGTAAAAGGGGCGGTAAATATTGATATATTTTCCGCTCATCATCTAGTATTGGTTTCAAGTAGAAAATGCTCACTGCATAGGGTAGCGTCGCAACTCTGACCTCTCAACATCACGACAACGAGCATCAGACCTAAGAGCGTCGCGACGCACCCCCTTCCACGTCGTAACGCCGAGACATTCAGTTCTCGTAGTTGCTCTCACACTTTGGAGCTTCTTGATGCCCAAGGCTCCGCATCACGAAGCGCAGAGCTGATATATACTGAAATTTTATTTTCTCCGTTTTGGAGTTTCTGGACTCCGTTTTAGTCCATGTTTTGTCATACGGACTTGAAACTGAATGTAGTTTTGTATAAAATATTTTGAAATACACACACACTAGATATCCATGGGTTAGACCCACTTCCGCTACTCGAGGTATTGATCTAACCCTAGGAGTTCCACATCCGTCTCAACCGAATGGTATCAGTAGCAAGGCTTAACCACACAACACATGTTGCATGTTTAACATATAATTGAATCTATGTCTTTTTATTTTAATTTAATTATGGATAAGTCATATTGGATATATATTGCATGTTTTAAATTAAAATTTTGACATAATTATGTTAATGACTTGATTGTCATAAATCTCTTATGATTAGGTGATTATTTTATTTTAAGTAATAGTATTAACAATGTTGGAGAATTATTAGAAGGTCTGTCTTGTCAATACGGAGATGAATGAGTTCTTACTACTTATGCCCAAGATCGTCATTAGTGTGAGGGTATAAGTGCTTGGAACTCAGGTCGCTTCGGTAAAATATTAGATGTAGCGTGATGAGTTAATATTGTCACCCAAGACCATCATTATTGTGAGGGTGTACATACGAAGCTCATTAGTGCACATTGATAAGTATACACCTAGAACACGTCTTAATCCGAAATCGTCATTAGTGTGAGGATAAGAAACAGTTTAGGACCAAACTAGGAGTCACATGAATGTGATTGACCTTAGAGGTCTACATAATGTGTTTATAAATACCAAGATCTTCATTAGTGTAAGACTGAAGTAAATTTCATGGGATCCACTCCCCGCTATGAAATTTTGATAGTCAAATTTCTATTTTTCCGTTAAGGGAGATTATAGAATTATGTAAAGTAATGGGATGTCACTAATAGATTTAATATTTCATAATCAATTAGTGTTATTATTTTGAAATGAAAAATGTTATGCTACTGTTTAAAATATTATATTGTAGATGTCTGTCGCAAATCCATTGATGCGACTTTTGGATTCTAATAAACTAAAAGGAGCCGAGAACTACTTTGAGTGGGAAATGAACATCCACCTTGTCTTGGAGTTTGAAAAGTTAAGCTATGTAACTATCAATCCATTGCTTGTTAAAATCGATCCTGACTCCACTCCTAAAGAGCGAGAAGTACTTAAAAAATGGAAAGATGATAACCTTAGGGTGAAATCCTACATTTTAGGATCGATTGTTCCAGATTTACTAAGACAGTACATAGAGGTACCGGATGCTTGGAGCATTATGCGAACACACAAGGAATTTTTTGAGGCAAATCAAGAAATTGAGATTTATCAGAGGTCTAAGGAATTGTTTCATGCAACATTCAAAGATGGAGGAGTTGTCAGCATTCATGTTTTGAACATGATTGACCAAATCCAATATTTGGAAGTACAGGGCATTATGATTGATGAACTGCTAGGCTGTAATTTGATTATGTCTTCTTTACCTGGAACTTATGTTGGTTTTGGGTTAAACTTTCACATGCATTCGATGCAAGCCAACTATCAAGAACTTCAAAACATGTTACGTACAGCGGAGCATGATTTGAGGAAAGACAACCCCACTTTGTACCTCCATGGTGGAGCTGGCTCTTCAAAGACTTATGAGAAGTCAAAGAAAGTCAAAATGAGGAAGAAGAATATATCAAAGAAAAACTCCAAGAAGCGCAAAGGTGCAAGACAGCAAGTAGCTCGTGATGAATGTCTGCATTGCCAGAAGTCTGGAAACTGGAAGAATAACTGTTCAGAGCTGAAAGGAAAAGTAAGACCCTCAAGTACGCTTTGTATTTTTCCTATTGTTGACATCTTATTAGCCTTTGATGCAAACAGTTGATAGGTGATAGACACCGGTAGTCCTACTCATATTTGTGTTGGGGTTTTGGGCAAAAGACGGGCCGAAAGTGTTGTTCGGGCGAAATCATAATTTTAAAACTTTTTAAATTACCGAATAAATTATTCAATATCTAATATGGATAATTCATTCATATTTCACCTAAAAATATTTATTCGATATCAAATAGCGAAATAAATAACTAAGAAATGTCGCGAAATTTTTACGAAAATATTTTTCCGCAAAATGACATAAAACACATTTTTGACCGAACCGACCACCAAATACACATGAGGGCTGCCCAGGTCAGCCCCAATAGTATTAGGGCGGTTCATGGGATACCCGAACAGTGACAAATTCACTGTTTGGACAGCCGTCACCCGGTTGGCTCAAAAGTCACCCGGTAACACCGTTTTTTACCGTTTTCGCTTATTTCAACTCCAAAACAATTTCCAGCAAATGTTCTAACACCCAAAACACATCCAATACATTCAAATGACATCAATTTGCATCACAAATAACCCATTTTTCCAGATCTGATTTTGCAACAAAAATAATCAAATTTTCATGCTTTAATCCAACTTTTTTTTGATTAATCCAATTAATCAAAACACCAATCAAAGTCACCATATATGAACCACCCAGGAATAATTCTAGGCATTACAAGAGTGGTTATAACACTCTAGAATGGAAACATATCATCAAATGATCAAATTGGACAATAATTACAATAATATCATCCAAATCAACTTCACACATGCACAAAACTTCTGATTCCATCCTCCAAATCAAAAAGTCTCAATTTATAAGAAGTGAAGAACCCTACAACTATTCTAGTAAATAAAGAAAAAAATAATAATTTTCTAAACTTAAAAATATTAAAGATTACCTCTTAATCTTCAACTTTCCTCAAGCTTTATCTTGATTTTTCTTTTACTTTCTTCTTTGTTTCATTAAAAAAAATTGGTGAGTATTTGGAGAGTGAAGTTTTCGGCCTTGGAAGCTTGAATGGAAGAGAAACAAAATTTTCTATCTTAAACCAAGCTTGACCGACATTATGAGGGCATTTTGGTCATTTTTCCCTTTTAATTTCATTAAATTAAAATGAAGATAAGATAAGCTTTAACGTGGACAAATTAAATTTGCACACTTAAACTTAATAAAATCATGCCACATGTATCAATAATAATTAAACATATTTCATAACAATTATGAAAAAGTTTATCAATTAATTATTCCAATATTTAACATTTAAATATTTAAATAATTAATTAATATAATTATTATTATATATGTATTTTATTTACATTAAATAACAAATACATATATTAAAGACATGTGTCAAAGTCTCATTTGACAATTAATTAATGTGTATCTAATCAAATTATATATCAAATACAAATACACAATAATTACGATGACCAAAAGTGCCCATGCGTTTTCGTTTAACGGATTAAACAATTCGAATTAACTCATTTAATTCGATGAAGTATTATGAATAATCTGTATTATTCATAACGTGTTGCCCAAGTGCTCAACGAGTACACTTCATATTGTGGGACTCTCTAAGTTTAGGTTTATCCGTCACAAAATCCAATTTCGTGTCCATAATTCACCCACTCATGAATTATGACGACCACGAATAATCTCGCTAAACTATACAAGTCGAGGTCATTGCATACGTATAATCCCTCCGTCACAAGCTATCCATATTATACCTGGGATATAGATAAGAACGTCAAATCCTTTCGGTATAATATAGTCGACTTTTCAAATTTACGATCTCTAAATAAAACTCGGAAATGATTTCCAAAGTTATACCACGGCCATGGATTTACTAGATCGTAAACACGTATAGGATGTCTATGCCCTGTACACAGGACTGACAGATTCTATCTTGATACACATAAGATATCATGAGCATCAGTCTACACCCAACGAACATGCGGAGGTATAATCTAAATAGATCGGTGACGTGACTGCCATCAAAGTGTGGAGGATAACTCATATATCCACAGTGGTATCTCAAGTCGAATGGCCATCATGGTCACTCAACTCGAGAAGATTGATATTGACGTTGGTGTACCATCTATTAGGAAATCTTCAGTGAGTCATTTAGTGTTTATCAAATAAACACCTACATGTCTATATGAGTCTCCCGAGACTCATGGTTCATTGGGATAAACCATCAAACCAAGTCACGATATACGACATGTACTGGTCTCAGTGGATTTTACTAACCGACCCGTGTTAGTAAATCTTGACCAGGAACTTTATTTAAGGATATACAACTTATAGTGACGCTTCCCAATGTCAATTACAAACTACGTTGTAAATCCTAGGGTCTTTGTCTAATATACACGTATCACTAAATCAATCTAATCATAATTAGATATCTAATCGCAATTAGATCGAATATATGTATAAAAGACAAGAGGTGCTACTATTAAATAAGTAATATTACGGAAAAATGAATTGTTCGTATTTATGAATCGACATAAATATGATCCAGATTGGCACTCTGAGCACCAACCCTAACAATTTATCCCACTTGCTCTAGTGCCAATCCACAATATTATATACACATCTAAATGTGTATCACATACTTATGGTCTTCAAGAGCTCACCTAGCACTCAAGAGGTAGGCAACAACAAGTAACCATGCTATAACAAATTGAGTCTGTCTAACAAACTCAATTGTTTTCTTTAGCCAACATCATTCATATTTTGCAAAACCCAAGTTCTACATGAATATGACTCAGATGCGATATCAGTACTGTGATATAGCTATTAAGTTGTCTATGTATTTAAGGATCAAATCCAAAATACTATACAGACAACCGCAAACACAACACTAATATCAAAACTTCTAATCTATGAGGTCACTATGCAACTTCATAAGTCAATACTTCATAAGTTGCAATTGATTCCACTAGTTTAGTAGAATCAACGGTGACACTCCCATTACATCTTTTCTGAATTTATATGACAGACCATCCAATGTCATAATTAGGATCAAAACTAATCTGACCTTATGGTTGCAGACTAAATTCTCCATGACTAAGAAACTCATTCTTAATATCTCTAAGATAACAAAGAATATTTTTCAAGACCCATCATATGGTCTGCAATATATCAAAATAACTCGTAACAATTACGATTAAATTGATATCTTTAATCGCACATAATATAATATTCATTACGCCATCATCTTATGATGCATAAGATTGATTAGAAATTCCAATCAATCTCTCTTTCGACAAAGGAATCATCCTTTACGAAAGATGAATACTATATATATATATAAGACACGTTAACTGTCAAACAGTTATACTAACTATTATACATATAGTCTTACTGTGTCATTTATTAGATCATGTCTAATACGCGACTAATGGGAGTATCTCACAAGTCTTTTAGTTTTATATCATAAATAAAACTTTATATCAAATATAATAGAGACTACTCCCACTGCGGAGAAAAGAAGACTTAAGTAAATGTTTTATTATACAAACATCTCATTATTACTTTAATAATGATAAATTCGTTAGAATATATATAACCTTAGAAAGAATTTTGTATGCTCCCACTGACCCTACTATCATATATGCATTCTCTATGTTTTGATAAAATCAGACAATCTGACTGTATCAAAATTAGAGAACACAGATTTTTGGAAAACTTATATGAGTCTACAATAGGCTCTATAAGCTAGTATATCAAACTGTGATCTTAGCATAATACAAACTCTAGGGCCATTCTAGAATGAACTCTTCAAACAAAGAAACCACAACAGATCTCTCATTCGAAGAAACCATCCAGGAACGCCACTTTGCATTCTTTAGCCAAAATACATAGTTTAATTTCAATATTAACCAACAAATCTTTAATTGTTCAATCAGTGCGACTAGAGACAAGATTCCTCGGAATCTATAATAGACTACTGAGTATAACCTTTCTCATTGCCATACTATAAAGGTCAAACCTTTATCAAGCTCACTTCGCTTTTGCTGCAAAAACAATTTGCACATTTTATGAATGATTATAATGAAAGCTTAATCAAGTTCAAAACTTGATCGTAGTAAGCTACGAATAATTTTAGATTATGGTTCAATGATAACTTCCGAAATCGATATCAAATATCGCTCCCACTATAAGCTATAGGATAATTTTCTTCGATAAGAAAACAACAGAACCAATAAGCATCAAATACTTTGCAAATGATTCTGACATCCTATTGGACTTATATGGAAGTTGACTAAAGGTCATTTCATCTAATTAATTATGTAGTTCCATCACAATTTATCACTCTCACATTTGACTTCAATAAGTCAAGTCTTTTCTACAATTGTCAACATCCGATGTTACACACCAAGTAATAAAATAATTTTATTACTTGGTATCGTAGAAATGATATTCTATCAAATAGAATACAATATTCTATTAAATAGAATAAATGATAAACTTTTAATTGTACATGCGCAAGTACTTTTAATTATATAACTATTATACAAAAGAAAGATTCAAATCTCAAACTTTTGAAGATTCGAATTTTCTTCTTATACATATCATATATGTAACTGTAGAAACTAATGGAACAATAATTAAAAGGATGAATTAGTATTACTGGAGCATAACCCCAAGAGTATTGAAACTAATTCGGTAACACTCAATATCAGAAGAATCAGGTCATATAAGATTCAATTTCTCCCACTGACCAATTCCATCAAGATGGAATCGTGGAAGTTTAATATTGAGTAAGAATCACATTCATTAAATAATTTTAGAACTAATTGCCTTAAATTCATATGTTTGATCATATCAAAAATCTTTGAATAATTCAAAGACTCACGATGAATTTTAAAATTATAGTTTTCAACACTTCAAATATAATATCTTTGAACCATTCAAAATATTCTATTCGTGTTTCATCAGAAACATATTGAAAGTTATCAAACCATTTAAGACGTCCAATATATATTCTTTAAGAAACATGTAACTAAGTCATGACAATTCATTAACTAGGTTACGAAGTAAAGAAAACTATCCATGGCAATTTACAATTCATTAAACTACATACTTCCAAAGTATTAGTTTAATAAATCTGTGGTTCAATGACAATCATTGGTTAAATGAGATTTAATCACATCCTGAATACAATATTCATTAAATTGATAAGGATATGTGGTGTGATCTTGTATCCGACCATCCTTAACCATAAGAAACAAGCATCAAATACTTATGTGATAAAATCTCATAAAACATTATTTTAAGTTATTTAGTTAACCGAATGTATTTCTTAATGTTCATCTTTTAATCAATGATACTACTAGTCATATTAAAATATGTAATAATTTTTTTTATCAAGAACAGGTAACTATCCAATAGTCACAAGTTCTGATATCAAATATAAAAAACAATCATTAAATATTATTTTAAATAACTAGATGGGAGATCTGGTATCCAATACCTACAGTTGTCGTATTGTGAGAATCGATATTCTCAACACACAACTATACACATCTCATTTCTTAACCTCTATAATTTGCCTTCAATTATTCACAATAATTGCAAATAATTGATTAGCAAACTGTGTCAAACATGTGACTTCTAAAAGTCAATAAAGCCAAGAAATGTCATTATAAGATAAACAAAAAACCTAATGGAGTTTTCTTAATGCCAGTCAAGAATCTCGAGACATGAACTAATTCACGTCAATTCTTACCGCACAAGAAACTATTCTCTCTAGACAATTATATCCTAAAACAAATATTTATTTAGATTACTAATCGTGACTTAGTAACTAAGTCACTAACCATCTTGATTTTCAAGAAAATCGAAACAACAGTTCCCCATGGTTTTAACTAATCTAACAATATCTAAGTCTAATGTCATTCTAGAACCTATTCTAGAAATACGCAACCATAAGTAAAGTCAGAAAACATATTCAAGTAATATGTTATACAATGGATTAGAAGTATAATTCTATAAACAATATATAATAAAGGAAAACAAAAGCAGTAAATTCCATCAAATTACACACTGCTTTAGTTATGGATTTTTAACCCCAGCAGTGCCTCCCACTACTTTACATAATACTGTAATCCCCAATGAAGAACGGGAATTTAATAATTAAATCGAATTCCATAGTGAGAGTAGGATCCTATTAATATATTTAGACTCACATCTTTGGCACGATCTCGCCTACGTATATTCATTAGGTAGATAACTCATTGTCAATCACTCACCAATGACTCCTGATTTTGGGTCTGATCGTTTCTCGTTATGACAGCTTTGGCACGTTCACAAGGAGGCGTATCAAGGCTTCACTTGCCAATGACAAACTCAAGCTACCGATGTAGTCCTGACAGCTTTGGCATGTTCAGGATTTCCACTTTCACTTGAATTTTTCTAGTATCAATATACAACCGGCATGGATAAAATTCTATCAACTACACCCTCACTGCTTTGGTACGATCTCGGATGCAGCCATAGAAAGTTACCCATAAACCGTATTGACAAGACGGACGAAGAAACATGCATCCAATACACGTTACTTTACAGCTTTATTTTAAGCAGGGATATTTCTCAAGGAAGCATAGCTCCACATCAAATGCAGAATTTTAATCTAAATCATTTTCTAAACAATTCAATTCTACCTAAGAAAACATAACTCAATTTAACCATTAAATTTCCGTTATGTTTCCTTTAGCGTAGAATCGAAAAGTCAAGAAACATATAGATTACATGCATGTGTAAATATTAAAATTGGAATACATATCATATATCAAGCATGACTAATGTAATGGATGAAGCATCAGACCTGCTCTGATACCATTTTTGTTGGGGTTTTGGGCAAAAGACATTGCGGAAACGCTGTTCAGGCGAAATCGTAATTTTAAAACTTTTTAAATTACAGAATAAATTATTCAATATTTAATATGAATAATTCATTCATATTTTACCTAAAAATATTTATTCGATATCAAATAGCGACATAAATAACTAAGAAACGTCACGAAACTTTTACGAAAATGTCTTTCCGTAAAATGGCTTAAAACACATTTTTGACCGAACCGACCACCCAATACACATGAGAGCTGCCCGGGTCAGCCCCAATAGTATTAGGGCAGTTTATGGACTTCCCGAACAGTGAAAAATTCGCTGTTTAGATAGCCGTCACCCGGTTGGCTCATAAGTCACCCGGTAATGTCGTTTTTTTTTACCGTTTTCGCTTATTTCAACTCTGAAACAATTTCCGGCAAATGTTCTAACACCCAAAACACATCCAATACATACAAATGCCACCATTTTTCATAAAAAAAAAACAACCCAGTTTTCCAGATCAGATTTTGCAACAAAAATAATCAATTTTTCATGTTTTAATCAATTTTTTTCAAGATTAATCCAATTAATCAAAGCACTAATCAAAGTCACCACACATGAACCACCCAAGAACAATTCTAGGCATTAAAAGAGTGTTTATAACACTCTAGAATGGTAACATATCATCAAATGATCAAATTGGACAATAATTACAATAATATCATCCAAATCAACTTCAGACATGCACAAAACTTCCAAATCCATCCTCCAAATCAAAAAGCCCCAATTTCTAAGAAGTGAAGAACCCTAGAACTATTCTAGTAAATCGAGAACAAGAAACTAATTTTCTGAACTTAAGAATATTAAAGATTACCTCTTAATCTTCAACTTTCCTCAAACTTTATCTTGATTTTTCCTTCACTTTCTTCTTTGTTTCATTAAACAAATTTGGAGAGTGAAGTTTTCGGCCTTGGAAGCTTGAATGGAAGAGAAATTTTTTTTCTAACTTAAACCAAGCTTGACCGACATAACGGGGCATATTTGTCATTTTCCCTTTTAATTTCATTAAATTAAAATGAAGATAAGATAAACTTTAACTTGGACAAATCAAATTTGCACACTTAAGCTTAATAAAATCATGCCACATGTATCAATAATAATTAAACATATTTCATAACAATTATGAAAAAGTTTATCAATTAATTATTCCAATATTTAACATTTAAATATTTAAATAATAAATAAATAATTAATATAATTATAATTATATATGTATTTTATTTACATTAAATAAAAAATACATATATTAATGGCATGTGTCAAACTCTCATTTGACAATTAATTAATGTGTATCTAATCAAATTATGTATCAAATACAAATACACAATAATTACGATTGACAAAAAATACCCATGTGTTTTCGTTTAACCGATTAAACGAATTGAATTAACTCATTTAATATGATGAAGTATTATGAATAATCTGTATTATTCATAACACGTTGCCCAAGTGCTCAACGAGTACACTTCATATTGTGGGACTCTCTAAGTTTAGGTTTATTCGTCATGAAATCCAATTGTGTGTCCATAATTCACCCACTCATGAATTATGACGACCACAAATAATCTCGCTAAACTATGCAAGTCGAGGTCATTGCATACGTATAATCCCTCTGTCACAGGCTATCCATATTATACCTGGAATATAGATAAGAACATCAAATCCTTTCGGTATAATATAGTCGACTTTTCAAATTTACGATCTCTAAATAACACTCGAAACTGATTTCTGAAGTTATACCACGGCCATGTACACAGGACTGATGGATTCTATCTTGATACACACAGGATATCATGAGCATCAGTCCACACCCAACGAACAGGCAGAGGTCTGATCTAAATAGATCGGTGAAGTGACTATCATTAAGGTGTGGAGGATAACTCATATATCCACAGTGGTATCTCAAGTCGAATGACCACAATGCTCGCTCAACTCGAGAAGATTCTTATTGATGTTGGTGTACCATCTATTAGGAAATCTTCAGTGAATCGTTTAGTGTTTATCAAATAAACACCTACATGTCTATACGAGTCTCACGAGACTCATGGTTCATTGGGATAACCATCGGACCAAGTCACGATATACAACATGTACTGGTCTCAGCGGATTTTACTAACTGACCCGTGTTAGTAAATCTTGACTAGGAACTTTATTTAAGGATATACAACTTATAGTGACGCTTTCCAATGTCAATTACAAACTACGTTGTAACTGCGCACTATGTTGTAAATCATAGGGTCTTTGTCTAATATAAACGTATCACTAAATCAGATTTAGTTTCAATTTAATCATAGTTAGATATCTAATCGCAATTAGATCTAATATGTGTATAAAAGACAAGAGGTGCTACCATTAAATAAGTAATATTACGGAAAAAGAAATTATTCATATTTGTGATTCAGACATAAGTACGATCCGGATTGGCACTCCGAGCACCAACCATAACAATTTGCAACTACATGCATGTCACATGGTTTAAAAAAAAGGTGAAAAAAGGAGATATCCAGCTTAGAGTTGACAATGGCGAGACATTCGATGTCCAGGCCATAGGAACAGTTGTTCTAGATCTCCCTAATGGATGTAAATTAGATTTACATAACTGTTATTATGTACCCTAACTTATCAGATAAATAATATCACTGCCAATATTAGATAAAGGAAGATATAAAATAAACATTAAAGATGACGCTTTATGTTTATATGATAAAAATAATTTATTGAAATGTGAATGTTCTTTATCTAATGGTCACTATGTTTTGGAAACATATAGAGATGTATTTAATGTACATGAAAATACAAGTAGGAAATCTGAATTAATAATATTGAATTATGGCATATGAGATTGGGCCACATAAGTGTTAGACGTCTATCCAAATTGGTAAAAGATGGGTTGATTGAAAATCTTACCTTTGGTCCTTATTCGATTTATGAGTCATGTATCCAAGGAAAGATGACAAAGGCCCCATTTCTTGGTGTTGGACACCGTGCTTAAGATTTATTGGAACTAATACACAGCGATGTGTGTGGTCCATTAAATCATGCCACTCATGATGTTTCAACATACTTCGTGACTTTCACAAATGATAAGTCTAGATATGGATATGTCATTTGATGAGACATAAATCAGAAACATTTGACATGTTTAAAATATTCTGAAATGAAGTAGAAAAATAAACCGGTAAATTCATCAAATGCCTTAGATCAGATCCAGATGGTGAATTTATGAGTAAAGAATTCAGAAATTATTTAAGGGGGAATGGAATTCTTGCCCAATATAGCCCATTAGGAACACCTCAACATAATGATGTGTCTAAGCATAAAAATCGTACTTTATTGGATATGGTATATTCCATGATGAGCTATACAAATCTTCCATATTACCTTTGGGGTTACGCTTTACTTACTGTTGCCCACATACTTAATAGGGTTCCATCAAAAGTTGTTTCTACGATCCCTATCAGATATGGTTCGGTAGAAATCTAAGTCTTAGATATTTAAAGATTTGGGGTTGTTCTGCATACGTTAGAATTGCGCACCCATGGGGTATAAATATAGGTTTGTTGGATATCCTGATAATTCTATGGGATATTAATTCTACGATTCTGAGTAACGAAATATATTTTTTGTTCATTTTGCCACTTTTCTTGGAAAAGAATTTTTGTGAGAAAATGAGAATTGTAGAAAGATTGAACTTGATGAGTTTGATCCCAACAGTAAGGAACCTGAGATGAAACTAGAGATCCAACTAGTGAAGGATCTACAACACAGGCTCTACGTAAGTCGAATATAATATCAAGGCTTTCTAAAATATTGTTTTTAACATCTAATATGAGCCTTGATGTTTTCCTCTTGGAGGAAACAGATCCGACTACGTATAAACAGATGATATTGGATATCGATTCGGGAAAATGGTAGGAAGCCATGAAATCCGTGATGGGTTCTATGTATGACAATCAAGTCTGGGACTTAGTTGAACTTCCTGAAGGAATTAAACCTTTTGGTTGTAAAAGGGTTTACAAAATAAAGTGAGGGCCCGATGGAAATGTGAAAACCTTTAAGTCCAGACTGGTAGCAAAATGATACATTCAACGTCCTATGATTGATTATAAGGAAACTTTTTCACATTTGCCATGCTAAATCAATTAGGATTCTTTTAGCCATTGCTGCATATCACGACTATGAGATATGATAGATGGATGTGAAAATCACTTTCCTAAATGGATTCCTTGAAAATGATATCTATATAGAACAACTAGAGGGTTTTGTATCCAGTGAGACTTCTAAGCTCCAAAAGTCTATTTATGGATTTAAACAGGCATCCTGAAGCTGTAATCGTTGTTTTGATGATATAATTAGATTATATGGATTCATCAAGAACGTGGAAGAACCATGTGTTTATATGAAGGTGAGTGGAAGCATGATAGTTTTCCTAGTCTTGTATGTAGATGACATCTTTATCATTGAAATGATATAAGATTGATGCAAAGTGTGAAAGCCTACCTTTGTAAGAACTTCTCCATGAAATATATGGGTGAAGCTTCTTATATACTAGGTATAAGGCTCTACTGTGTAGAGTTAGGAAGCTTATAGGGTTGTCGTAATCGACGTACATACATAAGATGTTAAAAGGTACGGTTTTACCAATTGCAAGGTAGCAAATGTACCTTTCCGATACGACATACATCTTTAGAAGAAAATGACACCCCAGACTGAGCAATAGAGAGTTAGAATGTCTAACTTGCCATATGTTTCTTGTATTGGAAGCATAATGTATGTTATGCTATGTGCAAGACTTGACATCATTTTCAACGTCAGTGTGACTAGCCGATATCAATCTAATCCAGGTAATGATCATTGGACAACAATGAAACATATCATGAAATATCTTAAGGTAACTAAGGTTAAGTTTATGATATATGGAGAAAATGAGCTACAAGTTAAGGGTTATACACACTCCGACTTACAGGGAGATCCAGATGATATAAAGTCTACATCCGGATACATATTTACCCTTAATGGTGGTGCAGTTAGTTGGCAATATTCAAAGCAAGGCTCAACAGCTGATTCCACCACTGAGGCGGAATTTATAGCAGCTTCAGAAGTGGCAAACATTGAACTAATCCATTTCATAATCTTTGTCTTGATTTAATTAGATTAAATCAAAGTGGTAGATAAAGGTGATTAGTCACACCTAATTATATATATTTGGACAAATTAGATTAAGTACACATAAAAATTGATTAGAACTTTTATTAATTAAAAATTTCCGAAGTTTTGCTATAAATAGCAAGGTTGAGGAATGTTTTAATTAAGTTTGAGAAAGCTAAACACAAGTAATTCTTGGAGAAATTAGCAGAAGTTAGAGAAGTGTTTAGAGAAGCTTTGTGAGATCTCTACAACATTTCATATATGAGAAATCAATATTGGATCTTGGGGTGAAGCTTGCTAGCATTAGAATCAAGATTGGATCTTGGAGTCAAGCTTGCAAACCTTGGAAGTTCTTTAATCATTTCAACAAAGAGAAGAAGATTGGATCTTTGCATCAAGCTTATTAGGTAAGTTTGAACTTCTTTTAGGCTATGTTCTTCATTAGTGAGTTTTTCATTAGTTAGACATATAGTGATGAATTATGTATTGGATGCATGATTACATAGCTTAGAGTTGAAATAAGACAAATAAATTGAGTTAGGATGCTTTGGAAGTATAAACACAATATGCTTGTTAATTAGGTCAAAGATGTTCATGTTGGACATGGAACAATTAATAAGAGTTTGGAACTCTAGATTAAAGTTTAGAGCTATGACTACCATTCTAGAATCACTTGACCACCTTTGGGTGAACTAGAATTGTTCATGAGACATTTCATAGTGGGATTCTAAATTGGTTTGTGTTTTAATTCAAACAAATGTATATAAGTATTTAGAATATATGTATGCTAGTTGTATAACATATGTTGATGGTGTTTATGATGCTAAAATAGGATTTTAGGTGTATTTGAAGTTTAAGGAGAAAATTGGAAGTTTTTAGTATTGGTTTGAAGTAGAAAATGCTCACTACCTAGGGTAGAGTCACGACTCTAACCTCTCAGTGTCGCGACACTGAGCATCAGACCTAGGAACGTCACGACACATACCCTTCCACGTCGTGATGCCGAGACATTCAGCTCTCGCAGTTGCTCTCGCACTTTGGAGTGTCTCGACGCCCAAGCTTCCACGTCGCGACGCGCAAAGTTGGAACATACTGAAATTTTATTTTCTCCATTTTGGAGTTTCCGGACTCCGTTTTGGTCCCCATTTTGTCCTACGGATACGAAACAGAGTGTAGTCTTATATAAAATATTTTAAAATACACCCATGCTAGATATCAATGGGTTAGACTCACTTCCGCTGTGAGAGGCACCGATCCGACCTTAGGGATTTCACATCCGTCCCAATACAACTATGGAAAAATAGTTAACATGATAGAAGAGAATCACTTCCACACCAGCTAGGTGTTATTAAGTTATACAACGAAAATTTTCAAAATTAGGAAAAGAAACTACAAAAGATACAAAACTAAACTGAAATAAGCCAATTATCAATAACATCTTCCACTCCCCTAGTCCCCAAGGGGAGTGATTTAGTGGTGTAGGGTTTAGAACCTCATCTTGAAGTTCTGGGTTGGAATCCAGGGAATACAGTCGGGGATTTTACCTGCTCCGCTTAAGTCCGAAAGGGGTGGTTTGGCGGCAGAATTTCCAACGATTTCAACAATAAAAAAAATCTTCCACTCCCAGCATCATACCTCGCATATCCTGCAATTCATTCTATGAGCATATAGAAAATTAACAAGCACCTTTGAACCATTAACCTAACCCATCTTAAAACACCATACAAGAAACAACAGAAATTCTGAAGCAACTGGCTAAATCTCTTAAGGGACCTATGGTTTGAAACAAAATATTTTTTTTTATAGTAGAAACTAACAGTCTGACAAGAGCCTAATTCGTTTTCCATCTGACAGCCACATATTTAAATGTCAATCGACCCATTAGATGCTTCCAATGATCAAATATAAGAAAGCAATAGCAATTAACATATGGATTTAATGCTCCACTAATCCTACAGAAAAATAATACCTTAAAATTCATAATATCCAATTACTATTTATAAAATAATTTATATATGTGTGTTTGACAAGAGCGAACCAAGCCTGATTGATGGTTTTGATCACAGCCTATGACACTTAAGGCTGGGTTCCGTTTTTCTCGAAAAACTGTAAATTACTTCCCCGTTTTTAAATATGTGATAACTTTTCGTTGATGGTGGTTGAATGTTGATGGTGCTAATTGACTCTTTTTAGTTTTGATGACTTTTTAAATCAACAGTTGTTAATGGTCACCCGTTAAGATATTAGTACTATTATAATTCTCTGACCACTTAAGAGTATTTATAAGGAAAATTTTATTTATATTACTACTTGAATAGAATTAAAAAAAAACCTCACACTTCACTCTCTAAGCTCTCTTCAGTGATCAGATAAGTACAACAAATGGTATCAACGCTTTGGTTATACGTTGGGAATCTTGGAGGTGAAGAACGATTTCGGGAAAGTTCTTAAAAATCAAATTTGAACATACCATCAGCTTTTTCATATCGAGATGAGTACGGTGGTATTTTTCAACGATCAAATCGACATAAGAAAAAGACCCACATGTCGTACGTGCCCGTCAGTGAACTGTCCATACGTGCATCACGCGCTCCATAGCTTAAGATGCTGAGGTGGCAACCACGTCGGCAATACAATCAATGCCACATGAAAACATAATTAGTGCACAATCGATGCCATGTCATAACACAATCAGCGCCACGTCAGCACACAGTCAGTAGCCACGTCAACACACAGTCAATGCCACGTTAGTAAGGTTTCTGCCACGTCATTGCCACATGTCCTCCACATCAGCAGGTCAGTTCCATTTCTGCCATGTCATAGCCACGTGTCTACCACCTCAGCATACCTGGTGAATTTCATTGAGTCCCCTGAATTCTCTGAAATTTATATTTTAGCCCCATAAATTTTAAAAATTTAAAAATCAGCCCATGAGTCGGATTTGTACCAACGAAGAGTCAAATCCACTATTTTTGACCGTTCCGGACGTATCAGTGACCTATGATTGGTGAAAATCAGCCTCGATTTTATAATTTTTATTTTAAATTTAAACTTAAAATTGAAATGGAAGATTCATTTTCTAGTGTGATGATCAAGCAACCAATTACTCTATTCGGGAGGCCTCAGATTATAGATTATTTACAATGCAAAGATTTGTTCGATATGATCAAGGTGAAGGGAGTGGGACCAAATTCTGTCAAAAAGTTTGACTGAAATAAACTCAACAACAAAACACTTAGTCAGATTAGGCAGTGGATCGATCACAGTGTATTCCACCACGTAGCATAATATATTGATGCTTACAAAATGTGGATAAAGTTGGAAGGTATGTACCAGGCCAATAATGCTTGGAATAAAGTCATGTTAATGAGGCGTTTGGTGAATTTGAAGCTACGGAGTGGAACTTCCATTGTAGAACACACCAATGAGTTCCAAAGCCTGGTGAATCAGCTGTCTGCAGTAGACATGCAGCTGATAGATGAGGTACAAGCCCTCTTACTACTTAGTTCTATTCTTGATAGTTGAGAGACATTGATGGTTACTCTCAACAATTTCGTTCCAAGAGGCAAACTTATCATGTCTATGGTAAAATATGCCATATCGAATGAATAGTCTAGTAGAAAAGATGTTGGCTCAGAACAGACATAAGTCTTCGTCACGGAGACTCAAGAAAGACATCGAGGAAGAGAAAGAGGGATAGGCAAAATGTCAACTAGAGGTAGATCCTCAGATGGAAGGATGCCTACCTATAAGTACTACCATTGTGGCATAAAAGATCACTTAAAGAAGAATTGTCGAAAACGGCAATGAGAGTAATGCCAATATAATCACTAGTCGGAGAATAACGAATGAGAGACACTAGTTGTTGCCAAAGAGATGTAGCCATATGCTCCATGTAGAAAAAGACATGGATTCACACCACAACCTAAGATGTTGAGTGGGTGGTAGATTTTACAGCATCCTACAACGTCAATCCTCACGAAGATTTTTTCACAATATATAAAGCAGAAGACTTTGGTTCAATGAAGATGAGAAATATCATTCCTCTGGGATAATAGAAATTTGTGATGTTCAATTGCGAATAGATGTCGGGTGTACATTAACCTTGAAAGATCTCGTGTATATTCCAGAACTTCGCCTGAATGTACTCTCGGGGATAGCTCTTCCCAAATAGGGCTATGAAAATCTTTTCAGAAATGGCACATGGAGAATGACAAAATATGTCATGGTTGTCTCCCGAGGATATATTTGCGGCACACTATACATGACTCATATGAATATTTATGCAAATAACCTCAATGTAATTGAAAAATAGGCTTCTCAAAATCTGTGGAACCAGAGACTCGGTCGCATGAGTGAGAGGGGATTGTCTACCCTGACCAAGGAGCTTACCAAGGATGATGTACTAGGTTTTTACAACCATTTTTTGTTTGGTAAGCAACACATAGTCTCGTTTAATTTCTCTTCAAAGAGAATATCAAATTTGCTCAGTCTACTGCACTCTGATGTGTGTGGCCTCTTGGAGGTTGATTCACTGGGCGGTAACTGTTGGATAATTATGACCCATAGCGTCACTATTTGTACATATCATGGTGTTGTTGTGCAAATTAACTATGTGACAAATGAGATTGCACTCTTATCATTTGTGATTAGATCACCAAGATGTATAAATGATAGGAGATCCTTATTATTTGTTCCTGGATTGAGAATGATATGAGATAGTATCAGACCACAAATGATAAATCATTAAATATCCCTAGTCGGAGTATTATCGAGATTGGACATCGATAAATGCGTAAAAGACTAGTATTACACTTGTGCGCGTTGTAAGGGCATAACGACATAGTTCTCATATATTTGGGTATAGGATACTCATGCAAGTGTAATAGGAGGTTGTGTTTTACCGATGGTACGGGAAACAGCTTCGCTCTGGATAGACCCCCTCGGAATTCCATTGGTAGTATGACTATGTGTCTATGAAGTCCGAAATCAGGGTAGGTGTATTTGGTCTTAACTTGAGACTTGCACCGCTAATACTTGCGACGATCAATATACTTTGGTTTTGGTCGTCCAGGGCTTTAACAGGTTTTGTGTACGCCTCTGCTGGGTATATTTAGAATCGTAGTGTGTTGGGTGTGATGTCAAGACAGAAGTATCACTCCAGTCATATGGAGATGATGATCGCGCAGGGATACAGAACTGGTTCTCTAAAGGGTTGCAATCATCGGGATAATATGACTTGGTCATGATTATCCGATAATAAAGAGACTAGTTTCTCGTAATCCGATATATGCTTCGTACGGGGCAGACACTCTACCAGCCCCAGGCCTTGCATGTGATCATCCGATACTGGATCGAAATACGCAATACTACGTATACTACGCATGATATAGATCGCTTATTCCTGTAAGCATGTTTCTGGAGAATTGGGTAGGCATGGCGCTTTGCTAGAAGCCAACCTTGTCTTGTAAATTGGTACAAACGTAGTATTAGGTACTTACGTGTTCGGATAGTCCGACGACCGAATTTACTGCCAACATATCCAGGGATCTCATGGGTCGCTTCCCGAAGATTCACCAATAACATATGACTCAGACTTTTATTAATCTTGGATTAATTAGATGAGCGAGAAAAATAATCTGGGATTAATTGCGGAGATATTTTATCTAGGATAAAATATTAATTAAAGAGAGAAAACGATTAATTTGGAATTAATCGAAAAAATAATATATTCGATATATTAAACGAAATTGGATTTCGAAGCGGAATTAAAATTAGATTTTAATTCGGGCGAACGAGTTAATTTAGAATTAATTCGTTAGCGACGTGAATAATGATTTCGCTAGGCGTAATCATTTAATTACGTCACAACGGAAAATTCGTTAATTTGGAATTAGCGAACCTGAGCCCGAGAGTGTTTGCGAGCGCATTCGCATTTCGAATTCGAGTGCGGCACGCAAGTCACATCAAGCGTCAAATCGCTAGTCGCATCAAGCGTCAAATCACATGTCACTTTGAGTGATGTGACAAGTTGTCACTTGATTGATTGAATGATGTGACTTGATGGAAGTGGTTGGAAAGCTTTTTGAAAGCTTGATTGACATATATTATTATTTTAATAATTGGTATATGTTTAATTGTTTTTGGAAAACAATTATCAAATACACATTTTCCTTTCTCTCTTTGGTTCACGAAATTGGAGCCAAAATTGCTCCTCTCTCACTCTCGGCCAATATGCAATTTCTTCTTCTTTTCTTTCACTGGTTTGACCGTGAAACACAAAGGGAAACAAAGGAAATTTGTGGTAAATTTCTTGAGTGCTAGCACACATAGGAGCCATACAAAGGTGATAGGGAACTCACTTCATGAGCATGAAATCACAACAAAAATCTTGGAGCTTGATACACCCTTCCATGGCCGAATTTGGGGACATCATCACAGCCCACTGCCGAGCTTCTCAAAAGGCAAAAAAAAGTTTTTGTTGTCCACCGTATCGCTCAACCGATCCTTGTGAGTATTCCGCACTTTCTTGAATGTATTCACTTTGTATTTTCATTGCTTGATATGATCTTGGGATGCTTAGACAATTCCAACAGTAATAAGTATTTTCTGAATTTCATTGATAACGCTTCTCGAAAAGTGTGGGTGTATTTTCTGAAGACAAATGATCAAGTCATAGATCAGTTCAAGTTGTTCCATGTCATGGTTGAGCGTGGAACATGGAAGAAACTGAAGTGCCTCCACACAGAAAATTGAGGCTAGTACGGTTCCAGGGAGTTCGATGCCTACTATAAGAGACACGATATTCGACATGAGAAAAATGTTCCACGTACTTCACAGAATAATAGTGTAGCTGAAAGAATGAACCACACTATTATGGAGAAAATCAGAACCATGATCAGTATGACTAAGTTGCCAAAGCCATTATGGGGAGAAGTTCGTGCCACTTGCTACTTGATCAATAGATCACCATCTATACTGTTGAATTTTGAGATTACGGAGAAAGTGTGTTCTGGTAAGAATCCCTCATACTCTCACCTTATAGTATTCGACTGTTTACCCGTTGCACATGTATCCAAATAGCTCAAATAGAAACTCGATGCAAGGAATACTCCATGTATATTCCTAGGCTATGAAGATGAAGAATTTGGAAACATACTCTGGGATTCGAAGGAAAAGATTATCATCGGAAGCCATGATGTAGAGTTTCTTGAAGACCAGACAACTAAAGACATTGAAAAGCCCAAGATGTCTTCTAATTTAAATACTGATATAAATCCAGACCAAGCACCAGCACAATTAGTCACATATAGGGTCCGTGATATTTCAGAAGCGGAACTAGATGAGGCATATAAGGATGTTGAGCAGAGGGAGATATAACTCGCTTCATCAGAAGCTACAAAAGAGGTGCTGAGCAGGGGGAGCTGCAATCTGCTCCACTAGAAGCTACATGATCATCCATAGATTTGGATAATAACAGGTCTCATGAAATCAGTGGACCTCAGACAAGAAGATCCGAACAAAATAGGATTCCATCAACCAGATATCCGGGATCCAAATATATTCTACTTACTGATGATGGGGAGAATCATTAGAATAATATTGTGTGGAATCAAACCCTAGATATTTATTTTCTTTATTATTAATTTCCTTTATTTTATTTTATTTTTATTTATTTATTTATTTAGCAAATTCACATTCAACCAACCAATCAAGCAATCATTTCATTCTCACCTCAATTACATACTTGTAAATAAATAGAATCAATAATTAATAACAACAATAGAAATTAAGTCATTGTGGTATCAATTTTTTACTACTTGAACGATACGTGCGCTTACTTAACGTGTGTATTTACCACTGATCATGTACATGCCATAATCACTAGGAGTGGTAAAGAGGTAGGGATGTCAGACACCTCTAACACTGTAGGTGCCACCAAGGGATAGTAGTACAGATACCCCCCCAGGAAGAACAAGTGTCACATACCCCAGTTAGAGTACCATTTCCCCAAGCACTTAGGCCCACAGCGAGAACTCCAGACCCAAATGGTGAGATCCTAGAACATTTGAAACAAGTAAAAATCAACTTTCCTCGTTACTACCTTGTTGACATGGAGTAGTTGAGGATGTCTTATTGCAAATTGATAAATTCTACTACCTTGTTGACTTCTTGATTTTAGATACACAATCTGTGGTTGACACTGAGTCAAAAATTCCACTCATTTTAGGTAGACATTTTCTTGCTACAGCTAATGCACTAATCAATTGCAGGAATGGTCTCCTGAAGTTAACATTTAGGAAATGACACTAGAAGTAAACATTTTTCATGTTGAAAAACAACCATAAGGTGATGATGAGTGGTAATATATATACATGCTAGAAACAGCCCTGCTAGAAACAGCTTCTCTACAGCCTGAATCAAATCCTCCTGAACTAAAATTGCTCCCAAAGAATCGTAAACAGAGGAAAAAGAGAGTTAATGCTCAATTGAAGATGATACATGGGAAGTTAAAAAGGAAGTTGAGCCAATTTGGTCATATATGCAGCCTCAAATTTCAACCACCAGACCCTGGGGGATCACTGGTTGAAATGCTGCAACCAGCTACAAATCTTTTCTCATGCCTTCATAAGTTCACTATATGGAAGCCACCATGACAACATTAAGTGGTTACGTCTGGCTGAAGATGTTAAACTTAATACTAGCGGGGAGGCAACCCTTGCATCTGTATTTATTCATTTTATTTATTTTATTTTATTTACTGTAGTTTTATTTTTTTGTGCTAATTGTATGTTTTATTGTTTGCATAGGTATTTATGCAGGTGTTCAGTGCAACTTACACAGTCACACACCCTAATAAATCTTACCAGCAGGAACCTGATCAACTCCGCGTCTGGTAGTGTTGTTCCTTAATCATTTTTCTTTATATTTATCTTACATTGAGGACAATGCAAGTTTTAAGTGTAGGGGTGTAGACATGCACATGATAATACCTGCTATATATAAAAAAAAAGTTTTATTTTGTTTGTTTTTAGCCCGTAATAGTAAAGTATAAGTCCAATGATGATATCATTTGCTTTAGGGTGAAATCTTAGAAATGATAAGTTCTTTAAAATGCTTTTATATGATGCCTTCAGTAGTTGATTTAGGTTAGACTCGTAAGCACTTAATTATGGGTTTTTAGCAGTGACAACCTAAGTAGTCGGTAAAGTGACTAGTTGAAGAAATTGCATGTCGATGAATGACTGTTTGCTTGGATGTCTCTCATGATTTGATAGTGTTATGATGTGTGGTATGGTTAAAAATAAAAAAATAAAAAATCTCGAAAGAAAGAAATTAAACCACATATAACTGATAAGCGTGAAGCTACCCATGGACGAGTGCTACGACCACCATGAGGAGAAATGCTATCTTAAAGGGTAGGTGTGTTGAAAAAAAAAAAAGAAAAGGAAAAAAGTTCAAAAAGAGAAAAAAAAAAGAGACAAGAAAAAAAAATACCATATTGAGCACAGAAAGGTAGTTACCGATCATAATTGAGATATCTAGGTTGGTTTGACCCATCGGATCCCAATTTGTAAATGAAATCATTGAGTTGGCTTACCTAGGAATCAAGCTATGAATGAACCTTTACACATACACATACACTGTGAGTCTGGCTTAGATGATTTATTCAAAGACTTGGATTTGAGTTGCGTTAAGTGCTTTGAAAGTTCTCTGATTTCATTTCTAGACATTCTTGGGGACGATAATGTGTGTAACTATTGGGACTATTTCAGTTTGTTATAGTCCCAGAAGCTTATTTTGGTCGTCTTTTATGCATATATGGACTCCAGAGGCTTCCCTATATAAACCCAACTTCGTCCAAAACACTAAAAAGAGAGGAAAACAGAGCCACAAACACAAAATCAAGAGAGGAGAATGAAGAACTTCAAGAAAACCATGACGCCTTTCCGATCTATCAAGGCTACATCTCTTTCTTCCATGGAGAACTAATCTCCTAAGCAAAGCTAATGATGAACTCTTGTATTTATTTTCTTATATTTATGTTGTACTAAGTAAAGTACCTTTTTAACGTTTAATACAATTGATGGTTGTTATTCTTTATTATTTATGATTCTGAATCCAGAAACTGTGTTTTGTCAACTCCCATATAGATCCAGTCATGCTTCTTTTATGTGTGATTTACAAACCCAGTTGTGACTAGTAAAGTTGTTTTATGTGTTGGTCTTCTGCTACAGTATTACCTGAGGTATATTGTCGATGTTAGATAGCTCGTAACAATAAATTTGTGTGATGTTAACATAGAGAAAATAATTCATCAATTACCTTAGAATTTGACATGTTTTGAATTTATTATCTTCTGATTATTGGTTTGGGATGTGAAACCTTCAATTGAGTAATAACAGGAATCAATAACTGAATATAAGAGTTTGATACAAGAGGGATTCCTGACGCTTTGCTGCCTCTCTCTATTGATAGTTTTTAATTATTTTTCATAATCTTTATTTTATATTACCAAACTCAATCATTATCTTTACTTTGGTTACTACTAAAGTTTTTGTTTAAGTAAACCAGTTCTTTTTAACCATCTCTATGAGGAATCGACATCCCAACTATATTCTGATAACCGCAAGTACTCTTTGGGCGTAATCAGGAGTTGTGTACCACATGAGGAGGTCAATAATGTCTTGCAACATTGTCATTCATCACCATACGACATACACTTTAGCGGAGATAAACTGCAGCCAAATTCCTACAATCAGTTTTGTTCTAGCCCACATTGTTTAAATATGCTTACTTATTTGTTCTTCAATGTGACGGGTGCCAAAGAACAGGAAATATTTCGAGGAGAAATGAAGGACCTCTTCAAAGCATTCTTGAAATGGAGATATTTGATGTATGAGGGATTGACCTTATGAGACCCATTGTTCCATCATATGGAAACCTGTACATTCTGGTTGCAGTAGATTACGTCTCCAAATGGGTTGAAGCAACAACACTACCATCAAATGACTCCAAAGTGGTGTTAAAATTCCTTAAAAAGAATATTTTCACTCGCTTTGGAAATATTTTGTAATAGATACTTCGATGCACTTCTATCTAAATACGGAGTTACTTATAAAGTTGCCACTACTTACCATCTGCAGTCAAGTGGGCATGTTGAAGTTTCAAACAGAGAGATCAAAAGAATATTGTAGAGAACCGTTGGATCAACAAGGAGGGACTGGTCTACAAAATTGGATGACGCATTATGGGCCTACCAGACAACTTACAAGATACCTATTGGTATGTCTTCATATCGAATGGTGTTTGGGAAAGCATGCCATCTGCTTGTGGAGCTCGAACATAAAGCGTACTGGCACTGAAAAAACTAAATCTTGATCTGCAAGCAGTAGGAGAGAAACAACTCCATCAACTGAACGAATTGGAGGAATTTCGGCTCCATGCTTATGAGAATGCCAAACTATACAAAGAAAAGACCAAGAAGTGGCATGATTAGAAAATAGTGCGCAGACAGCGGGTATTGTTATACAACTCAAGGTTGAAACTTTTCCATGGGAAGCTAAAATCACGGCGGTCAGGTCCATTTGTAATCACCCAAATTTTACCATATTGAGTCGTTGAGCTACATGACCCCAGCTCTAATGATACATTCAAAGTTAACAGCCAACGTGTCAAGCACTATTGGGGAGAATCCATCAAGCGTCAAAAAGAGAGTCTCACACTTGCCGATCCAGCCTAACTTTCGGGCAGTCATGTCTAGTTGACGACGTTAAACTTAGCGCTAGCAGGGAGGCAACCCATGCAATTTTTGTATATATTCAGATTTGATGTGTTTTATTTTTGTGTGTTTAATTTTTGTAGGAAAAGTCACAGACATGATGGAAGACGTTCTCGCAAAACTTCACAAGCATTTTCCTTCTCTCCCTCAAACCTCTCTGATGAAAGTCTACAAAGCACGCATTGAACGAATGAGACTTCTGATGATCAAAGGTATTCCTAATGACACTCGTTGGATAATTGAAGCACGAGTCTGATTGGCAGGTGAGTCATCTGACTCTTTTATTTCTTTTCTGCCTGGTTTAAGCAGAAGCACCTATGCTAAGAAAAGAAGAGCTAAAAGATTAGGTATTTGCTATAAATGTGCACGCTATACATGTAATACTAGTTGTCATTCTTTAGGAATGGTTTCTGATAACCGCGAAGATAAAATAAAATTCATTAGGGATGGCATGAGTAAAGAGTCTTTAGATGACATATCATTGACTCTTGAGACGCATCCTAGTGGATATATGTATCAGTATTCGCATGTTACATACACAGTTTCGAAAAGAAAGACAACAATTAAGTCTCGGGAATCTGACTTTAAAAGACCATGTTTGCCAATTTATAAGAAAATTGGATGGGAAGCTTGTCTCTGACACATAGATGTCATTCAAGTCGTTACTTCATGTACATATTATTATTTCTTTGTCTTTAACTAATAATTGTGATTTGTTTTGTTATTTTCTTTTATTTTCGCCGACAGGATCCAGACTTTTTGACTTTCACGATTTATTTTATTGTTTAGCTAATAATTATCATTTGGCTGGTACTAGTGCTATTATTACTCACTCCTTTTTCAAGATCTATAAATTCAGCTCGTCATTTCACTCTTGTAGACATCAAGATTTGAGAAAGAAATAAAAAAAATGGAAGCAACTTCAAGAAGATGAGTTGTTAACATCTGTGTGTTTTGCGGTACTAGTTCCGGTTCTAAACCAGAATTTGCTGAAGCATCACAAGAATTAGGTAGAGTCGTGGTTGAGAGGAATGTGCACTTATTATATGGAGGTGGCAAGCTTGGACTAATGGGGTACGTTTCAAGTACTGTACAAGATGGAGGTAGTCAAGTTTTTGGAATCAACCAAAAACCTTTGGCAGAGGTGAATTTTATCAGACAATTAAATGGAGATGAATGTATCGTGGCAGGTATGTCTGAACGACTTGTTGAAATGATTAAACATGCTGATGCCTTTATTGCTTTACCAGGTGGCTTGGGCACGATGGAGGAAATTTTTACAGTGCTATCTTGGGCGAGCTTGAACATACACCAGAAATCAATTGGACTGTTTAATATTGATGGATTTTTTTTACTTTCTTTTTTTGTTTCTCGAAGATGCCTGGAAAAATGGGTTCCTTTCAAAACCTGTAAAAGATATCATCTTCACTGTCAGAACAACCAATGATTTAATTGACCAACTCTTAGCCTTTGAATTACAAATTGACCATATCTTTTCCAAGATAAACTGGTCTGATAATGATCGTGGTAAGAAGTGTCGGATAAATCTGGATCTTAACCCTTAATTTTCTTTTTAAATGTACAATTCCACGCTAACCAGGTATTGTTTTCTAAACTCTTCTTATTCTTCTTAGACATTGGGGAAAATGTCTCAATTAGGTTTGAGGAAGGGAAATAGTTGACTAGTATCTTATTTTTATTTTTCGTTGTATTGTTTTTGCTTGATTTTTAGTCAAAAAAAATTCAAAAATTTTAAAAACAAATTTTAAAAAATTGTGTTTTTATGTTTTAAACTTGACTAACCAGGTGAAATGGTGTTTGAGATAGCTGTGTAAGGAATTTCCACGCCTGAGACGTATCTCAACCTATTTCGTAACAAGTTAATTTTTATTTATTTCCTTTTAAATTATTTAAATTCGTGAATTCTCCATAATACTGACTAAATTGGATCTTCATATGCTCAGTTGACAGGTATTATCAACATGCATGGTAACATACGGACATGAGACGTAAATGAAAAATTTGTAATATTCAGTGCTCTAGTTTATTGGAAGAAGCATCTGAAAGCGATGTAATAAAAAAATAAATTTTTTTTGTGTATATAAATAATTAACCATGCTTTTACTTAGCAACCGAGCTTCTTGCCTCAGTAACCAGAGATTGTTCGCGTCAAACAGTAAAATCCTAAGTTAATAACAATACACTTTCTACTTAGTAACCGGACGTCTTGCCTCAGCAAGCAAAGATTGTTCGCGTCAAACGGTAGAACTTTTAACATCTAAGATTTGAGTAATTAAGTCCGTAGGGGTGTCTTAACACCTAGTGCCCTAAAGCCAACTGGTTTGGGAGTCATTGGCCCAAAGCTCGCTACATGGATTAAAGATTTTATGTAAAAAAAAAAATCCATTGCTAAAAATGTGTGAATTCTGATATAACTTTAGGACAAAAATATTACTCTCTTTTCAGCTACACTTATGAATATTGTGGGCACAATAATTTGATTAATACCTTGTTGGTTGTGTATATGAAGAATGGTAAAAAATAATCGGAGAATTTACTTATTTGGTAATTTAGAAAGAAAGAAAACAACTATTAACTTGGATAAGAATTTCAGTTGTTTAGTCACTAACTTGTTTTGTGTGTTCGATTGACGTTTGTGGGTATCTTCGCTGTAAGCCCTCATGAGACTACAACTCGTCCACTAAGGACACCTAGGGGTTTAAAGGCTTGTTGCATACGCTAAATGCAATCGTGATCCTTACGAAAGTGGCTTAGGTTAATTTAGTTTTTATTATTTATTTCATTTTGTTTCGTTTGTTTTGTTCGAGGACTAGCAAAATATTAGGTTTTGGGGTGTGATGAGCGAAAAATATATCAATATTTATCGAACATTTTATTTAATATTTTGTATAGTTTCTCGAGTTTTAAGAACGTCTTGATGTGTTTTTGTTTATTTTACAGATAAAATAAAAATGGGACTCAATGGAATCATTCAGGATGAAATATGGAACAAATGAGGGTAAAACTGGACTTGACATTTGGATTTTGGAGGTTGGAAACTTGAAATGGCGTTCTAACGAAGTACAATTTCGAAAATTTCAACTTTGTGTAATTTTCGTATTTTGATCATAACATTTTATTCTGATATCGGATTGAGGTGATTCAAGTTCCATAGGAAATAAGACTCAAAGAGCTACAACTTTGACGTTCATAGGAATTTCGAATTCTGAATTTTTCATGACCAAAATTGATGAATAATCTGGAAGTGTGTTATGTGTAATTATTAAAGTCATTATCAAAAACCAAAAAAATGGAAAATGACAATTTACAATTGTCAAACTTCCACCAAACATGCTTGCATGTTTGGTAGAGGATTTGGTGCCATGTTTGGTGGAGAAATTAGTGGAAGCCTTTATATTTGCCTATAAATACCAAGCCAAATTTTGTAAATTTTTCATGCTTTCTTTTGGGGATTTCTCCATGAAAACCTAAAAGAAAATGTCTTTTATGCTTATTTAAGTTTTTTTGTATTTTCTTTTTATTTATTTAATAAAGTTTTATGTGTTTTTAATTACATCATGAGTAGGTAATCTCTTTTTGCTGGAGTCTGGGGTGAAACTTTTAATATAATAATTTATATTTACTTCCTTAATTTAAATAAGTAATTTGAATTAATTATTTACCGCCTATATGACCGGTTTTACATTATTGGACTTAGTTTCCTCCTATATGGTCGGTTTCGGTGCTAACCTTGTTACCGCCTATATGGTCGGTTTATATGATTTTGTTACCGCCTATATGGTCGGTTGGACTTTGGACAAATGACATTCATCGCCTATATGGTCAGTTTTAATATAATTAATTCAAGAAATGATTAAATCTATGTTTGAAGTATTAAAAGAGAAACCCCTAGCTCCAACATTTTCTTTACTTTTTAATTTTTTGTTCTATTTAACTATGCATTTTGTAATTTTAGGTATGTTTTGTAACTAAACATATTATCTAAGGTTGTGATGAATTCCAATATCACTAGTTTATAAGTTGGTTATTTTTTGTTTTGGGAGATATACTGATTTATTTATTGAGTCTTAATATTAATGCTTCTTATTAACTGGCCACTAATAAGATTGATTTGGTAAACTTAAAATGAACTTGATAAATGGATTTTTGGTTTCAGTCTTAGACTCAATAGCTCATGATCTCACTTTAGGGTAGATTTCCCTTAGGGTAGATTTCCTTCTAGGATAGACATATACCTGTCGGGCGTGGATAGCTACAATTGGAACTTAATCTTAATGAATTCAGAGTTTCTTGGTTAACATAGACATATAGTTAATTGGGTTACTTTGGGTGTTTGCATCTGACCATCGACATAGGCTTTTGCATATTTTCGTGTTCCAGGTTAATAAACCGATATATTGCAAAAATATGAGATAATCACTTCATCTTTAAAAGATATTGGAAGGATTCACAACCCTAAATAGCTTCATAATATTGATTTTTTCTTTAAATTACTTTCACACTGTTTAATTGCCTGTTTGTAGTAAAAATCACCATCCAACCAACAATCAAATCAATTAGATATTTGTAACCATTTAACGTTATAAATTGATAGCATGGGTATTAAATCCTCGTGGGATTGATACATTTTATGCTACTTGAGTGATACGTGCGCTTGCGTTACGTGTGTGATTTCACTGATCACCGACCTACGTCCACTGGCACAAGGGAAAAGGAAGATTTTATAACATGGTCGAGTTCGACCGACCTGCCTAATTTTCGAGCTCGATTGACCGACCTCTTACAAACTCACTCTTACACTTAAGCTTTTAACTCTTTATTACAAGTTATGCATGAATGAATTTGGCTAACCCCTTACAATGAATTCCCAACTGCTTTATATACTAGGGAAAATTCTACTATTACATCAATCTCATGCATCAGCCACGTGAATCTATCATTAATGCGTTGGCTTTCTTCCCAAACTACTCTGCTGAAAGTAGGCCTGCCACCAGACATCTCTTTAAACCAAGCTACTATTGGCCACTTCCACATGCTACTTCCAGTCTGTAATCTGTCATTTCTCACATGATAGTGTGTGCTAGAAGTTAAATCAGCCACCTAATCTTGTCACGTCAAACCTATTGGAGAATGAGAGTTCCCATACCGAACCTGTGTCTTCTGATCCTAACCATTTCATTACCATTCCGACCCGTCCTACCAGGCCGGGAACCGAAACATCATCCATCATGCCTATACCGGACTATCAGATCTGCTCAGTCTCGAGGCCTTAACTCCTTTTGATTCTCTGAACATCTTCACTCCTCGAGTTAGTCGATAAATGCGAACCGACCCTGACCTCTAAGCTGCAATTGACGTTCATGTTCCTTAGACTCGGGCACTTGAACCTTGGAAATGGAAATCCCTTTTGTACCCTTCCTTAAGATTCCGACTTTTTGGGGGCCGAGAACCACCATCAACATTTGTCCTTTAGTTCTCAGTATCAATACGTAAGCACTATAAAAGATGGTGGTACATAAAGCTGGAAACTGATCTGGTGTCCTCAAACTGATGCATGCTCTTGACACACTGCGATCCCGGAAGAGAATGATCTGCAAAGAAATAAAAAAAAACATAGGTCACAAGGGAAAGCTTCCCTTCTCGGGCTGTCACACAGTAAAAAAGGCCTCGGCGAGACGTAACCCAGCCTCGAGCTGATAATGATATATCAGCCACAAGGAATGCTTCTTCCTTGTGTCGCCAACATTTGGCCATGGAGGAGAAACTCTGACCCTATGCCAACGAATATAATAAGGCCTTGGTAGGACATCACTCGACCATGAGCCGATCTGACAAAGAGAGGTATTGGGGGAAAGATCGACCTCAAGCCATCTAAGTCGCTTGGTCGCAAGGGAATGAACCTTCCTTGCACCAATACACAAGAAAATGACCTCGACGGAACGAATGCAGCCCTGAGCCATAATATCAAAGTGGTCTCAGCGGAAAGAATGCAGCCCCGAGCCAGTTTAATAATTTAAATCACAAGGGAATGATCCCCCCTTATACCGATATTTACACAATAGGATAACCAGAACTACGGGGGCATTCTCCCTCCTCGTTATCGGGCTACCCGAGATACACAATGAGATAACAAGAACTACGGGGGTATTTTCCCTTCCCGTTAACGGCCTACCCGGTGATACAAAATAGGGTGGTCAGATGTTACGAGGGTATTCTCCCTCCTCGTGTTCGGCATATCCGATGTTACAAAATAGGATGGCCAGATGCCACGGGGGTTTTATCCCTCCTCGTGTTTGACATACCCGATGATACAAAATGGGATGGCCTCGGCGGTACTATTGGGGTCATTTTAGGGAGGCGCAGCGAAAGGAGCCTGGTTCAGGCGAAATCGTAGTTTAAAAATTTTAAACTTATGAATAAATTATTCAATATCCAATATTGATAATTCATTCATATTTCACCTAAACATATTTATTCGATATCATATAACGACATAAATAATATAGAAACATCGCGAAACTATTGCGAAAATATTTTTCCGCAAAATAATATAAAACGTGTTTCCGGCCGAACCGACCGACCAATACACATGGGGACTGCCCAGGTCAGCCCCAAAAATATTTGGACAGTTCGTGGACTGCCCGAACAGTGCCCAGTTCACTATTTGGGCAGTCGTTACCCATAAAGCTGTTTTTATGTATTTTCACTCCGAAATAATTTCCGATAAATATTTTTCTTGGGCAATTAAAATAAACCAATTTATTCTAATTACTCAATAAATAAAAAAAGAATTTTTTCATGAAAAATTAGATTTATCATTAATTGTCGTGAGACCCATAAACTTTGCATTTTGATCATTTTGGTCCTTAAATTGTCAAATACATATTTAAGTGATTCCAAATCAATCCCAAAATGATTTATACATGTCTAATACATGAAATCCGAAATTGCAACATAAATCCCCAAGAATTCTGTAATTGCCGAACATAGCCCAGAATTTTCCATTAATTACGATTTGGCCCCAAATGTACAAAACATGTCAAGATCAAACCCAATCAATCCCAAATTTAATATACATCAAATATACATAAAAATTACATCATATATATGAAAATCCCAATAAATTGAATAAGGTTAAGAACCCTAATTTCACAAATTATTCCAATTACACAATTTACATTAAATTGAAAATTCAACACTTTAATCAATCCAATTCCAAACCAATCAAGTCTCACAATCATGAAACAACTAAAGAAAAATTATAGGTTATTTATGAATGGCTAAGCAACTCTAAAATGACAACTTTGATTATTAATTAATCTAATAAGCTTAATTACACCTAATAAGCTCATTAATTAATTATACATGCTTAACATCTTCAAACAAATTTCCAACACATACTTAAACATTAGAGAAAATTCTAAACTACACAAGTTGAAGTATAGAATCATAGAAACAATTTCTAAGTTGAAGATTGTTGAAAAAAACTTACAAAACTCCAAGCTTTTAAGCTTTTTCTCCAATGGTTCTTCTATTTTCTCTCAATTTTTAACTTAGTAAATATTTGTGAAACTTGTCTTAGAATGAAAAAATGAAACAAAACAATTTTTTGTTATCAAATTCACTATGGCTGAATTTTTGGACAAAAAATTAAATAACAATTACTTTATTTTTGTTCAAATTCCATTGGCACACATTTAGCATTAATAAAGTTAACACTTATCTTTACTAAAGTGTTCAAAATGTGTTCCAATGGTATCATTGACCGGGTAAAAAACACACGTATAACGCAAGTGCACGTATCGTTCAAGTAGTTATAAAAAATATCGATCCCACGAGGACTTAATATCTAATCTATTAATTTTATGAGGTCAAATGATTACTAATATCTAACATGTTGATTGATTGATTTAAATTGTGACGATTCTAAATTTAAAAGCAAGTAAATAAAATTGTCGATCGAAAAATAGGTTTTAAGAAAATTCAATATTAAAAACTATCTAGGTTGTGATTTCTTTTAATATCATTTTAAAGATGAAGTGGTTATCTTAAAGTTAGGTAATATATTGATTTATTAACCTGGAACACTAAATTATGTGTAAGCCTCTGTCGATGGTCAGACACAAATACCCAGTTTAACCCAATTGAACCATATGTCTATGTCAACCAAATTATCTGGATTCATTAAGTTTAAGTCCAATTATGGCTACCCCCGCCTGACAGGTATATTCCTATCCTGTAAGGAAATCTATTAAAGGGTTATCTATCCTCAAGGAAGATCGTGGGCTATTGAGTCTGAGATCTTTAACCTAAAATCCCTTTTCCAAGTTCATTTAAAGTTTCCCAGTTCAATTTTATTAATGGCCAGTTAATAAAAAGCATTAAGATTAAGACTCAATAAATAAATCTTTATAATACCCAAACTATAATCTAACCCTTATAAACTGGTGATATTGAAATTCATCACAACCCCAGATAACTAATTTAATTACAACACATAACTAGGGCTAATAAAAACTTAAAAGACATAAAATGAAAATGCTGAAAAGTAAATTACAATAAAATGTTAAGGTAAAAGGAATTACTTTTACTACTACTAATTTAGATATCTCCCATAAAATATATATAAACTTGTGATAATATTTTACCAACCGACAAATCTGGCGGTATCCTGATTAAGTCAAATTAAGTCCAACCAGCCATATAGGTGGTAAAATTTGTCCATAATCCAGCCATAAACGGTGGGTACCAAAATAAATTTACCAACCGACCAATCTGGCGGTATCCTTGATTAATCAGGTTTAAACCAACAGAAAATAAACTTACCACCGACCAATATAGCGGTTTCCTTGATTAGTCAGGTTTAAACCAGATTAAATTGAATTGCCAACCGACAAATATAGCGGTATCCTTTATTAATCAGTATTTTAAATAGTAAATATTATTTTTAAGGGAGATTAATCTAAATAGTAACAGTAAAAGAATTACATTTCACCCTAGCTGGGGAAATTACCTCCTCATGGTAATAGTAAAACTGTAAAAATTAAAGAAAGTAAATTACTATTATTACAAAACGTAATTAAAAATTAATTACAAATGTAAAAAAAATTAAAAACTAAAGTTTCTAGAGAGAGAAACTCTCTCTTTACACGAATAGAAGAGAGAGAATGGTGTCTCGAATTCTGAATTTGATTCTGAATTTATAGGCAAAATTTGGTTCAGCGTCGCGACGCTGGAATAGTTCGACGCGGCACGCTGAGGAGGCGACACATGGCAAGGCGGCTGACTGTTCACGCGACACGTGGCAAGGCGGCTAAGGACTCAATTATTGTGATGACGTCATTGATGACGTCATGCTGACGTGCGATGACATGTCGATGACGTGGCGTTGTAATTGTCGGCACAATAGGATTGCGACACGTGGCGACACGTGTCACGCTGTGATTGGCTGATGCCGACGTGGCAAGTTGACTTGGTTGACTTGTGTGACGTGACTGATGACGTGGCGTGACACATGGCGAAGTTGACTCGTTGACCGCTGACACGGATGATGACGTGGCGACACGTGGCAATGATGAGTGTCGGCAGCGTATGATGATGACACGTGGCAAGGCGCTTGTTAGCAGATTGTTGTGATGGTGACACGTGGCACGGTGATTTTAGCAAAGTCAAACTTCTCAAATCCTGACCCTTGACTCGGGTATGTTAGCAGATTCGGCGCATGCTGGATGTCGCGACGCTGAAGGTCCGGGCGTCGCGATGCGAAAAAGACCAAAATATCCATGCTGACGTATTTTTGTCCGGTTTTGCCCCAAATTGCCTCCAGTGCTATCCAAACTTTATTTATCTGCAAAATAACAACAAAACACATCAAAACGTTCATAAATCTCGAGAAACAATACAAAACATTAGGTTAAATGAATGAGAAATAGTGATATAAATACCACTTATCATACCCCAAAACCTAACATTTTGCTAGTCCTCGAGCAAAACAGAAAATAACATAAAGAAATAAAATTAACTAAGCCATTTTCGTAGGGATCACGTTGCATTTAGCATATGCAACAAGCCTTTAAACCCCTAGGTGTCCCTAGTGGACGAGTTGTAGTCTCGTGAGGGTTTACAGCAATGATACCCAAACATTTTACAAAAGAAACAAAAAAGGTATTAAAACTAATGCACACAAAAGCAAAAGACAAGCGAAAAGAGAATAAAGAAGTTAATGTCTAATCAGGTGAAACTTCTACTCCAAGTTACTAGTTGTTTTGTTTCTTTCTAAATTACCGAATAAGTAAATTCTCCGATTATTTTCACCATTCTTCATATACACAGTCAACAAAATATTAAACAACTCATTTTTGCCCACAACAGTCATAAGTGCAGTTGATAAGAGAGTAATATTTTTGTCCTAAAGTTCTATTAGATTTCACACCTTTTTGTAGCAATGGAATAAATTTTTTCTGATTTTTTTCTTTGCTTTTTCTGAATTTTGACTTTTTATTTATATACAATACCTTCCGTCTATGTAGCGAGCTTTGGGTCGGTGCTCCCAAACCAGTTGGTTTTAGGGCACCAGGTGTTAAGATACCCCTACAGACTTAATTACTCAGACTTCAGATATATATTTTTTTTGTAGCATCTTCGATCCATATAGCGAGCTTTAGGCCAGTGACTCCCAAACCAGTTGGTTTTAGGGCACTAGGTGTTAAAACACCCTTACAGACCTAATAACCCGGATCTTAGATACTTTATTTTTTTGTACATCAGAATTTTTTTTTTTTTTTTTTTTTTTTTTTTACACAATTGCTTTTTGAGATGCTTCCTCCAACTAAACTAGAGCACAGAATATTACAAACTTATCAATTACAGCTCATGTCCGTATGTTACTATGCATGTTGATAATACCTGCCAACTGAGCATATGAAGATACATTTAGTCAGTATTATGGAGAATTTTACAAATTAAATAATTTAAAAGGAAATAAACAAAAGTTAACTTGTTTCAAAATAGTTTTGAGATACGTCTCAGAGAGGAGGAAACTCCTTACTCAGCTATCTCTTACCAATTTCACCTTTTTAGTCAAAATAAAAATACAAAAAACACAAATATTTTTGTAATTTTTGAAAATTTTTCAATTTTTTGTATTTTTCGAAAATTTTTGGACTAAAAATAAAAACAACACACAAACTAAAAACAAGATACTAATCAACTAATTTCCTCCCCCAAACCTAAATGAGACATTGTCCCCAATATCTTAAACAGTAGAAGAAGAGTTTAGAAGATAATACCTGGTTCGCTGAAATTTTACAGGAATTAAAGGTTAAGATCCAGATTAATCCTACGCCTCTTACCACGATCGTCCTCAGACCAATTTATCTTTGAAATGATAGGGTCAATTTTGGTTCATAGGCTATGAGTTGGTCAATTAGATCTGGAGCAGTTCTGGCAGTAAATAGGAGTTCTTTTAAAGGTTTTGATATGAACCCATTTCTCCGAGCATCATCAAGAAACACACAAAGAAAATCATAAAACCCATCAACGTTGTACAGCCCATTGGTTTCTGGTGTATGTTCAGGTTCGCCCAAGATAACACAATAAAAATTTCCTCCAATGTACCCAAGCCACCTGGCAAAGCAATAAAAGCATCAGCACGGTTTATCATTTCCACTAGTCGTTCAGACATACTTGGTACGATCAGTTCTTCTCCGTTTGATGGTTCAATAAGATTTGCCTCTGCCAAGGGTTTTAGGATGATTCCCAAAACGTGACTGCCTCCTTCCTGTACAGCTTTTGAAACGATCCCCATTAGTCCAAGATTGCCTCCGCCATATATTAAGTGCATATTCCTTGCAGCTAAGACTCGACCCAATTCCTGTGCTGCTTCTATGTATTGTGGTTTAGTACCAACAGTGCTACCGCAAAACACACAAATATTTTCAACTCGTCTTCTTGAAGTGGCTTCCATTTTTTTATTCTGGATATCTTCAAAAGTGCAATGATGAGTTGAATTTATAATACCTGAAAAGGGTGAGTAAAATAATAGCACTAGTACCTGCCAAATGACAATTATTAGTTAAACAATCGTGATAGTCAAAAAGGTCTGGATCCTGTCGGAGAAAATAAAAGAAAACAACAAAACAAATTACAATTATTAGGAAAAGACAAAGAGATATAATAATTACAAGAAAAGTAGCGGCTTGGTCGACGTCTATGCGTCAGGACAAGCTTCCCATCCAATTTTCTTATAAACTGGCAAACAGGGTCTTTTTGAGTCAGATTCCCGAGACTTAACAGTTGTCTTTCTTTTTGAAATTGGGTATGTAATCTGCGAAAGGCTATGTGAACATATCCATGGGATGCGTCTCAAGAGTCGAAGATATATCATCTAAAGACTCCTTACTCAAGCCATCCCTAATGAATTTAATTTTGTCTTCGCGATTAACAGACACCATTCCTAAAGAACGACAACGAGTATTGCAATTCCACGCGGCACATTTGTAACACAAACACCCATTTTCTTAGCTCTACGTTTCTTTGCATAGGTGCTTCTTCCAAACCAGGCATATGTGAAATAAAAGAGTCAGAAGACTCACCTGCCAATCGGATCCGTGCTTCAATTACCCAACGAATATCATTAGGAACACCGTGAATGTTTAGTAACCTCATCCGTTCCAAGCGAGCTTTGAAGACTTTCATCAGAGATTTTTGAGGGAGAGAAGGAAATTGCTTGTGAAGATTTGCGAGAGCTTCTTCCATCTTGAAATGACTTAATCTGCAAAAACTAAACACACCAAATTAAATCACACCAAATCACAATATATAAAAAATTGCATGGGTTGCCTCCCTGCGAGCGTTAAGTTTAAAGTCGTCAGCTAGACGTGACTTGCCTGAACGTTATGCTGGATCTGAAAGTGTGACACTTTCTTTTTATCGCTCAAATGATTCTCCCCAGTAGTGTTTGACATGCTTGTTTTTAACCTTGAAAGTTTTGTTAGCGTCAGGATCATGTATCTCAACGGCTCTTTTTGGTAAAACTTTGGTGATCACAAATGGACCTGACCACTGTGATTTTGCTTCCATGGGAAGAATTTCACCCTTGATTTGTTTAACAGTACCTTCTGCCTGGTTCCAGTTGTATGCGTACTAACTTCTCATCATATCTTTTCTTGCCCTTTTCTTTGTACAATTTGGCATCCTCAAAAGGCTGATTGTGAAATTCCTCCAATTCGTTGAGCTGGTGGAACTTTTTTCTTCTGTTGCTTGTAGTACAAGATTTGTCTCTTTCAGTGCAAAATATGCTTTATCTTTAGGCTCCACATGCAATTGACATGTTTTAAGTTGTCAGTAAAACTTTGCATTGCATTGGAGTTCTGAATGGTACTGTGTATCACATCGAGTTTGAAACATTACTCCTCTTTTCATCATCTGGGAAATTCATGGCCTTGAAAACATTGAATGTTACTTCTTGGTCCTGTACCCTCATGGTTAGTTCTCATTTTTTGTACATCAATAATGGTTCGACCTGTAGCCAAGAATGGTCTCCCGAGGATGATTGGCACGTCTGCGTCGTCTTCTTCCATATCAAGGACAATAAAATCTGCTGGAAAAATGAATTTGTCAACCTTGACCAGCACATCCTCAACTACGCCTCTTGGAAATACGAGCGTTCTATCAGCAAGTTGTAGTGAGACTGAAGTTGGCATTGTTTCTCCAATCTGTAATTTCCTGAAAATAGAGAAAGGCATCAAGTTAATACTCGCACCTAAATCACATAAAGCCTTACCAAAGTTATGTTCTCCTATGACGCAAAGAACAGTGAAACTGCCAGGATCTTTCAACTTCGGGGGAAGTTCCTCTGAATGATGGCACTGCATTCTTCTGTTAATGCTACCGTCTCGTAATCTCCCAATCTCCGTTTTCGTGAAAGAATATCTTTCATGAATTTGGCATAGGTGGGCATTTGTTCCAATGCTTCTGCGAATGGAATGTTGATATGCAGCTTTTTGAAGATCTCCAGGAACCGAGAAAACTGCTTGTCCAATTTGTTCTTCTGAAGACGTTGAGGAAAAGTTGGAGGTGGAGTGATCTGTTCTTTTTCCTTTGCTTCTTTTTCCTCCATCTGTTGCTTTGTTTCTTTTGGAACTTCCTCAGCATCTGTTTTGGCTCCAACATCTTTATTGATTTCAGTACCGCTTTTTAACATAATGGCATGACATTGCTCCTTCCCCATGTTCCTTGGATTTGGCTCTGAGTTGCTAGGAAGGGTACCTGGCGGTCTGTAATTCTGAGCATTGGCTATTTGATTCTCTAGTGCTTTGATAGAGGCTGAATGGCTTTGAGTCAATGCTGCTTGGGATTGAAACATAGCATCATATCTTGCTGCTTGAGAGTCCTGTTTTGCTTCCATCTTTTTCAAGTAGGTCAACACTTCTGTTATTCCTGGTTCATTTGCCTGCTCCTGGCCTTTGTTCTGTTGTTGGAATTCAGGTGGTGGATAGTTCTGTTGTTGACCAGAATTGTTGCTCCATGCGAAATTAGGATGATTCCTCCACCCTGGGTTGTAGGTGTTGGAATATGGATTGTTCCCCTGTCTGTTGAAATTGTTGACAAAATTCACCGTTTCTTTAAGTTGACTCGATTCTGGTATTCCTCCATATGGTGAACTTGTGGATCCAGTGGTAAGAGTTTCCAAAAATTTGCATATCTAATCTAGCTTGGTGTTGACTGCTGTATTGGCTCCACTTTCATAAATTCCTGCAATTCTTTGGATCATGCTCCTTTCTGTTGGCCACAAGGAATTGTTGTTGGCCATTTCTTCAATTAAGTCTCAGGCTTGATCTTATCCTTTTGCCATCAAAGCTCCTCCAGCAGCAGCATCAATTGTGGTTCTCATTATTCCAGAAAGTCCATTGTAGAAGGTATGAACTTGTAGCCACTTTGCGATCTCATGATGAGGACATTTCCGGAGTAAATCTTTGAATCTTTCCCAAGCTTCGCAAGGGATTCTGAATCTTGTTGCATGAAGGATGTGATGTCATTCCTTAACTTTGCAGTTCTGGCTGGTGGAAAGTAGTTGCAAGGAATTTGGTGGCTAGAGTGTTCCAAGTTGTGATAGAACCTACTGGTAGTGAGTGTAGCCAAGCTTTAGCTCTATCCTTCAAGGAGTATGGAAAAACTCGCAGTCTCATTGCTTCTTCAGCTGCTCGGTTGTAATTGAAAGTACCGCAAACTTCCAGGAAGTTGCTGATGTGGGCATTAGGATCTTCAGTTGCATTTCCACAAACTGCACTGACTGCTGAATCATCTGAATGCATGTTTTGATGTCACCCGCATTTGCTGGTAAGGGAGGAAGTACAATACAAGAAATGAGTCCGTCAAGCACCGGAATGGTTCTGTCTCGAATGGGAATTGGTGGTGCAACGTTCAAAGGTTCAGGTTCCATGTTGACTAAAGCTTCTTGGCCTTCTCGCCTTTCCCTTCTCAACTGTCTGATGGTTATTTCAATTTCTGGGTCAAGCGGTCGAAGTTCAAAGCTTCTGGTTCGTCTCATGTAGTTTCTGGGATCCTGAAACACAAGAAAACAAAAAACAATAAGTAAAAAGAAATTAGATACAAGTAACGTATCTAACCCCTAAACTAATAATAAAAGATAAATAAGTCCCCGGCAACGGCGCCAAAAACTTGACCGGCGTAAACACACACGTATAACGCAAGCGCACGTATCGTTCAAGTAGTATAAAAATATCGATCCCACGAGGACTTAATATCTAATCTATTAATTTTATGAGGTCAAATGATTACTAGTATCTAACATGTTGATTGATTGATTTGAAATGGTGACGATTCTAAATTTAAAAGCAAGTAAATAAAATTGTCGAAAATAGGTTTTAAGAAAATTCCATATTTAAAACTATCTAGGGTTGTGATTTCTTTTAATATCATTTTAAAGATGAAGTGGTTATCTTAAAGTTAGGTAATATATTGATTTATTAACCTGGAACACTAAATTATGTGTAAGCCTCTGTCGATGGTCAGACACAAATACCCAGTTTAACCCAATTGAACTATATGTCTATGTCAACCAAATTATCTGGATTCATTAAGTTTAAGTTCCAATTATGGCTACCCCCGCCTGACAGGTATATTCCTATCCTGTAAGGAAATCTATTAAAGGGTTATCTATCCTCAAGGAAGATCGTGGGCTATTGAGTCTGAGATCTTTAACCTAAAATCCCTTTTCCAAGTTCATTTAAAGTTTCCCAGTTCAATTTTATTAATGGCCAGTTAATAAAAAGCATTAAGATTAAGACTCAATAAATAAATCTTTATAATACCCAAACTATAATCTAACCCTTATAAACTGGTGATATTGAAATTCATCACAACCCCAGATAACTAATTTAATTACAACATATAACTAGGGCTAATAAAAACTTAAAAGACATAAAATGAAAATGCTGAAAAGTAATTGCGGTGAGTAAAATGCTGAAAAGTAAATTACAATAAAATGCTAAGGTAAAAGGAATTACTTTTACTACTACTAATTTAGATATCTCCCATAAAATAATATATAAACTTGTGATAATATTTTACCAACCGACCAATCTGGCGGTATCCTGATTAAGTCAAATTAAGTCCAACCAGCCATATAGGTGGTAATATTTGTCCATAATCCAGCCATAAAGGCAGTACCAAAATAAATTTACCAACCGACCAATCTGGCGGTATCCTTGATTAATCAGGTTTAAACCAACAGAAAATAAACTTACCAACCGACCAATATAGCGATTTCCTTGATTAGTCAGGTTTAAACCAGATTAAATGAATTGCCAACCGACCAATATAGCGGTATCCTTTATTAATCAGTATTTTAAATAGTAAATATATTATTTTTAAGGGAGATTAATCTAAATAGTAACAGTAAAAGAATTACCTTTCACCCTAGCTGGGGAAATTACCTCCTCATGGTAAATAGTAAAAACTGTAAAAAGTAAAGAAAGTAAATTACTATTATTACAAAACGTAATTAAAAATTAATTACAAAAGTAAAAAAAATTAAAAACTAAAGTTTCTAGAGAGAGAAACTCTCTCTTTACACGGAATAGAAGAGAGAGAATGGTGTCTCGAATTCTGAAATTTGATTCTGAATTTATAGGCAAAATTTGGTTTCAGCGTCGCGACGCCAAGCCAGCGTTTACACGGAATAGAAGAGAGAGAATGGTGTCTCTTGTGACGTGGCTGATGATGTGGCGTGACACATGGCGAAGTTGACTCGTTGACCGCTGACATGGATGATGACGTGGCGACACGTGGCAATGATGAGTGTCGGCAGCGTATGATGATGACACGTGGCAAGGCGCTTGTTAGCAGATTATTGTGATGGTGACACGTGGCACGGTGTATTTTAGCAAAGTCAAACTTCTCAAATCCTGACCCATTGACTCGGTGTATGTTAGCAGATTCGGCGCATGCTAGACGTCGCGACGCTGAAGGTCCGGGCGTCGCGACGCGAAAAAGACCAAAATATCCCTGCTGACGCATTTTTGTCCGGTTTTGCCCCAAATTGCCTCCAGTGCTATCCAAACTTTATTTATCTGCAAAATAACAACAAAACACATCAAAACGTTCATAAATCTCGAGAAACAATACAAAACATTAGGTTAAATGAGTGAGAAATAGTGATATAAATACCACTTATCAATCATGCCATTTCCAATCTTAATAAAGCTAAAATCATTATAAAAGTTATTTACTTTATTAATTAATTTAATTATTTAACAATTAAATAATTAAATAATAAATATAAATATCTTAAATATATGTATCATATTTACATTAATATCTCAAATATACATATATTAATGATATATGTCAAATATCACAAATTGATATTTTTATTAATGTGTATTTAATAAAATCAAGTATTAAATACAAATACACATTAATTCGGAAATGACCGTTAGGTCCCGATTGCATGTATTTTTCGTTTAACGGTTAAACGATTTATAAATAGTCTCCATTATTCATAAAAGTTGCCTTAGTACTGTACGAGTATATTTCATTAGTGAAACTCTCTAGATTCATACATATCCGTCACAAAATCCAATTTCGTGTCCATAATTCACCCACCCGTAAATTATGACGACTACAGATAAACTCACTGAATCATACAGGTCGAGGTCATTGCATTCGTATAATCCATCCGTCACAGGTATCCGGATTATCCCAGAGATATAGATACAAACGTCAAATCTCTATAGGTATAATCGTGTCGATGTATCTATTAGCAATATTCTAAATAACACTCGGAACTTACTTCCGAAATATACCACAGCCATGGATTTAACAGATTGCTAATCATATAATGAATACCTATTCCCTGTACACAAGACTGACAGATCCTATCTTGATACACACAGGATATCATGAGCATGAGTCCACACCCAATAAACAGGCAGAGGTCTGATCTAAATAGATCGGTGATATGACTGCCATCTAAGTGTGGAGGATAACTCATATATCCACAGTGGTATCTCAAGTCAAAGAATAAATATGCTACTCAACCCAAGAAGATTCCTATTGACATTGGTGTACCATCTATTAGGTAACCTTCGTTGAGTCATTCAATGTTTATCAAATAAACACCTACAGGTTTATATGAGTCTCCTGAGGCTCATGGTTCATTGGGATAAACCATCGGACCAAGTCCGATATACGACATGTATTGGTCTTAATGGATTTTACTAACTGACCCGTGTCAATAAATCTTGACCAAGAACTTAATTTGATAATATATTTCTAGTAGTAACACTTCCCAATGTCAATTACAACTACGTTATAATTGTGCACTACATTATATATTATCGGGTCTTTGTCTAATATGTATATATCACTAAACACAGTTTAGTTTCAATCTAATGAATTAGATCGAACATATATAATAAAAGACAAGAGGTGCTACCATAATTAAGTAATATTATGGAAAAAGGTATTGCCCGTATTCATGAATCAGACATAAATACGATCCGGATTGGCGCTCCAAGCACCAACCCTAAAAATTTCTCCCACTTGCTCTAGTGCCAATCCACGATATCATATACACATCTTAATGTGTATCACATACTCATGGCCCTCAAGAACTCACCTAACACTCAAAAGGTAGGCAACAACAAGTAAGCCCGCTATGACATACTGAGTTTGTCAAACAAACCCAATTGTTTCCCTTAGCAAGCATTATTCATATTTTTATAGAAACTAAGTTCTACAAAAATATGACTCAGATGCCACATCAACATTGTGCTTCAGCTACTAAGTTGTCTAAGTATTTACAGATCAAATAAAAAATACTATGTAGACAACCGCAAACACAACACTAATAACAAACTTCTAATATACGAGGTCACTATGCAACTTCATAAGTCAATACTTCATAAGTTGCAACTAATTCCACTCATACAGTAGAATCATCTGTGACACTCTCACTGTATCTTTTCTGACTCCTTATGACGTAGACTATCTAACGTCATAATTAGACTCAAAGCTAATCTGACCCTAATGGTTGCGAACTTTATTCTCTATTAATAAGAAACTCGTTCTTAATATCTCAAAGATAATAAAGAACATGTTTAAAGACACATCTTATGGTCTAGAGGATATCAAAATAACTCGTAACAATTACGATTAAATTGATATCTCTAATCGCACTTAATATGTTATGGTTGGTGCTCAGAGTGCCAATCCGGATCGTATTTATGTCTGATTCATAAATACGAACAATTTTTTTTTCCATAATATTACTTATTTAATGGTAGCACCTATTGTCTTATATAAATATATTCGATCTAATTACGATTAGATTGAAACTAAATCTGATTTAGTGATACGTGTATATTAGACAAATACCATAGGATTTACAATGTAGTGTGCAGTTACAACGTAGTTTGTAATTGATATTGGGAAGCGCACTATAAGATATATATCCTTAAATAAAGTTACTAGTCAAGATTTACTAACACGGGTCGGTTAGTAAAATCCACTGAGACCGGTACATATCGTATATCATGACTTAGTCCAATGGTTTATCCCAAAGAACCATGAGTCTCGGGAGAATCGTATAGACATTAGGTGTTTATTTGATAAACACTGAACGACTCACTGGAGATTTCCTAATAGATGGTACACCAATGTCAATAGGAATCTTCCGGAGTTGAGTGAGCATAGTGGTCCTTCGACTTGAGATACCACTGTGGATATATGAGTTATCCTCCACACTTTGATGGCAGTCACGTCACCGATCTATTTAGATCAGACCTCCGCTTGTTCGTTTGGTGTTGACAGATGCTCATGATATCCAGTGCGTATCAAGAGAGGATCCGTCAGTCCTGTGTACAGGGCATAGGCATCCTACACGTGTTTACGATCTAGTAAATCCATGGCCGTGGTATAACTTCGGAAATCAGTTCCGAGTGTTATTTAGAGATCGTAAATTGAAAGTCGACTATATTATACCGAAAGGATTTGACATTTTTATCTATATCCCAAGTATAATATGGATAGCCTGTGACGGAGGGATTATACGTATGCAATGACTTCGACTTGCATAGTTTAGTGAGATTATACGTGGTCGTCATAATTCATGAGTGGGTGAATTATGAACACGAAATTATATTTCGTGACGGATAAACCTAAACTTAGAGAGTCCCACAATATGAAGTGTACTCGTTGAGCACTTAGGCAACACGTTATGAATAATATAGATTATTCAGAAAACTTCATCAGATTAAGTGAGTTAATTTGAATCGTTTAAATGGTTAAACGATAACACATGCATTAGAGGATTTTGGTCATTTAATAATTATTGTGTATTTGTATTTGATACATAATTTGATTAGATACACATTAATTAAGTTTCAAATGAGATTTTGACACATGCCATTAATATATGTATTTGTTATTTAATGTAAATAAAATACATATATAATAATAATTATATTAATTAATTATTTAAATATTTAAATGTTAAATATTTGAATAATTAATTGATAAACTTTTTCATAATTGTTATGAAAAATATTTAATTATTATTGGTGACACATGACATGATTTAATTAAACTTTATGTGTGCAAATATGATTTGTTAAGATAAAGTTTGATTTAATTAATTGATTTAATTTTCCAAAATGACCATTCTACCCCCAAAAGTCGGTCATGCTGCTTCTTGATTAGAAATTTTTTTTTTCTCTCTCACAATAACCCACCATAGCCGAAACTCAAAGAAGAAGATCCCTAAGAATTTGTTTGATGAAACAATGAAGAAAATGAAGGAAAATTCAAGAAAAAGTTTAGGAAATCAAGAGATTAAAGGTAATCTTCTACAACCCTAAGCTTGGAAATTAGTTTCTTATTTTCTTGAATTCTTAGAATAGTTCTAGGGTTCTTTTTGTTTTTTGAAATTGGGGCTTTTGGTTTTGGTGGATGGATTTGGAAGTGAAGTGCATATGTGAAGTTGTTTTGGATAATATTATTGTAATATTGGTTCAAATTGATCATTTGATGATATATTGCCATTCTAGAGTGTTATGACCACTCTTGTAATTCCTAGAATTATTCTTGGGTGGTTCATGTGTGGTGAATTTGATTAATTGGATTAATCTTGAAAAATTGGATTTAAAGCATGAAAATTGGTATTTTTGGTTTCTAGATCAGTTCTGGAAAATATTTGTTTATGTTGATGAAAATAATGTCTTATGAATGTATTAGATGTGTTTTGGGTGTTGCAACAATTGCTGAAAATTGTTTCGGAGTTGAAATAAGAAAAACGGTGAAAAACGACATTAACGGGTGACTTTTGAGCCAATCGAGTGACGGATGTCCAAACAGTGAATTTGTCACTGTTCAGGCAGCCCATGAACAAACCTAACACTATTGGGGCTGACCTGGGCAGTCCCCATAAGTGTTGGGTGGTCGGTTCGGTCAAAAACATATTTTGCGTCATTTTGCGGAAAAACATTTTTCGTAAGAGTTTCACGAAGTTTCCACCTTATTTATGTCGTTATTTGATATCAAATAAATGTATTTAGGTGAAATATGAATAAATTATTCATATTAGATATTGAATAATTTGTTCGGTAATTTGAAAAAAGTTTAAAATTACGATTTCGCTCGAACTGCGCTTCCGCCGCGCCCTTTGCCCAAAACCCCAACAAAAATGGTATCAGAGCAGGTCTGATGCTTCATCCATTACATTATTCATGCTTGATATATGATATGTAATTCAATTTTGATGTTCACACATGCATGTAATTTAGATTCATGGGATTCTCCTCCACTATGGAATTTGATTTAATTATTGAATTCCTGTTCTCCATTGGGGATTACGGTATTACGTAAAGTAGTGGGAGGCACTGCTAGGTTAAAAAATCCATAACTAAAGCAGTGCATAATTTTATGGAATTTACTGCTTTTGATTTCCTTTATTCTATATTGTTTACAGAATTATACTTCTAATCCACTGCATAGCATATTACTTGAATATATTTTCTGACTTTACTTATGGTTGTGTATTTCTAGAATAGGTTCTAGAATGACTGTAGATTTAGATATTGTTAGATTAGTTCAAACCATCGAGAACTGTTGTTCTGATTTTCTTGAAAAATCACAATGGTTAGTGACTTAGTTACTAAGTCACGATTAGTAATCTAAATAGATATCTGCCTTAGGACATAATAGTCTAGTAAGAATAGTTTCTTATGTAGTAAGAATTGACTTGAATTAGTTAATGTCTCGAGATTCTTGACTGGCATTAAGAAAACTCCATTAGTATTTGTTTATCTTATAATGACGTTTCTTGGATTTAGTGACTTTTAGAAGTCACGTGTCTGACACAGTTTGCTAATCAATCATTTGCAATTGTTGTGAATAATTGAACGCAAATTATAAAGCTTAAGAAATGAGATATGTATAGTTGTGTATAGAAAATATTGATTCTCACAATATGACAACCGTAGGTATTGGATACCAGATCTCCCATCTAGTTATTCAAAATAATGTTTAATGATTGTTTTTGATATTTGATATCAGAACTTGCGACTATTTGATAGTTACTTGTTCTATATAAATAGTTGTTACATATTTTAATATGACTAGTAGTGTCATTAATGAAAAGAAAAATATTAAGAAAAATATTCGGTTAACTAAATAACTTAGAACAGTGCTTTATGAGATTTTATCACATAAGCATAAGATGCTTATTCCGTATGGTAAAGGATGGTCTGATACGAGATCACATTATATATCCTTATCCATTTAATGATTATTATATTCAGGATATGATTAAATCTCATTTAACCGATGATCGTCATTGGACCACAAGATTTATTGGACCACAAGATTTATTGTCATGACTTAGTTACGTGTTTCTAAAAGAATATATACTGAACGTCTTGAATGGTTCGAGAACTTTCAATATGTTTCTGATGAAATGCGGATAGAATATTTTGAATGGTTCAAAGATATTCTATTTCAAGTATTGAAAAACTATATTTTAAAATTCATTGTAAGTCTTTGAATTGTTCAAGGATGTTTGATATGATCAAACATATGAATTTAAGGAAATTAGTTCTAAAATTATTTAATGAATGTGATTCTTACTCAATATTAAACTTCCACGATTCCATCTTGATGGAATTGGTCAGTGGGAGTAATTGAATCTTATATGATTTGATTCGTTGTTATTTAGTGTTACCGAATTAGTTTTCAATACTCTTGGGGTTATGCTCCAGTAACAATAATTCATCTCTTTAATTAAGGTTTCATTCGTTTCTACAGTTACGTATATGATATGTATAAGTAGAAAATTTGAATCTTAAAAAATATGAGATTTGAATCTTTCTTTTGTATAATGGTTATATAATTGAAAGCACTTGCGCCTAGGAGGTATAAGTAAAAGTTTATCATTTATTATATTTAATAAAATATTGTATTATATTTGATAGAATATCTATTCTACGATCTCGAGTAATAAAAATTATTTTATTACTTGGTGTGTAACATCATATGTTGACGATTGTAGAAAAGACTTGACTTATTGAAGTCAAATGTGAGAGTGATAAACTGTAATGGAACTACATAATTAATTAAATGAAATGACCCTACGATATCTTCCATATAAGTCCAATAGGATGTTAGAATCATTTACAAATACTTAACGATTCTGTTGTTTTCTTATTGAAGAAAATTATCCTATAACTTATAGTGAGAGCGATATTTGATATCGATTTCAGAAATTTCCATTGAACCATAGATCTAAGATTGTTCATGGCTTACTACGATCAATTTTTGAACTTGATTAAGCTTTCATTATGAATAGTTCATAAAATGTGCAAATTGTTTATGCAGCAAAAGCAAGGTGATCTTATTAAAGGTTCGACCTTTATAGTATGACAATGAGAAAGGTTATGCTCAGTAGTCTATTGTAGATTCTGAGAAAACTTGTCTCTAGTTGCACTAATTGAACAATTAAGAATCTATTGGTTAATGTTGATATTAAACTATGTATTTTGGCTAAAGAATACAAAGTGGCGTTCCTGAATGGTCTCTTCGAATGAGAAATCCGTTGTGGTTTCTTCGTTTGAAGAGTTCATTCTAGAATAGCCCTAGATGTTGTATTCTACCAAGGTCACAGTTTGATATACTGGCTTATAGAGCCTATTGTATACTCAGATAAGTTTTCTGAAAATCTGTGTTATCTAATTTTGATACAGTCAGATTGTCTGATCAAAACATAGAGAATGCATATATGATAGTAGGGTCAGTGAGAGCGTACAAATTTTTTTCTTAGGTTATATATCCTAACAACATTATCATTATTAAAGTAATAATGAGATGTTTGAATAGTAAAACATTTACTTAAGTCTTATTTTCTCCGTGAAAGTAATGGGAGTAGTCTCTATGATATTTGATATAAAATTTCATATATGATATAAAACTAAGAGACTTGTGAGATACTCCCATCAGTCGCGTATTAGATATGATCTAATAAAGGACACAGTAAGACTATATGTATGACAGTTAGTATAACTGTTTGACAGTTACCGTGTCTTTTATATATATAGTATTCATCTTTCATAAATGATGATTCCTTTGTCAAAAGAGAGATTGATTGACATGTCTGGTCAATCTTATGCATCATAGGATGATGGCATAATGAACATTACATTATGTGCGATTAAAGATATCAATTTAATCGTAATTGTTACAAGTTATTTTGATATGCTGCAGACCATTTGATAGGTCTTGAAACATGTTCTTTATTATCTTAGAGATATTAAGAATGAGTTTGTTAATCGTGGATAATTTAGTCTGCAACCATAACATGAGATTAGTTTTGATTCTAATTATGACATTAGATGGTCTATGTCATATAAAGTCAGAAAAGATGCAGTGGGAATGTCACTGTTGATTAAACTAAACTAGTGGAATCAGTTGCAACTTATGAAGTATTGACTTATGAAGTTGCATAATGACCCTATAGATTAGAAGTTTTCATATTAGTGTAGTGCTTGCGGTTGTCTTATAATATTTGGATTTGATCTCTAAATACGGAGACGACTCAGTATCTATAACACAATACTGATATAAAGTTTGAGTCATATTGATGTGGAATTTGGATTCTACAAAATATGAATGATGCTGACTAAGGAAAACGATTGAGTTTGTTGCCTACCTCTTGAGTGCTAGGTGAGCTCTTGAGGGTCATGAGTATGTGAAACACATTGAGATGTGTATATGATACCGTGGATTTGTTGGATAATATGACCCATAGCGTCACTATTTGCACAGATCATTGTGTTGTTGTAGCAAATTAACTATGTAATAAGGAAATTGCACTCTCATCATTTGTGATTAGATCACCATAGATATATAAATGAGAGAGGTCCCTATGATTAGTTCCTGGATTGAGAATGATATGAGACAGTATCAGTCCCCGAAGGTTTAATCATTAAATATCCCTAGCCGTAGTATTATCGAGACTGTACATCGATAATGCGGAATAGGCTAGTATTGCACTTGTGCGCGTTTGTGAGGGCACAACGGCATAGTTCTCATATATATAAGTATTGGATACTTATGCAAGTGCGATAGGAGGTCGTGTTTCACCGACGGTACGGGAAACAGCTTCGCTCTGGATAGACCCCTCGGAATCCCATTGGTATTATGACTATGTGTCTATGGGAGGCCGAAATCAAGGTATGTGTGTATGGTCTTAACCTGAGACTTACATCGCTAATACTTACGATAATCGATAAACTTTGGTCTTGGTGGTAGGGGACTTTAAACGGGTTCTGAGTACACCACTTCTGGGTTTATCAGAGAGTCGTAGAGTATTGGGTGTGATGTCAAGACGGAAGTATCACTTCAGTCATATTGGAGATGATGTCACGCAGGATACGGTATTAGTGCTCTTAAGTGCTGCGCGGCCATCGGGATATATGACAAGGTCATATATATCCGATTATAGAGACTAGTTACCAGACATCCGACATGTGCTTCGTACGGGGCAGACACTTATCCAGCCCCAGGCCTAGCACGTGATTATCCGATACTGGGCCGATATACACAATACTACGGTATACTACGCTTGATACAGATCTATATATTCCTGTAAGAATATTTCTGGAGAATTGGGTAGGCATGGCGCTTTGCTAGAAGCCAACCTTGTCTTGTAAATCGATATAAACGTAGTACGAGGTACTTACGTGTTCGGACAGTCCGACGATCGTATTTACTGCCACATATCCGGAGATCTCATGGGTCGCTTCCTGAAGATTCACCGATGACGTATGACTCGCACTTTGATTAATCTGGGATTAATTAGAAGAGAGAGATAGAATTAATCTGGGATTAATTCGTTGAGAGAGAGAATTAATCTGGGATTAATTGTGAAGATATTTTATCTGGGATAAAATATTAATTAAAGAGAGAGAACGATTAATTTGGAATTAATCGATAAAATTAATATATTCGATATATTAATCGAAATTGGATTTCGACGCGGAATTAAAATTAGATTTTAATTCGGGCGAACGAATTAATTTAGAATTAATTCGTTAGCGACGTGAATAGTGAATTCGCTAGGCGTAATCACTTAATTACGACGCGACGGAAAATTCGTTAATTTGGAATTAGCGAACCCGAGCCCGAGAGTGATTGCGAGCGCATTCGCATTTCGAATTCGAGCGCGGCACGCGAGTCACATCAAGCGTCAAATCGCTAGTCGCGTCAATCGTCAAATCAATTGTCACTTTGAGTGATGTGACTTGACAATATGTCACTTTATTAAAGTGAATAGATGTGATGTGAAAAGTGATATGATATGACTTAAAGTTAAAAGTAAAAGTAATGGAATATGAAAAGGTTTGGAATATATATATATGTTTTATTTATTTTTGGAAAATAAATGAATAAATATATATTACTTTTTCTTTTTCCCTTTTACTATATATTCGGTTCTCTCTCTCTTACATGCAAACATGTACGGTTTCTCTCTTCCCTCTCTTTTTCTTCTTCATCTCCTTCACGCATGGTGCGATTTCTTCTCTTATTTTTCTGGTTTCACCGAAAATTTGAGAAGCAAAATGGAAGATGAACAAGTGCTAGCACACCTTGAGTGATACATAGGTGATAGGGAAGTGATTCTTTGAGCATGGAAGCTTGAAGCTTGGAGCTTCAATGGAGTCATCCATGGCCGAACATGGAGGAAGCCGAACCAGTCACCACCGTGCGTTCACTGCAGTTCCAGAAGCCATTTCCGAGCTTGGAGGGAGCTTAAAAACGCATGTTCTTCATTTCATCAAAACCGTTCAATGTGAGTTATGTTTCCGCCTTACTCATTTGATGTGTTTATATGCGGTTTTTTATGCATGATTTATGATCCTTGGGACCTTGAATTGAACTCTTACAATGGTATCTTGAGCTTTTGATGCATGAAAACCGAATTAGGGTTCTTGAGCAAATTTGGGGCTTTTTGATTTTAGCTTGATTCTGTCTAATTGATTGTTTGAGAATGATTATATATGATTGAATTTGAGTTGTATGTAATCAATTTGATAAAAAAATTGATTGGATTGATTTTCCCCAATTTGCTTATTTTTGTCAAAACTTTAATTTGGGTAAACTCGATTTAGGCATGATTTGGTTGAATTGTTTGATGCATTATGCTTGAATGAGGTTGAATTGAAGTTGTGCATGATCAATTTCAAGAAATTGGATTAGATCAATTTTCCCCAATTCTTTAGGTTGAAATGAAACTTGAAATTGGGTAAAATGTGTTTAAGCATGTTTTAATTGAATTGGATGTTTAAGTATGCTTAGAACATGTTTAATTGAGATTGTGTGTGATCAATTTCATGAAATTGGATTGGATTCAATTTTCCCCAAATTGGAGGCTTGGCCGAAAATTGGAAGAACCTAATGTCTTGGTAATTTTGTTTTGTTTGATCATTGGATGACTTAAAACAATTGGTTAATGTTGTTTTGAAGTTCAATTGGATTGAATTTTGATTTAGAACATTTTTTCCCTTTTAAAGTGGCTTGGCCGAATCTTATGAACATGAAATTCTTTGTGATTTTTTGTTTTAATTCATTGGATGAATTGAATTGATTTGGGAAATTAAGATTGTGGATTCAATTGGATTGAAACCGAATCGAATTGAAAAACCCCTAATTGCCGAGACTTGATAGCATGTTAATTAGGTTTGATTTTAATTGAATTGTGTTGGACACTATTTGGTTGTTAAAGTGCATGATTAATTAGGCTAATTGATATTTAGAAATGTTAATTGGGTAATTGATTGTGTATTACACTTAGGTTGATTAATTGTGAAATTTGGAATTTTATAAGTTAATTAATTTGGGCTTGATTTTGGAAATTGGGCTTGTTAGGTTGTAATGGGCTTTTGGGCTTTGTTGTAACAAAGTTGGGTTTAGGCAAAATTGGTTGGATCCAATTAGGCCCAAAACCGAATTCAAAAGGTCCAATTATGACTTAATGGACCTTAATTATTTAATTGGGCCTAATGGGCCAAAATTAATTTAAAGGCTTATGGGGTAACTCCCGGATTGGATTTTGGTTGTTCGGTTTGACCCGAGTTGACCAAAAGTCCACGCCTATAGAAATTAATTAAAAGCCCATTGGACTTTAATTAAATAAAACATTAGATGTTTATCGGGCTTTGAGACCCGTTGCGATTAAATTTGGAATTTAAGTCGTAAAGGTTCGTTAATAAAAGTGTAATATTTAATTTAGAATTAAATAATGAATTAGAATTAAATACGTATTAAATTGGATTTAATTATGTAATTTAATTTAATTCGTAGAAATCGTACTTTGAGTACGTGTTCGCAATAACGAGTTTGACTCGAACAAAAATCAAATCTTTGTTTGAACATTGGATGATCACTAATAATCAAGATTAATTAATTTGATTGATTGATTGATAACATGCTTGTATGAATACATGGTTATGATGTTTGAATAATGCATATCGGATGGATATTAGTCGGGTTGGGCGATTTTGGAAATTGTAATAAATTTGATTTATTAAATTGGACCTGCGTGTCCAGCCTTATCTCTTATTTCTTTGTATTCTCTTCTCACCTATTCCCCTCCATGTAAAAGAGGTTTCTTTAGAAGTGTAGTGTAACGGGTAGAAGTAATACAAGTGCTAGCGGGAGAGAGAAAGTGAGAGATTTGATCTAGGATCAATGTAAAATATCCATCCGCATATCATTATTATTTATTTTCATATACGCTTTATTATGTATTTAGAATGCATGTTTAAGGGTGTATGATGATGAGACCTTAACAAAGATAATTAAATTGGTAGCCAATTTGCACGCGAAAAACCCTCGTTAAATATCAAGCATCATTTCCTTCCATTGAGTGATTCTTGCTCAAGATCGGAGATTGTCAGGGGTTGTTTTTGACCAAAGTCAAGCCCTTGTCAGTCAAAGATGTGCTTTAATCACGAGGCTTTGTTATATATCGGTGTCGTGTCCAAGTTGTGGTTTGTTTTTGACCAAAGTCAAGACCACTTCTTGTCCATAGACATTTGATTACGAAGCTTCCCTGTCAATGGGTCCACGCTTGACTGGGATCACTAGGTTTGTTTTTGGCCAAAGCCAAGGCCTAGTTGATTCAGAGGAAACGGGTAGGGTATATATTCGATATATAGGCATATATTAGATATATGTTTCGGACTTGGATGTCCACCTACTGGATCTAGGAGTTGGATGGGATCCAATTGATCTTCGACATCTACCTTGTTAATTATCATACAATTTTTTATTGACCAAAGTCAGGATTGTATGATACTTTAACGGGATCCTAGCCCACTAGGAAACACGGTTTCCCGAGTACTCCACAGAGGGTTAGAGGCTCGACGAAAAATAGTGGGAGGCAAGTATTGAATTTGCAACATTCGTTCGAATACTCGCTAAACACGCTCATTTTATTTTATTCGTCATATAATCAAAAGTATTAGTTGGACTAATATTTTATGTTGTTTTAATAAACAGTTGGACTGTATTATAGTTGATTATATATAATTGGATTATATTAATCAATATATTTGAATTAATTAATTTCAGTTTACAGTTGATTTTATAATTGGATTATAGTAATCAATGTAATTGAGGTTAATTAATTTGGATTATATTTGATTATATAGTTGGACTATTATAATCATTATAATAAATAGTACCACTAATCGTTGATTAAATAGTTGGACTATTGTAATCAAGATAAAATTGAAAAAAAAGGATATTTAAAATATAATCTGGGATTAAAATATTTTAAATGATTTAATTTTCAAATTTGGAAATAAATAACAATTATACGTTACGCCCAAAATTAAGCAAATAAGAGCATAAAATCTTTGGAAGATTTATGTGATGATGACTTTAATGCTTAATTAATATACTTATAATAAATCTATTTAGATTTAAAAGTATTAAAATTGCAATTAATAATTCTTAGAGAATTAATTGACTATTCTAGTGGAGAAAAGTCAAAGTTTGCAATTGGGCATGTAGCACAAGGTGCATATCGTTTCGATATTCCGAAACCCAGGCTTGGCCAAAGGTTTGTGAAATATTGAAAAGCATAATTGACAAATAAATAGCTCAAATTGATTTGATCAATAGAGACTTATTTGTGGCATTGTTGTCTAGGACACAATTTAATTAGACTCGTATATCCACACTTTTGAAGAGTGGATACTAGGACTGTTTTGACTATTCAAATAAGGTCTACGAATCCAGTTTACTAGGTAAAGTACCTAAAATACTATTTACTAGGTAATAGTGTAAAGGCCACCGATCTGTAAACCCTATTCATGATGAAGAAAGTGGGCACATATCTAGTGGCTAGATGTGTACATGAATATTTCGTGACCTTAACGGATGTGGCATCCCGTTATGGTTATGTGTTTCTTTTGAAGAACACAAATACGAAACTTTGAGTTTCGACACGAAGTATACAAACAGATCGGCTGTAGTATTATGCCGCTACGGTAAGACCGTATTGGTAAATACTTAAGCAGTAAGTTTCATACGTACATGAAAGAGTACGGTATTCTTTCATATGAGGACTCCTCCCGAGACACGTCAATTGACGGTGTGTCAGAACTAAAAACCAAGTTTTGTTGGACATGATTAGGTTTTTCGCGAGTCGCTCTGAGCTACTGTTTCCTTCAACAGGATATGTATTAACAGTGCAAAACTTATTTAGAATAAGGTTCCATGTAAATCTGTTTGACAGATATCATATAGGATATGAACAGGAAAGAAACGAGGTTTCTCATTCCTGATAATTTGGGTATGCCAGGCATAAAGTTTGGATGATACCAAACTAAGAACCCAAATTGGATTAGTGCCAATATAGGTTATCCTAAGGGAAACCATAAGTATAGTACTTATAAATCCCACATGAGAACAATGTGATTGTTGCTCACCATGCGGTTTTCCTGAGAGGAATACCGATATGTAGTGGTCAGTGGGAGGATAGTGATACTCGATGAAAATCGGAGTAATACTATTCAAAGCACGAAGTCCTTAATGGAACACAAATAGTTCATCAATGATGAATCTATACCATTAATCTTCAAACACACAAGAAACCGCGTAGATCAGAGAGAGTCAGAAAACAACCTGGGGTATGGGTTTCTGATCTCACCTCATAAAGATGTTAATCTTTTAAGGTTAACCAACTGATACGTATTAGGAAGTGATACAAGGTATCGACTCCCTATTATGGCAAGTGCCATGAGTCCGAAATGGATTCCATGTTAACGACTATTATGGATACTAGTTGTTGTACCACAAAGCATTGTGCCTATTGGTACATTATACGTCTTCAAGGAAGACATACATGGATGGCAACATACCAACGTACAAAGCTAGGCTTTTGACGGAAAGGTATCGTTATCAACATTGTGTTAATAACGGTTCAACCTTTTACCTGTTGCTATGGTAAATCCATTTTGAAGATGCTTGTTGATGACTGTATATTTCATTTATGAAATATGTCAGTTACAAATCAAAATCGCTTTCCTGAAAAGGAAACCTTTTGGAGAATGTTTATAACATTCTGACGATTTTATATAACCGACAAACAAGGTTTGCGGATTATTCAATCCATGTTTGGATTGAAGCAAGCATAGGGTTCTTGGAACTGACGTTTTGAAAAATCATAATAGTTTATGATTTAACTCAAAACGAAATAATTCTTGTGTATATAAGGAGGTTAGTGGGAGAGGGCACTGACAATGAAATTCCCATAAAATAATTGGTGAAAGCTTGGCTTTCATGATATTCTTTCAATAGAAATTCTCCGTAGAATTCTGGGGAGTAACAACCTTTATTCAAGGAATAAAGATCTACTGGGCTAGATTTGGAGTTGGTAACACTCTCTGAGAAATTGTACATTTAAAATGTACTTATATTGGTGTCTCATACGCTTTGAGCATATGGAGTCACTATCGGGTCAATCCAAGTGATAGTCACTGGATTGAAGATTAAAGAACATCTGTTAGTATCTGAGAGAACTAAAGATGTTGTCTTAAACTATGGAGATGGAGAACTTGAAGTGACTGGGATCACTGTTGCAAGTTTCCAAACCGGTAAATACTGCGGTACTATAAAGTTTGAACACTGGGACAGTGAGCTGGAAATTCCGAGCAAGATAACTGTTGCCGAATTAACAACAAATGCGGATTATTGCTGCAGCTGAGGCAGCAATAGAAGCCATTTGGATCGATAATAAATCTAATTAGATTAGATATAGTTCTTTTAGCAGCTGAGCTAGGCGTCAGCACAAGCTAAGGAATTAAAGGTCTCATCGACGATCCAGATATATACTTCTATATCATCTGATTCGTTCGGATCATACATCGTGGCGATGTGATGATCGTGTAAATCGCGTCAAACGATAATCAGACAAATTCGCTGACGAAAACCTTTCCTCAGCAATTTGAGCGAATTGTACATAGTTCGGGTGTTAGACACTCGAGTGACTGGCTATGTGCCAAGTGGGAGATTGTTGGATAATATGACCCATAGCGTCACTATTTGCACAGATCATTGTGTTGTTGTAGCAAATTAACTATGTAATAAGGAAATTGAACTCTCATCATTTGTGATTAGATCACCATAGATATATAATGAAGAGAGGTCCCTATGATTAGTTCCTGGATTGAGAATGATATGAGACAGTATCAGTCCCCGAAGGTTTAATCATTAAATATCCCTAGCCGTAGTATTATCGAGACTGGACATCGATAATGCGGAATAGGCTAGTATTGCACTTGTGCGCGTTTGTGAGGGCACAACGGCATAGTTCTCATATATATAGTATTGGATACTTATGCAAGTGCGATAGGAGGTCGTGTTTCACCGACGGTACGGGAAACAGCTTCGCTCTGGATAGACCCCTCGGAATCCCATTGGTATTATGACTATGTGTCTATGGGAGGCCGAAATCAAGGTAGGTGTGTATGGTCTTAACCTGAGACTTACATCGCTAATACTTACGATAATCGATAAACTTTGGTCTTGGTGGTAGGGGACTTTAAACGGGTTCTGAGTACACCACTTCTGGGTTTATCAGAGAGTCGTAGAGTATTGGGTGTGATGTCAAGACGGAAGTATCACTTCAGTCATATTGGAGATGATGTCACGCAGGATACGGTATTAGTGCTCTTAAGTGCTGCGCGGCCATCGGGATATTATGACAAGGTCATATATATCCGATTATAGAGACTAGTTACCAGACATCCGACATGTGCTTCGTACGGGGCAGACACTTATCCAGCCCCAGGCCTAGCACGTGATTATCCGATACTGGGCCGATATACACAATACTACGGTATACTACGCTTGATACAGATCTATATATTCCTGTAAGAATATTTCTGGAGAATTGGGTAGGCATGGCGCTTTGCTAGAAGCCAACCTTGTCTTGTAAATCGATATAAACGTAGTACGAGGTACTTACGTGTTCGGACAGTCCGACGATCGTATTTACTGCCAACATATCCGGAGATCTCATGGGTCGCTTCCTGAAGATTCACCGATGACGTATGTCACTTTGAGTGATGTGACTTGACAATATGTCACTTTATTAAAGTGAATAGATGTGATGTGAAAAGTGATATGATATGACTTAAAGTTAAAAGTAAAAGTAATGGAATATGAAAAGGTTTGGAATATATATATATGTTTTATTTATTTTTGGAAAATAAATGAATAAATATATTTACTTTTTCTTTCCCTTTTACTATATATTCGGTTCTCTCTCTCTTACATGCAAACATGTACGGTTTTCTCTTTCCCTCCTTTTCTTCTTCATCTCCTTCACGCATGGTGCGATTTCTTCTCTTATTTTTCTGGTTTCACCGAAAATTTGAGAAGCAAAATGGAAGATGAACAAGTGCTAGCACACCTTGAGTGATACATAGGTGATAGGGAAGTGATTCTTTGAGCATGGAAGCTTGAAGCTTGGAGCTTCAAGAGTCATCCATGCCGAACATGGAGGAAGCCGAACCAGTCACCACCGTGCGTTCACTGCAGTTCCAGAAGCCATTGCCGAGCTTGGAGGGAGCTTAAAAACGCATGTTCTTCATTTCATCAAAACCGTTCAATGTGAGTTATGTTTCCGCCTTACTCATTTGATGTGTTTATATGCGGTTTTTTGTGCATGATTTATGATCCTTGGGACCTTGAATTGAACTCTTACAGGATTGGCACTAGAGAAAATGGGAGAAATTGTTAAGGTTGGTTCTCAGAGTGCCAATCCGAATCATATTTATGTCCGATTCATAAATACGAACAATTTCTTTTTCCATAATATTACTTATTTAATGGTAGCACATCTTGTCTTATATACAAATATTCGATCTAATTACGATTAGATATCCAATTATGATTAGATTGAAACTAAATCTGATTTATTGATACATGTATATTAGACAAAGACCCTAGGATTTACAAAGTAGTGCGCAGTAACAACGTAGTTTGTAATTAACATTGGGAAGCGCACTATAAGATGTATATCCTTACATAAAGTTAATGGTCAAGATTTACTAACACGGTCGGTTAGTAAAATCCACTGAGACTGGTACATATCGTATATCGTGACTTAGTCCGATGGTTTATCCCAATGAACCTTGAGTCTCTAGAGACTCGTATAGAAATGTAGGTGTTTATTTGATAAACACTGAACGACTCACTGAAGATTTCCTAATAGATGGTACACCAACGTCAATAGGAATCTTCTCGAGTTGAACGAGCATAGTGGTTCTTCGACTTGAGATACCACTGTGGATATATGAGTTATCCTCCATATTATGATGGCAATTACGTCACCGATCTATTTAGATCAGACCTCCACCTATTCGTTGGGTGTGGACTGATGCTTATGATATCCAGTGCGGATCAAAAGAGGATCCGTCAGTCCTGTGTATAGGGCATAGGCATCCTACTCGAGTTTGCGATCTAGTAAATCCATGGCCGTGGTATAACTTTGGAAATCAGTTTCGAGGTTATTTAGAGATTTTAAATTAAAATTTGACTATATTATACCGAAAGGATTTGACGTTTTTATCTATATCCCAGGTATAATATGGATAGCCTGTGACGGAGGGATTATACGTATGCAATGACCTCGACTTGCATAGTTTAGCAAGATTATCCGTGGCCGTCATAATTCATGAGTGGGTAAATTATAGACATGAAATTGTATTTCATGACGGATAAACCTAAACTTAGAGAGTCCCACAATATGAAGTGTACTCATTGAGCACTTGCGCAACACGTTATGAATAATGTAGATTATTCAGAATACTTTATCGGATTAAGTGAGTTAATTTGAATCGTTTAAATGGTTAAACGATAACACATGCATTAGAGGATTTTGGTCATTTAATAATTTTTGTGTATTTGTATTTGATACATAATTTGATTAGATACACATTAATTAAGTGTCAAATGAGATTTTGACACATGCCATTAATATATGTATTTGTTATTTAATGCAAATAAAATACATATATAATAATAAATATATTAATTAATTATTTAAATATTTAAATGTTAAATATTTGAATAATTAATTGATAAACTTTTTCATAATTGTTATGAAAAATATTTAATTATTATTGGTGACACATGGCATGATTTAATTAAAATTTATGTGTGCAAATATGATTTGTTAAAATAACATTTGATTTAATAAATTGATTTTATTTTCCAAAATGACCATTCTACCCTTAAAAGTCGGTCATGCTCATTCTTGATTAGAAAATTTTGTTTTTTCTCTCAAAATAACCCACCATAGCCAAACTCAAAGAAGAAAAGCCCTAAGAATTTGTTTGATGAAACAATGAAGAAAATGAAGGAAAATTCAAGAAAAAACTTAGGAAATCAAGAGATTAAAGGTAATCTTCTACAACCCTAAGCTTGGAAATTAGTTTCTTGTTTTCTTGAATTCTTAGAATAGTTCTAGGGTTCCTTTTGTTTGTTGAAATTTGGTCTTTTGATTTTGTTGGATGGATTTGGAAGTGAAGTGCATGTGTGAAGTTGTTTTGGACAATATTATTGTAATATTGGTTCAAATTGATCATTTGATGATATGTTGTCATTCTAGAGTGTTATGACCACTTTTATAATACCTAGAAAATCTGATTTTATGTTGATGAAAATAATGTCTTATGAATGTATTGGATGTGTTTTGGGTGTTGGAATAATTTCCAGAAATTGTTTCGGAGTTGAAATAAGCGAAAATGGTGAAAAACGGCGTTATCGGGTGACTTTTGAGCCAACCGGGTGACGACTGTCCAAACATTGAATTTTTCACTATTTGGGCAGCCCATGAACTGTCCTAACACTATTGGGGATGACTTGGGCAGTCCCCATAAGTGTTGGGTAGTCGGTTCGATCAAAAACACATTTTGCGTCATTTTGTCGAAAAATATTTTTCATAAAAGTTTTACGAAGTTTCCACATTATTTATGTCATTATTTGAAATCGAATAAATGTGTTTAACTGAAATATGAATAAATTATTCATATTAGACATTGAATAATTTGTTCGGTAATTTGAAAATTTTTTAAAATTTCAATTTCGCCCGAACTGCACTTCCCATACGCTCTTTGTCCAAAACCCCAACATAATATAGTGTTCATTATGCCATCATCCGATGATGTATAAAATTGAATAGACATTCTAATCAATTTCTCTTTCGACAAAGGAATTATCCTTTATAAAAGATGAATATTATTTATTATAGACACATTAACTGTCAACCAATTATACTAACTGTCATATAGATAGTCTTAATGTGTCTTTTATTAGATCATATCTAATGTACGACTTACGTGAGCATCTCAAAAGTCTCTTAGTTTTATATCATATATAAAACTTTATATCGAATATAAGAGAGACTACTCCCACTACTCTCATAGGGAAAAAAAGACTCAGGTAAACCTTTTATCTCATAAACATCTCATTATTACATTAATAATGCTAATGTCATTATGATGTAAATACTAGAAAGAAATTTGTACGCTCCCACTAACCCTTCTATCTCATATGTATTCTCTATACTTTGATAAAATCAGACGATCTGACTGATATCAAAATTAGAGAACACAGATTTCCAGAAAACTCATCCAAGTCTATAATAGATTCTATAAGCTAATATACCAAATTGTAATCTTATCATAATACAAACTTTAGGGCCATTCCAGAATGTACTCTTCAATCAAAGAAATCACAGCTGATCTCTTATCCGAAGAAGTCATTCAAAATATACCATTTTGTATTCTTTAGCTAAAATACACAATTTAATATTATCATTAACCAACAGATCCTAAATTGTTCAATCAGTGCGACTAAAGACAAGTTTCCTCAGAATCTACAATAGATTACTGAGTATAACTTTTCTCACTGTCATACTATTGATGTCAAACCTCTTATAAGCTCACTTTGCTTTTACTGCGCAAACCATTTGCACATTTTATGAACGTTTCATAACTTAAGCTCAATCAAGTTCCAAACTTGATCGTAGTAAGCTATTAATAATCTAAGATCTATGGTTTAATGCTAATTTCCGGATTCGATATCAAATATCGCTCCCACTATAAGTTATAGGATAATTTTCTTCAATAGGAAAACAATAGAACCATTAAGTATCAAATAATTTGTAAATTATTTTGTTATCCTATTGAACTTATATGGAAATAATTAAATAGTATTTTCATCTTATTAATTATGTATTTCCATTTACAGTTTATCACCGTAATTGACTTCAATAAGTCAAGTCTTTTCTACAACAGTCAACATCCAATGTTACATATTAAGTAATAAACAATTTTATTACTCGAGATCGTAGAAAATATATTCTATCAAATAGAATACAATATTTTGTTAAATAAAATAAATGACAAACTTCTACTCGTACCTCTGAGGCGTAAGTAATATCAATTATATAACCATTATACAAAAGATAGATTCAAATATCAAACATTTCAAGATTCGAATTTTCTACTTATACACATCATATACGTAACTGCAGAAACTAATGGAACATTAATTAAAATGATGAATTAGTGTTACTTGAGTATATCCCCAAGAGTATTGAAACTAATTCGGTAACTCTCAATATCAAACGAATCCAATCGTATAAGATTCGATTTCTTCCACTAACCAATTCCATCAATATGGAATCATGGAAGAATAATATTGATGTAAGAATTATATTCTTCGAATAACCTTAGAAAAAATTGCAATAAATTCATATGTTTGATCGTATCAAACATCTTTGAACAATTCAAAGACTCACGATGATTTTTAAAGATACAATTTTCAAAACTTCAGATCGAATATTTTTGAACCAGTCAAAATATTCTATCTGCCTTTCATCAGAATCACGTAACTAAGTCACGACAGTTCATCGACTAAGTTACGAAGTAAAGAAAACTACCTTAAGCAATTTACAATTCATTAAAGTACATACATCCAATGTATCAGTTTAATAAATTTTGTAATCCAACAACAATCATTAGTTAAATGAGATTTAATCACCTTCCTGAATACAATATTCATTAAATGGATAAGGATATGTGGTGTGATATAGTATCAGACCATCCTTTACCATATGGAATAAGCATCTAATACTTAAGTGATAAAATCTCATAAAACAATGTTCTAAGTTATTTACTTAACCAAATTTTTTTCTTAATGGCTATCTATTCGTTAATCACAATACTAGTCGTTTTAAAATATGTAACAACTGTTTATAGAAAACAAGTAACTATCCAATAGTCGCAAGTTCTGATATCAAATATCGAAACAATCATTCAATAATATTTTAAACAGCTATATGAGAGATCTAATATCTAATATCTACAGTTGTCGTATTGTGAAAATAAATATTTTCTACACATAACTATACACATCTCCTTTCTTTAGCTTTACTATTTACCTTCAACTATTTACAACAATTGCAAATAATTGATCAGCAAATTATGTCGGACACATGACATCTGAATGTAACTAAAGCCAAGAAACGCCATTATCAGATAAACAAATACATAATGGGGTTTTCTTAATGCCAGTGAAGAATCCCGAGACATGAACCAATTCATGTCAATCTTTACTGCAAAAGAAACTATTCTGTCTAGAATGACTATATCATTATTTATTCTAATCTAGAACCTATTCTAGAAATCTGCAACCATAGCTGAAGTCGGAAAACATATATAATATGCATGCAGTGGATAAAAGTTTAATTCTATCAAACTAATAGAATAAAGAACAACATGAGCGACAATTTACATAATATTACACACCGCATAAGTTAAGGATTTTTTAACCTAGCAGTGTCTCCCACTATTTTACGTAATACCATAATCCCCAACTGAAATGAGAATTCAATAATTAAATTGAATTCCATAATGGGAAGTCGACCCCATGAATATATTTCAACTCACAACTTTAGCACATTCTCGTCTACGTATATTCATTAGGTAGACAACTCATTGCCAATCACACTCACTGTGACTCTTGGGTTTGGTGATCATTTCTCGTTATGACAGCTTTGGCACGTTCACAAGGAGGCGTATCAAGGTTAAATTTGTCAATGATAAACTCAAGCTACTGATGTAGTCCTGACATCTTTGGCACGTTCAGGATTTCCACTTTCATATGAATTTGTCTCTTATCATATAAGTTCTACTGGCGCAAATGAACTACCTTCAACCATAACTGCACAACTTTGGCACGTTACAACAATAAAATCATGAAAATATTTACATCTGTATTGACAAGGCGGACGAAGAAACAAGTACTCATAACACTAGTCACTTTCCTAAAACCTTATTCAAACGGGGCTTTTCCAACAAAAAATGTGTTTACTTTATTTCATCAAATTAAATAAACACATGCATGTATTAAGTAATGATTAAATTAAACATTGAATTTTAAAGGGCTAATCATATCGGGTGTCCAGGATCAGACTCACTCTGATACCATTTTGTTGGGGTCATATTAGGGAGGCGCAACGGAAGGAGCGCGGTTCGGGCAAAATCGTAGTTTAAAAATTTTAAACTTACGAATAAATAATTTAATATCCAATATTGATAATTCATTCATATTTCACCTAAAAATATTGATTCGATATCATATAACGACATAAATAATATAGAAACATCGCGAAACTTTTACGAAAACGTTTTTCCGTAAAATAGCATAAAACACGTTTCCGGCCGAACCGACCGACCAATGCACACGGGGACTGCCCAGGTCAGCCCCAAAAACATTTGAACAGTTCGTGGACTGCCCGAACAGTGCCTAGTTCACTGTTTGGGCAGCCGTTACCCGATAACGCCGTTTTCGCGTATTTTCACTCCGAAATAATTTCCGATAAATACTTTTCTTAGGTAATTAAAATAAACCAATTTATTCTAATTACTCAATAAATAAAATCTGATTTTTTATCTGAAAATTCGATTTATCATTAATTCGCTTTGAGACCCCTAAACTTCGTATTTTGATCATTTTGGTCCTTAAATTGTCAAATACATATTTAAGTGATTCCAAATCAATCCCAAAATGATTTATACATGTCTAATACATGAAATCCGAAATTGCAACAAAAATCCCCAAGAATTATGTAATTGCTGAACACAGCCCTGAATTTTCCATTAATTACGATTTGGCCCTAAATGTTCAAAACAAGTCAAGATCAAACCCAATCAATCCAAAATTTAATATATATCAAATATACATCATATATATGAAAAGCCCTAAAATTGGATAAGGTTAAGAACCCTAATTTCACAAAGTATTCAAATTACATAATTTACATGAAATTGAAAATTCAACACTTTAATCAATCCAATTCAAAACCAATCAAGTCCCACCATCATGAAACAACTCAAAAATAATTCCAGGTTATTTATGAATGGCTAAGCAACTCTAGAATGTCAACTTTGATTATTAATTAATCTAATAAGCTTAATTACACCTAATAAGCTCATTAATTAATTATACATGCTTAACATCTTCAAACATATTTCCAACATAATATTTCACATAATTAAGCATTAGAGAAAATTCTAAACTACAAAAGTTGAAATATAGAATCATAGAAATAATTTCTAAGTTGAAGATTGTTGAAAAAAATTTACAAAACTTTAAGCTTTTAAGCTTTTTCTCCAATGGTTCTTCTATTTTCTCTCAATTTTTAACTTAGTAAATGTTTGTGAAACTTGTCTTAAAATGAAAAAAAGAAACAAAATAATTTTTGTTATAAAATTCATTATGGCCGAAATTTTGGACAAAAAAAATTAAATAACAATCACTTTATTTTTGTTCAAATTCCATCGGCACCCATTTAGCATTAATAAAGTTAACACTTATCTTTAATAAAGTGTTCAAGATGTGTTCCAATGGTATCATGTCATTTCCAAGCTTAATAAAGCTAAAATCATTATAAAAGATATTTACTTTATTAATTAATTTAATTATTTAACAATTAAATAATTAAATAATAAATATAAATATTTTAAATATATGTATTATATTTACATTAAATATCTCAAATACATATATAAATGGTATATGTCAAATATCACAAATTGATATTTTTATTAATGTGTATTTAATAAAATCAAGTATTAAATACAAACACACATTAATTCGGAAATGACCCTTAGGTCCCGATTGCATGTATTTTTCGCTTAACGGTTAAACGATTTATAAATAATCTCCATTATTCATAAAAGTTGTCCTAGTACTCCACGAGTATATTTCATTAGTGAGACTCTCTAGATTCAAGCATATCCGTCACAAAATCCAATTTCGTGTCCATAATTCACCCACCTGTAAATTATGACGACCACAGATAAACTCGCTGAATCATACAGGTCGAGGTCATTACATGCATATAATTCCTTCGTCACAGGTATCCGAATTATCCTAGAGGTATATATACAAACGTCAAATCTCTCTAGGTATAATCGTGTCGACGTATCTATTAGCAATCTTATAAATAACACTCTGAACTTACTTCCGAAGTATACCACAGCCATGGATTTAGCAGATTGCTAATCATATAATGAATACCTATGCCTTGTACACATGACTTACGGATCCTATCTTGATACACACAGGATATCATGAGCATGAGTCCACACCCAACGAACAGACAGATGTCTGATCTAAATAGATCGGTGATGTGACTGCCATCTAAGTGTGGAGGATAACTCATATATCCATAGTGGTATCTCCAGTCAAAGAATCACTATGCTACTCAACCCAAGAAGATTTCTATTGACATTGGTGTACCATCTATTAGGTAATCTTCGGTGAGTCGTTCAGTGTTTATCAAATAAACACATACACGTCTATACGAGTCTCCCGAGACTCATGGTTCGTTGAGATAAACCATCGGACCAAGTCCGATATACGACATGTACTAGTCTCAATGGATTTTACTAACCGACCCGTGTCAGTAAATCTTGACTAGGAACTTAATTTGATAATATATTTCTAGTAGTAATGCTTCCCAATGTCAATTACAAACTACGTTGTAATTATGCACTATATTATATGTTATCGGGTCTTTGTCTAATATGTATATATATCACTAAACACGATTTAGTTTCAATCTAATGAATTAGAGCTAACATATATAATAAAATACAAGAGGTGCTACCATAATTAAGTAATATTATGGAAAAATGTATTGCTCGTATTAATGAATCGCACATAAATATGATCCGGATTGGCGCTCCGAGCACCAACCCTAACAGGTACAAGAGCAGACCAGAGCCAATAATTAAAGGTGGCATCAGCGAAACGAAAGCAGGCTCGAGCCATTGATTAAATGTGGCCTCGATGGAATGAAAGCAGCCCCGAATGATTAAATGCGGCCTCAGTAGAACTAAAGCAGCACCGAGCCATTGATTAAAGGTGTCCTCGGTGTCGGGACAGTTATGGAACCCCTTGGGTCGAATCAGTGCCCCGTGCAGCGGAAATGGGTCTAACCCGTAGATATTTAACATGGGTATATTTTAAAATATTTTTATGTAAAACGAAATTCCATTTCGGGTCCATAGGAAAAATGGGACTCCTAAACGGATAAAAATAAGTTTTAGTATGAATCAGCTATGGGCGTCGTGACGCCACCAAAATTACCTAGAGCATGTTGAACGTGAAATTCATCATGTCATGACACGTAGGTATGGGTGTCGCGATGCGACTAGATTTAAAGCTCTTCATCGCGAAGTGAGGTGGTCTGGGTCGCGACGCATATCAGACATAATGTGTTTTCAAGTTCAAACCATTACTAAACACTTCTAATTTTTTCCCAATACTTCAAATACACCTAAAATCCAATTTTAACTTCATAACCATTATCAACATATGTTTTACAACTAGCATACATGTATTCTAAATACTTATATGCACATGTTTGAATTTAATCACAAATCATTTTAGAATCCCAATTAGAAATGTCTCATGAATAATTCTAGTTCACCTAAAGGTGGTCAAGTGAATCTAGAATGGTAGTCATACCTCTAAGCTTTAATATAGAGTTCCAAACTCTTATTAATTGTTATATGTACAATATGAACATCTTTGACCTAATACAAAAGCATGTTGTGTTTAAACTTCTAAAGTATCCTAACAAAGTTGATTAGCCCTATTTCAATATTAAACTATGTGATCATGCATCCAATACAAAAAAGAACATATCTTAGGAGAATATCAAACATTTCCTAGTACGCTTGATGCAAGATCCAATCTACTTCTCCTTCATTGAAATGGTTGGAGAACCTCCAAGGTGTGTAAGCTTGACTTCAAGATCCAACCTTGATTTCCAATGCTTGCAAGCTTCACTTCAAGATCTAATTGTTGGGGTTGGTGCTCAGAGCGCCAATTCCCGGTTGTATTTCTGTTGAATACTTCTGTAAAACATTATTATTATGAATAACATATGCATTTTCTATAATATAATCTATCTTTCTATATGGTAAAGACGTAATGACCCTAGAATGATTAGTCATGATACAGTTGCAAAAGCGTCGCAACGGACATTGAGAAGTATCATGACGTTGTCATTCTCAGACAGTTCCTGGTCAAGGTTTACACTACTTGGTCTGTATAGTAAACCCGTTGAGACCGGTACATGTCGTATACTGGAATATATGATTCCAATGGTTTCTCAATGAACCATAAGTCTTGGAGACTAGTATAGACGTGTAGGTGTTTATAGCGGATAAACACTGAACGACTCACCGAAGATTCTTAATGGATGGTACACCAGCGTCAATAAGAATCTTCTTAGGTTGAGTAGCACTTGTGATTCTTAGACTTGAGATGCCATTGTGGGCACATGAGACATATTCTACACTTAGACGGCAGTCACGTCACCGATCTATTTATATCAGACCTCCGCCTGTTCGTTGGGTGTAGACAGATCCTCAGGGTGTCCTATGTGTATCAAGATAGGATCCGTCAGTTCTGTGTATCAGAGCATAAGTAGTCCATATGATTAGCAATCAGATAAAACCATGGGCCCGTGGTAAAGTTTAGAAGCTAGTTCTAAACATTCTTTTGAGATTGCTAATGGAATAGTCGACTGGATAATCCCCATAGAGATTTGACGTTTACATCTGTATCTCTGGGATTTATCTAGATATCTGTGACGGAGGAATTATACATTTGCCATGACCTCGACCTGTATGGTTCAGCGAGATTATCCGTGATCGTCATAATCTACGGGTGGATAGATTATGGACACGAAATTAGATTTCGTGACGGATATACCTGAATCTAGAGAGTCTCACTAATGAAACATACTCGTAGAGCACTAGAGCAACATTAATGAATAATATTGATTATTTATAAAGTCGTTTAAAGTTTAAACGCAAAATACGTGCTAAAGGGACTAGATAGTCATTTGCCTAATTATTGTGTATTTACATTTAATACTTGATTAATTTAAATACACATTAATTAATAGTCAAAATGAGTTATTTGACTTATATCCTAAATGAATATATGTTTTTTAATATTTAATGTAAATATTATACATATATTTAATATATTTGTATTTGATTAATTAATTAATTATTTAATTGTTAAATGATTAAATTAATTAAAATATAAATATCTTACATTAGGATATTTTAAGTAATGATATTAGTTGCCATTGTTGACTTAAATAAATATCCATAAAGTGTTTTAGATATTTTTCAAGTTGATTAAATGATTTTCAAATGAAAAAATTGGTATATATTGTTTTCATTTTCTTTTTATTTGGTTAACCTAATACACTTTACAAGAAACTCCATTAAAGAAAACAAAGAAAGCAAGTGAGGAAGAAAAGAATAAATCAAAAGAAAAGCTTGGATTTTGTAAGATTTTCAAACTTACTATTAGAAAGGAAATTGTTACTTAGGATCTAGGCAACATCTTGTGATGTTCTTAAGTTATTCTTTTCATTATTTCTTGTGTTTTTGATGATGGAAATTTTGTTGAAAGTGTTGAGCATGTATGATGAAGAAAGCTTGTAACTATTGTAGTTATAACTATTCTTTTAAGGTTTTGGAAACCATGTTGCTAATCTAGAGTTATTGACCCACTCTTAAATGACCTAGATTTGATCTTGAGTTGTTTAATTGTGTTGAGACTTGGATTGGATGGAAGAATGATGATTGAAGTAATTGATTTAATGTATTTGGTCTAATTTGTCCAATTTGTGGAAATTGAAAAATTAGGGTTCATAACTAATTCCAAATTTGGGGCTTTTCATATATGTTGTGTATTTGTGTGTGTATATGATGCATATAAAGTTTCATATTCATTGGATTACATCTTGATGTGTTTTGATGCATGAAATGACAAAATGCACAACCCCCCCCCCCCCCCACTTAATGGAGCTCTCGGCCAAAGTGAAGGAATTTGGGGATTTTGGTTGTTTTGGTGTTTTGATGTTTTGAACATGCTAAGTTCATCTTAGAAATTATTTAGAATCATTCAAAATTGATTAGATCAATTTCGGACTAAAATGGACAAAATACCAAAGTAAGGGTAATTTGGTAAATTCACTTAAATATGATTTATTGAATTTTATTTCATAATTTGATTATTGGAATATTAAATAAATATGTTTATTTAATTAATCGGAGAAAAATTTTTGAAATCGAAAATACGATTTTCCACCGCTTCCGCTGCGTTACCGGATTCAGCCCCTAAAAACCCCTACAAAATGGTATCAGAGCGAGTCTGATTCTAGGCCACTTAATATGATTAGCCTTCATTGAATCAATGTTTAATCATGTTTTCTTGACTTTATGCATGCTTATTAGGATATAAATTGGTTAGATTTAGGGTGTATGACACTTAGCGGAAAATCCATAATTAATAAGGTTTGAATGTAACTATGTATTTGATGCATGTTATATGGTCCGTCTTGTCAATACGGTTTATGAATAATTCTTTGTGACTACATCTGAGACCGTGCCTCTGCTGTGAGGATGTAGCCGATAAAGATTTATTTATACCGAATGTATATCAGATACTAGGTAAATTCAAGTAAAAGCGGAATTCTGAACGTGCCCTAGCTGTCAGGATTACGTAAGTAACTTGAGTTTATCATTGACGAGTTTAACCTTGATACGTCTCCTTGTGGGCCTGCCTTCGCAGCGACAACGAGAAACGGCCAGGACCGGATACTTAGGAGTCACTATTGAGTGATTGACAAATGAGGTGTCTACTTGAGGAATATACGTAGGCGAGACCGTGCCTCTACTGTGAGCTGAAATATATTCACGGGATCCACCTTTCACTATTAGTATTTAATTTGATAATTAAATATTTGTATTCTGTTTTGGGATTACAGTATTGCATGATCTAGTGGGAGGGGCATATTAGATTAAAAATCCATGATCTAGTTTATGCTTTTGATATTATATGAAACTGCTTAATTTCTGCTAACCGTTTTTCGTGATCTATATGATAGATTGGCGATGGCGGAACAATCCACAATTCAGTTTGCGCGTATGCTTGATGTGAACAAACTGAAAGGCGCTGAGAACTTCGCTGACTGGGAATTGGATTTGAGGATTGTCCTCGATTCCGAAAAGCTGGGATATGTCCTTGAGGGTCCGTTGCCCCTTTTACTGTGGGTGCGGATGCTTCGGAGGAGGAACGCCAAGTTTTTGAAACTTGGAAGGATGATGATTTAAGGGTTAAATCATACATCCTTAGTTCACTGTCTCCGAAACTCAAGCAACAGTACTATGGTATGCTAGATTCCTATAGTATGATGACGCGATTGAGACAATCGTTTGAGAACCAAGAACAAGTGATTGTTCACAAAGTCGCCATGGAACTGTTCCATGCGCGTCTGGATGAGGGGCAAAGTGTTAGCCCACATGTTCTTCAGATGATCGATTTGATCGATCAATTGAGGCAACATAATCTCATCTTGAATGACATTCTCGGTAGGAGTGTCATTCTTGGTTCACTACCAGCTTCATTTCGCCAGTTCGTGATGTACTTCAACATGTACGGGACTGTCTGTACCTACCAGGAGCTACATAGGATGTTGCTCACGGCAGAAGAGGACCTTAAGAAGGGAATACCGACTCGCCCTCCTAGAAATACTTCTCTTTCGGCTTCTTCCCAAGGATGGTCCAAGGGAAAGAACAAGAAAGGCAAGAAGAAGAAGAAGGCTTTTGGTCCTCAACAACATGCGAAGATTGCTAAGCCCAAGAGGGCTTCTGAAGACAAATGCCACCACTGCGGCAAAGTCGGGCACTAGAAGAGGAACTATCCTGATTACATTGCCCAACTTAGGAGAGACAGAGCATCTACTTCATGTACTTTTATTTTTCCAGTTATTGATTTATCTTTGGCTTGTGAAGCCATTACATCCAACTGGATTTTAGATTCTGCTTGTCCCATTCACATTTTCAATTCGTTGCAGGTGCTGAAGGAAAGTAGGAGGTTGAAGCCCGGGGAGATGCAGTTGCGGTTCGGGAGTGGAGACTCTTTGGATGCAGTTGCAGTAGGAGTATGTGAGATCTCATTGCCGAATGGGACACTTTTGTTAAATGAATGCCATTTTGTACTGGATGTGTAGCTAATATTATATCACTTTTTGTATTGGATACAGAAGGCTTTTGTATTAATATTAAGAATAGTTCTTTATATTTATATGATAGTAATAATATTCAGATCCTTTGTTGTCCAAACCAGCATGGTCATTATACATTGCAAACTTCTAATGATATATTAAATACTGGAGTTAATAAACGTAGTTTACTTGTAATTAATAATACTGAACTTTGGCATATGAGACTTGGTCACATTGGCGTTAAACGCCTTACCCAATTGGTTAGGAATGGTTTGATATCAGATCTTACCATTGAATCCTATCCAACTTGTGAATCCTGTATTCAGGGTAAGATGACCAAAGCCCCATTTTCTTGTGTTGGACACCGCGCCACTAACTTACTGGAACTCGTATATTCTGATGTATGTGGTCCACTAAGTCAAACTGCTCACAGTGGTTATTCGTACTTTGTTACCTTTACCGATGATTTATCACGGTACGGTTATGTGTATTTGATGCGACATAAATCGGAAACCTTTGAAAAGTTCAAAGAGTTCCGAAATGAAGTAGAAAAACAAACTGATAAATATATTAAATGCCTTCAATCAGATCGAGGCGGCGAATATATGAGTGGTGAGTTCATGGATTATATGAAGGAGAATGGGATTCTCGCTCAATATACTCCTCCAGGTACACCACAGCACAATGGTGTATCTGAAAGGAGAAATCAGATTTTATTGGATATGGTCCGATCGATGTTGAGTTTCACAGATTTGCCCTATTACTTATGGGGCTACTCTCTCTTAACAGCCGAACATCTTTTGAATAAGATTCCTTCAAAGGCTGTTCCTACGACACCGTATCAGATATGGTTCGGTAGGAGACCAAATCTTAATTATATTAAGGTTTTGGGTTGTCCTGCCTATGTCAGGGTGACTCAGCAAGATAAGCTTTCGCTTCGAGGGCAAAAGTTTAGGTTTGTTGGATATCCTTCGAATACGAGGGGATATCTGTTCTATGATACCGAGCATCGAAATGTGTTCGTAGCTCGCTTCGCAAAATTTCTAGAAGTAGAATTTTTGTCAGAAGGTGGTAATCATAGACAGGTTGAGCTTGATGAAGTCCAACCTGAAAACAACGAACCAACGGAGGAACCTGAAGTTCAAGTAGATGAAGGACCTTCAACACACACACTCCGTAGGTCGGAAAGCTATCTAGACCTCCTGAACGCTTGTATTTGATACAAGAAAAGAGTCTGGATGTTCTCTTAGTTGAAGAGACAGATCCTTTCACCTATAGAGAATCGATGTTGGACATCGACTCCGTGAAATGGCAAAGTGCCATGAAATCTGAGATAGACTCAATGCATGAGAATCAAGTGCCGTGAAATGGGTTTACAAGAGGAAGCGCGGGCCTGATGGTAAGGTTGAGACTTACAAGGCCCGACTGGTAGCAAAAGGTTATACATAGTGACCTGGCATCGACTACGATGAAACTTTTTCACCAGAAGCAATGCTTAACTCTATCCGGATTTTGCTTTCTATAGCTGCGTATCATGACTACGAGATTTGGCAAATGGATGTCAAAACGGCTTTTCTAAATGGATTTCTTGATGAAGAAATCTATATGGAACAGCCGGAAGGTTTCGCGTCCAGCGAAACCTCAGGTATGGTATGTAAGCTTAAGAAGTCCATTTATGGACTTAAAAAAGCTTCACGAAGTTGGAATCTTCGATTCGACGAGATTATTAGATCGTCTGGTTTTCTCAAGAATTCGAAAGAATCCTGTGTGTATCAGAAGGCCAGTGGGAGCATGGTCGTATTTTTAGTCCTATATGACATCCTAATCATTGGGAATGATTTAGGTATGTTACAAAGCGTCAAAGCGTACCTCTGTAAGAATTTCTCCATGAAGGACCTGGGAGAAGCTTCCTATGTTTTAGGGATAAAACTCTATAGAGATAGACAAAGGAGGCTGATTGGGTTATCCCAATCAACGTATATAGATAAGATCTTGGAACGGTATAGATTTGGTAACTGTAAGACAGCAAAGATACCGTTCAGACATGGGATACATCTTTCTAAGAAGATGTGTCCACAAACAGAAGATGAGAAGGTTAGAATGTCTAACCAACCTTATGCTTCGTGTTTGGGTAGCATAATGTATGCCATGTTATGTACGAGGCCTGATATCAGTTTCGCTGTTAGCGTAACTAGCAGATATCAGTCCAATCCAGGTAATGACCATTGGATGGCCATTAAACATATCCTAAAGTATCTTAAAGGTACTAAGGATAAGTTGATTATTTATGGAGGAAACGAGCTGCAGGTTAATGGGTATACAGACTCCGATTTTCAATCGGATCCCGATGATAGAAAGTCTACATCTGGATTTGTCTTTACCCTTAACGAAGGTGCAGTTTGTTGGAAGAGTTCCAAACAGGGATCAACAGCAGATTCCACCACTGAGGCGGAATATATTGCAACTTCTGAATCTGCAAAAGAGGCTGTGTGGATAAAGAACTTTATCACATAATTGGGAGTTGTCCCAAGTATCGAGAATGCGATTCCGTTATACTGTGATAATACTGGAGCCATTGCGCAAGCAAAGGAACCGAGGGCGCATCAGAAGTCGAAGCATGTGGAACGCAAGTACCACATCATTCGAGAGATCATGTCGCGAGGGAATATTATCGTGTGCAAGGTACCGAGTGAAGATAATGTAGCAGACCCACTGACGAAAGCCATAACTCCGAAGTTGTTTGATAAACACATGGAGTCGATGGGTATTAGATACAATCGATATTGGCACTAGAGCAAGTGGGAGATTTTGTTGGGGTTGGTGCTCAGAGCGCCAATTCCCGGTTGTATTTCTGTTGAATACTTCTGTAAAACATTATTATTATGAATAATATATGCAGTTTCTATAATATAATCTATCTTTCTATATGGTAAAGACGTAATGACCCTAGAATGATTAGTCATGATACAGTTGCAAAAGTGTCGCAACGGACATTGAGAAGTATCATGACGTTGTCATTCTCAGACAGTTCCTGGTCAAGGTTTACACTACTTGGTCAGTATAGTAAACCCGTTGAGACCGGTACATGTCGTATACTGGAATATATGATTCCAATGGTTTCTCAATGAACCATAAGTCTTGGAGACTAGTATAGATGTGTAGGTGTTTATAGCGGATAAACACTGAACGACTCACCGAAGATTCTTAATGGATGGTACACCAGCGTCAATAAGAATCTTCTTGGGTTGAGTAGCACTTGTGATTCTTAGACTTGAGATGCGATTGTGGGAACATGAGACATCTTCTACACTTAGACGGCAGTCACGTCACCGATCTATTTAGATCAGACCTCCACCTGTTCGTTGGGTGTAGACAGATCCTCAGTGTGTCCTATGTGTATCAAGATAGGATCCGTCAGTTCTGTGTATCAGAGCATAGGTAGTCCATATGATTAGCAATCAGATAAAACCATGGGCCCGTGGTAAAGTTTAGAAGCTAGTTCTAAACATTCTTTTGAGATTGCTAATGGAATAGTCGACTGGATAATCCCCATAGAGATTTGACGTTTACATCTGTATCTCTGGGATTTATCCGGATACCTGTGACGGAGGAATTATAAATTTACCATGACCTCGACCTGTATGGTTCAGCGAGATTATCCGTGATCGTCATAATCTACGGGTGGATAGATTATGGACACGAAATTAGATTTCGTGACGGATATACCTGAATCTAGAGAGTCTCAATAATGAAACATACTCGTAGAGCACAAGAGCAACATTAATGAATAATATTGATTATTTATAAAGTCGTTTAAAGGTTAAACGCAAAATACGTGCTAAAGGGACTAGATAGTCATTTGCCTAATTATTATATATTTACATTTAATACTTGATTAATTTAAATACACATTAATTAATAGTCAAAATGAGTTATTTGACTTATATCCTAAATGAATATATGTTTTTTAATATTTAATGTAAATATTATACATATATTTAATATATTTGTATTTGATTAATTAATTAATTATTTAATTATTAAATGATTAAATTAATTAAAATATAAATATCTTACATTAGGATATTTTAAGTAAATGATATTAGTTGCCATTGTTGACTTAAATAAATATCCATAAAGTGTTTTAGATATTTGTCAAGTTGATTAAATGATTTTCAAATGAAATTGAAATGAAAAATTTGGTATATACATTAGATGGATTTTCGGCCAAGGCCAAAAATGCACAAGTATATATTATTTTCATTGTCTTTTCATTTGGTTAACCTAATACACTTTACAAGAAACTCCATTAAAGAAAACAAAGAAAGCAAGTGAGGAAGAAAAGAAGAAACCAAAAGAAAAGCTTGGATTTTGTAAGTTTTTCAAACTTACTATTAGAAAGGAAATTGTTACTTAGGATCTAGGCAACATCTTGTGATGTTCTTAAGTTATTCTTTTCATTATTTCTTGTGTTTTTTATGATGGAAATTTTGTTGAAAGTGTTGAGCATGTATGATGAAGAAAGCTTGTAACTATTGTAGTTATAACTATTCTTTTAAGGTTTTGGAAACCATGTTGCTAATCTAGAGTTATTGACCCACTCTTAAATGACCTAGATTTGATCTTGAGTTGTTTCATTGTGTTGAGACTTGGATTGGATGGAAGAATGATGATTGAAGTAATTGATTTAATGTATTTGGTCTAATTTGTCCAATTTGTGGAAATTGAAAAATTAGGGTTCATAACTAATTCCAAATTTGGGGCTTTTCATATATGTTGTGTATTTTGTGTTTATATGATGCATATAAAGTTTCATGTTCATTGGATTACATCTTGATGTGTTTTGATGCATGAAATGACAAAATGCACAAACCCCCCCCCCCCCCCCTTAATGGAGCTCTCGGCCAAAGCGAAGGAATTTGGGGATTTTGGTTGTTTTGGTGTTTTGATGTTTTGAAAATGCTAAGTTCATCTTAGAAATGATTTAGAATCATTCAAAATTGATTAGATCAATTTCGGACTAAAATGGACAAAATACCAAAGTAAGGGTAATTTGGTAAATTCACTTAAATATGATTTATTGAATTTTATTTCATAATTTGATTATTGGAATATTAAATAAATATGTTTATTTAATTAATCCGAGAAAAATTTTTGAAATCGAAAATACGATTTTCCACCGCTTCCGCTGCGTTACCGGATTCAGCCCCTAAAAACCCCTACACTAATCTTGATTTCTCCTAGATTAAATGTTGTAGAGACCTCACAAGCTTCTCTAAACACTTCTCTAACTTAGGCTAATCTCTCAAGAATTACTTGTGTATAGCTTACTCAAGCTTATACTTATGCTTATACTTGTAATTAAAACATTCCTAAAGCTTCATATTTATAGCAAAACTTAGGTAATTTTTTATTAATAAAAGTTGTAATCAACTTTTAAGTGGGCTTAATCCAATTTATCCAAATATGTATAATTAGGTGGGACTAATCTACATTTTCTCTCACTTTGATTTAATCCAATTAAATCAAGCCAAGGATTAGGAAATGGATTAGTTAAATGTTTGCCATTTTGATTTAATCCAATTAAATCAAGTCAAAACCATATATTATTACATACTTACAATTACCATAATATCCTCAAATGGTATAGATAATTATGATTTTACAATTAAGCCCTTGTGTAATTATTGAATTAATCCAATTAGGTCAAGGAAAATAATCATTGTTATACAATAACACTTGATTATCTTAGTTGATAATTATAATATCGAATATTATCTTTTATCAAAATTAATTGGCTACCCAAGTGCTCAACGAGTACAGTTCATATTGGGACTCTCTAAGTTCAGACACGTTCATCATATAATCCTAGCTAATATGTACGCAATTTGGCCACCTCCGAATTTGCGAAGAACACGATTGACCTTTCTGAACTATACAAGTCGAGGTCATCACATATGTTTAACAATCCCTCCATCGTAGGCTATCCGAGTTGTGCTTAGGAAACATAGAATACACCATCAAGTTTCTGAGGCGCACATCGCATGTCGACATGTCCACGACTCTACATTACTGATCTGATCCACCCTAGGTAATTGACTTTGTCCAAAGCTTTAAGAATCGTGACTTTATTAATACCCAAACCCCTTATGGTACATATACGGTTGACAGATCCTATCTTACATCGCACTTGATTACTGAGTGCATCAGTCCACACAAAATGAACATCTAGAGGCCAGACCATGAAAGGTTTCTGACATATATTTCATAATAGTGTGGAGGATCTAACAAAAAATCAATGTTATCCTATAGTCAAAGGATTACATATGCTACTCGACTCGAGGAGATTCCTATTGACGGTTGTGTGTATATCCAACTATTATGAATCACTTATAAGTCATTAAGTATTCACTTAAACGAATACCCACATGTCTATACGAGTTTCTAAAATTCATGGTACATCGAGTTAAACCATTGGAACTCCAATTCCAATATAAGACATGTGCTAGTCTTCTAGGTTATTGGAATTCGACCATATTCAATAAAAAGTGACTAAGAATATTTACTTTAAGAATTATTTACAATAGTAATACTTATCCTAATATTGGACAACCTCGTGTCCAATATTACTATAAGACTATTCTAAGGTCGATGTCATTATTAGCATATATATATACATCAACCTAATACGCATAATGACAATACCACTAATAAGGTATGAAATTAAAATGTAGTTATCTTATTAAAAAATAATAAAATGTATATTTCGGATTAGTACTCCAAGCACCAACTCCAACCTTCGGAGGAATGAAAGCAGCCCTGAGCTAATGATTTAAGGTGGCCTCGGCGGAATGAAAGCAGCCCCGAGCCATTGATTAAAAGTGGCCTCGGCGGAATGAAAGTAACCCCGAGCCAATACACACACATAATAATAAAAAGGCTATTGGAAATAACTTTTACCTGAGAAAGGAAGAGTCTTACTCATACTCTGGGGATCTGTTGCCCATCTTACAACTCTTTGAGGGTCATTTTTAAGAGAGGCTCTATTGAAAACATTCATTCAGCTCCTCAGCATTCCAAGTACTTGACCAGAGGGCATTCGCTATCAGCGCTGGTCGGCCTTCGTAGCCACTTGGTATATGTACTCACTTAGGTAGCCTTTTTTAAGAAAATTTTCCATATGCTCTCATAGGTCTATGTATCCGTTCATGGCATATCCCTTTACATTATGGTGCAAACAATAAGCCCTAGGGTTTTCCTTCTCAATTGGGAACTTCCCCAGGTCGGGCTCACACAAAAACCCTTTACCCTAGATTTCCCAAATTATATGAGCCAGAGATCTGTTGAGGGGGGTGTACATTGTTCATCCAGCAACGAGGTGGACCTGGACAGAAAACCTTTTCTCATGTACTTGATTATTTTAAGGTATCATCCTAAACTCTTTTTGCCTCGGGACCGATCTCTTAATGTCTCTACTCACATCCCGTCGATTTTTCGGCTTGAGTATCTTGGTCCTTTGGGTGCCCCCTCCTAGGGCAATATTCCCATATTCCTCCATCAGCACAAACTTCCTTGTTTGCTCTAGAGCCGTGACACAGTCTGATATCTCTTGTATCCTCCAGTGGGACTACAATCTGTCGACCCTGAGAGCCCCTTTAAAACTTTCCAAGGCCTCCGGGGATTCATACACCCCGACCTCTAAAACCAGGTCATGGTACCTATCGACAAAGCTTTTCAAAGACTCGACGTCTTCTTTCTTCATCAACCTCAACGACCTTATCATCTTTCTCGGTACACACGCCTTTTTAAAGTACCACACAAAGGATCTCCTCAACTTCTCAAAGCTGCCGATACTCATCGAGGTCAAGTTCTTGAACCACAAACTGGCCGACCCCTCAAGGTAAAAGGGAACACCTTATAGATGGCCTCTCCGACCATTCCCTGAATTTCCATCATCAGAACGAACTTCTCAACATGAGACTTGAGGTCCGTACTGCCATCGTAAACATCCATGGAGGGATAATGAATCTCATTGGAAATCCCATCGCCAAAACTTCCTCCGTGAAAGGGGACGTAGTCCCCAAGTCTTGGTCACCCTTTGGTCAATCTTTTATATTTTCTTCCCATTTTTTATCTCCTTTCGGAACTAGCTCTTTATTAGTTCCTCGGAGCTGTCATGCCCACGTCCACGGTCTCTCCCTCACCTTCCACCCTGAGCATGATACCTTTCGTAATCAGGAGTTTCATTCACTTCCCCCGAATACCATCCCAGGTCGCTCTTTGTGAAGCATGGAGTCGCTGGAAGATTCTGAGGCCTACCTGCCTTCCTCTTCCTCCCATAACTCTCCTTCTGGTAAGGTTCCAGCCGTCCTCTTTCCCTTTATTATCTCTTCTATTCTTTATCTGGGGCCCGCTCCATCTCTTCCACCAGTTTTCTCTTTTAACTTATCTTACTTCTCCAACATAACCTTCATGAAGGCTTGGGTTGATTCTATCTCCTTCTATACTTCTTCCTTTTTACCCCTGATGGTTTCTTCCATATTCTCCATCTATTCCGTCGTCGAAGACTCTAAAGATCTATGGTTCCTATTTTCTGCCATCATCTCAACGTGTTTACTATTTTTTATACTTTCCCTACAGACGGCGCCAACTGTTGATGGCTGATTTTCATTTCAGGGGTAATTCAGAAAAACCATTCCTCGTTCAATCCTCCATCAACTTTGAATTTGTTTGGTTTGTGGACCAAAGACAAACTTGGCAAAAGACTGAATACACACAGATAAACACATGATTTAACGTGGTTTGACAGAATGGATCCGACCTACGTCCATGGACACAAGGGAAAATGAAGATTTTATAACGTGGTCGGGTTTGACCGACCAATCTATCTCTCGAGCTCGGCTGACCAACCTCTTACAAACTCACTCTTACCCTTAAGCTTTTAGCTATTTATTAGAAGTTATGCGTGAATGAATTTGGCTAACCCCTTACAATGAATTCTCAACCCCTTTATATACTAGGACAAATTATACTGTTATAGCAATCTCATGACGTCATTCACATGAATCTATCATTAATACGATGGCTATATTCCCCAACTACTCTGCCGAAAGTAAGTCTGTCATCTGAGATCTCTTTAAACCAAACTACTATTGGCCACTGCCACAGGATACCTCCAGCTTATAATCTGTCATTTCTCACATGATAGCATGTGCTAGAAGATAAGCCAGCCACCTCTTCCTATCACGTCAGACCTATTGGAAAATACAAGTTCCCAAACCGGACCTGTGTCTTCTGATCGTGACCATTTCAATACCATTCTGACCCGCCCTATTAGTTGGGGAACTAAAACATCATCCATCCTCCCTATACTGGACTATCAGGTCGGCTCGGTCCTGTTGGGGTAGTTGTGGAACCCCAGGGTCGGATCGGTGCCTTACATAAGGAAAATGAGTCTAACATATGGATATTTAGTACGAGTGTATTTTAAAATATTTTTATGTAAAACTACATTATATTTTGAGTCCATAGGAAAAAATGGGGACCAAAACGGAGTCTGGAAACTCCAGAACGAAGAAAAATAAGTTTTAGTATGAATCAGGTAAGTGCGTCACAACGCAAGCGCTTTGGCGTCGCGATGCCACAAAAATATCGAGAGCATGCTGAACGTAAACAGTGATGTGCCACGATGCGGGAGTATGGGCATCGCGACGTGGAAGCTTTATGTCGCGATGCTCAGTGGTCTGAGTCACGACGCAGCTCAAACAGTGAATGATTTTTCATTTCAAAACATTACTAAACACTTCCAATATTCTCCCAATACTTCAAATACACTTAAAATCAAATTTTAACTTCATAACCACTATCAACACATCTTTTACAACTAGCATACATGTATTCTAAATACTTATATGCACATGTTTGAATCTAATCACAAACCATTTTAGAATCCCAATTCCCTCTAAAGTGTCCTAACATAATTGATTAGCCTTATTTCAACATCATGCATCCAATACACAAAAGAACATAGCTTAAGAGAAGATCAAACATTACCGAGTGAGCTTGAAACAAGATCCAATCTACTTCTCCTTTGTTGAAATAGTTAGAGAACCTCCAAGGTGTGCAAACTTGACTCCAAGATCCAATCTTGTTTCCAATGCTACCAAGCTTCATTTCAAGATCCAATCTTGATTTTTCCTAGATGAAATGTTGTAGAGACTTCACAAGCTTCTCTAAAAACTTCTCTAAATTAGGCTAATCTCTCACGAATTACTTATGTATAGCTTACTGAAGCTTTTGCTTATACTTGTAATTAAAACCTTCTTTAAGCTTGCTATATATAGCAAAACTTAGGTAATTTTTAATTAATAAAAATTGTAATAAACTTTTAAGTGGACTTAATCTAATTTTTCCAAATATGTGAATTAGGTGTGACTAATCTTCATTATCTCCCACTTTTATTTAATCCAATTAAATCAAGCCAAGGATTAAGAAATGGATTAGTTAAATGTTTTCCACTTTGATTTAATCCAATTAAATGAAGCCAAAACCACATATTATTACATAGTTACAATTACCATAATATCCTCAAACAGTAGAGATAATTATGATTTTACAATTAAGCCCTTGTGTAATTATTGAATTAATCCAATTAATCCAATTAGGTCAAAGTAAATAATCAATGTTACCCAATGACACTTGATTATCTTAGTTGAGAATTATAATATCGAAAATTATCTTTTATCAAAATAAATCTGCTACCCAAGTGCTCAACTAGTACACTTTATATTGGGGCTCTCTAAGTTCAGACATGTTCGTCATATAAGCCTAGCAAATATGTATGCAATTCAGCCACCTCTGAATTCACGAAGAACACGAATGATCTTTCTGAACTATACAAGTCGAGGTCATCACATATATTTAACAATACCTCTGTCGTAGGCTATCCGAGTTGTGCTTAGGAAATATAGAATACACTGTCAAGATTTTTAAGCGCACATCTCATATCGACATGTCCATGATTCTTCATAACTGATGCGATCCACCCTAGGTGATCGACTTTGGCTAAAAATTTAATAATCGTGACTTTACTAACATGGATACCTAAACCCCTTATGGTACATATACGGGCTGATGGATCATATCTTGCTTCGCACTTGATTACTGAGTGCATCGGTCCATACCCAACGAACATCTAAATGCCAGACCATGAAATATTTCTGACATACATGGCATCAAAGTGTGGATGATCTCACATAAAATCAATGTTATCATATAGTCAAAGGATTACATATGCTACTCGACTCGAGGAGATTCCTATTGACACTGGTGTGTACATCCGAGTATTAGGAATCACCTATGAGTCATTCATTATTCGCTTCAACGAATACCCACATGTCTGTACGAGTTTCCAAAACTCATGGTACATCGGGTTAAACCATTAGAACTCTAATTCCAATATACGACATGTGCTAGTCTTCTAGGTTATATGAATTCGGCTGTATTCCAAAACCAATGACTAGGAATATATACTTTAAGAATAGTTTATAGTAGTAATACTTATCCCAATATCGGACTACCTAGTATTTAGTGTTACTACAAGACTATTGTAAGGTCGATGTCATTCTTAACATATCCATACATCAATCTAATACGCGTAATCCAATACCATTAATAAGGTATGAATACAAATTTATTAAATGAATAATAAAATGACAATTCGAATTGGCACTCTAAGCACCAATTCCAATAAATTCCCACTTGCTCAGTGCCAATCTGGATGGTACCGTAGTCTCATCTCCTCCACATGTTTATTGAATAACTTTGGAGGTAAGGCCTTTGTAAGCGGGTCTGCTATGTTGTCTAGTCCTTGAACCTTTAAGACCATTATGTCTTTTCGTTCAATTATCTCTCTAATTACGCGGTATTTTCTTTTCATGTGTTTAGACTTGGAATGCGCACTCGGCTCCTTAGCATGCGCGATGGCTCCGTTATTATCACAATACAATGAGATCGAATCCGTAATACTAGGCACAAAGCCAAGTTTTGTGATAAAATTCTAATCCAAACAACTTCTTTAGCAACTTCTGAAGCCGCTATAAATTACGCCTCAGTGGTGGAATCAGCTATTAAGCATTGTTTTGAACATCGCCAACTAACTGCACCACCGTTAAGGGTAAATATATATCATGATGTAGATTTTCTATCATCTGGATCTCCCTGCAAGTCGGAGTCTGTATAACCCTTAACTTGTAGCTCATCTTCTCCATATATCAGAAACTTAGCCCTAGTACCTTTAAGATATTTCAAGATATATTTCACGGCTGTCCAATGGTCATTACCTGGATCAGATTGATATCGACTAGTCACACTGACGGTGAAACTGATGTCAGGTCTAGTACATAGAATAAAATACATTATGCTTTCAATACAAGAAACATATGGCAAGTTCGACATCCTAACTCTCTCTTCCTCGGTTTGAGGTGCCATTTTCTTCGAAAGATGTATGCTATATCAGAAAGGTACATTTGCTGCCTTACAGTTAGTAAAACCGTACCTTTCTAACATCTTATCTATGTACATCGATTGTGACAACCCTATAAGTTTCCTAACTCTATCGTGGTAGAGCCTTATACCTAGTATATAGGAAGCTCCACCCATATCTTTCATGGAGAAGTTCTTGCATGTTGGACAATTATGACACATAGCATCACTATTTATAAATGACATGGTGTTTTTTGTACAAATTAACTATGTGACAAAGGAAATTGCTCTTTTATCATTTTGTAATTGGATTACTTGGATATATAAATGATAAAAGTCCATATGATTAGTACCAAATTAATAAGATATGAGACAGTATTAATCCACGAAAGATTTAATCATTAAATATCCATAGTCGTAGTATTATCGAGACTGGACATCGATAATGCGGAATAAGCTAGTATTACACTTGTGCGCATTATGGAATCTTAACGGCATAGTTATCATATATTTAAGTATTGGATACTTATACAAGTGTGATAGGAGGTTCTGTTAGCCGTTGGACTGGGAACAGCTTCGCTCTGGATAGACCCCTCAGAGTCTCATTGGTAGTATGACTATATATCTATGGGAATCCGAATCAGGGTATGTGCATATGGTCTTAACCTGAGACTTGCATCGCTAATACTTGCGACAATCAGTATACTTTGGTTTTGGTCGTCCGGAGCTTTAACAGGTTATGTGTACACCTCTTCTTGGTATACTGAGAATCGTAGTGTATTGGGTGTGATGTCAAGATGGAAGTATCACTTCAGTCATATGGAGATGATGATCACGCAGGGATACAGAACAAGTACTCTTAAATGCTGCAGCTATCGGGATAGTATGACTAGGTCATGATTATCCGATTACAGAGACTAGTTGCTAGTGATCCGATATTTGCTTCGTACGGGGCAGACACAATTCCAGCCCTAGTCCTGGCATGTGACATCCGATACTGGATCGTAATACGCAATACATTGTATACTACGCCTGATACAGATTATATATATTCTATGTTGAATATATTTCTGGAGAATTGGGTAGGCACGGTGCTTTGTTAGAAGCCAACCATGTCTTGTAAATTGGTAAGAATGTGGTATCGGGTATACACGTGTCGTATAGTTCGACAATCGTATTTACTACCAACATATCTAGGGATCTCTTGGGTCGCTTCCCAAAGATTCACCGATGATAGTTGACTCGAACAGAATTAATCTTGGATTAATCATGAGAAAGAAAATTAATTTGGAATTAATTACGGCAAGAATTAATCTAGGATTAATTATCAAAGGGAAAATTAATATGGGATTAATTGCGTTAAGAATTAATCTGGGATTAATTCGTATAGAAGAGAGAACGTGAGTAATTTGGAATTAATCGGTAAAATAAATTTAATAGTTAAATTAGATTTTTCTATTTAATTTATTTATTTGGGCTAAAATAATATATTGGATATATTAATTAAAATTAGATTTCAATATGGAATTAAAATTGGATTTTAATTCAAGCGAACAAATTAATTTAGAATTAATTCGTAAGCGACTTCCGTAATAATTCTGCGAGGCATTATTATTTAATTAAATTGGATTTAATTACGTTGCTACTGAAAATTCGTTTAGTCGGATTAAACGAACCGGGCCCAAAGTGTGTTGTGTAAGCCAACCAAATTTTGAATTTAAAGTGGTGGGACCCACTTTACTTACATCATGTTTTGACATGTGATGGAAGTGGTTGGGCAATTAATGCAAAGTCTTTCACAACAAATATACACTTAAGTAAAGCTTTGGAAGTCAACTTAATATATATATGTTTTGGAAACACAAATGGACTAATTCATTCTTACCTTAATTTTCCTCTCATTGCCGATTCTTACACCCTTTGGAAGGGAAAAATTTCTTTCAAAGGCTTGAAGCTTCCAACAAAGAAGGAATTTTTGAAATCCTAAATCCGATCAATGTGAGTATTTACGCTACTTTCACTTGATGTATTCACACAATAATCACGCTTAGAGATCCCGTAGCATGTTTAGGACACTAAGAATGGTATTAGAGAGAGATCTAAGCTTGATTTGGATTCTAGGGTTTATATACTTTAATTTGGGATTTTTTGCTTGGAGCATTGATTTACCTAAATTGAATATGTGATTGTGTTTATATGATGTTGAATTGGATTTGTACATCTTTGGAATTGAGAAAAATTGATTAGATCAAAAATCCCAAATTTCTTATCATGGCCGAAAATATGCCCTAGAAGACTCATGGTGATTTTTTGAAAATTTGAAAATTGGATGTGTTAATAGCATGAAATAAATCTTGTATGTTGATTTAATTGGATTGAAATCAAATTGAGTGTTATTTTATGCCAAATTGTCGTGAGCTATAAGCATGTTGTGATGGATTGATTTTGCTTCAATTGTGTTGGACATGAATTGAATACTAAGGCATGATTAATTAGTTTAATTAATTAATTATGTTAATTGCACTTTAATTAAATTAATATGTAATTTGGAATAATGTGTTAATTTAATTTGTTGTAATTGGGCTTAATGGGCTTGGTTGGGCCAAGTATGGTTTTGGACAATTGGGTTGGATCCAATTGGGCCTAAAACCATTTCCATAAAGTCCAAATATGAAAATTGGGCCTTTTAATAATTTAATTGGGCCTAATGGGCCAAAATTGATTTTTGGGCAAATAGTGATTCCTAATTGGGCCTTGGCTTTTGGGTTGGATCCATAATGGCCAAAGCCCACACCTAAACAATTAATTGAAAGCCCATTGGACTTTAATTGAATAGTATTGGATATTAATTGGGCTTTTGAGACCCAAGAAGATTGGATTTGGAATCCAAGTCTAAAAGGCACTATTAAAAGTCTAATTATTTAATTTGGAATTAAAAATGAATTAATACTTGATACAATTTAAATTGAATTTAAAATTGTAGTTCGATATAATTCAAGAATACATATTTTGAGTATTTATTCTTAAAAGAGTTGGACTCGCGCAAATCAAATCGTTGTTTGAACATTGGATGGTCATTAATCAAAGATTAATTAATTGGATTAGATTGATTGACAGCATGACTTGTGTGAATACTTGGATGTATTTGTATGAATAATATATATCGGATGGATATTAGAAGGGTGGAGGAAATTTTAGAAATTGTTCTAATAAATTTAGAATTTATTAATTGGACCTGCGTGTCCAGCCTATTATCTCTTTACTCTTTGTATTTCTCTTCTCACCAATTCCCCTCAATGTAAATGAGGTTTCTTTAATGTATTATGTAATTGGGTAGAAGTATGAATAGTGCTAGCGGCAAAGAGGAAAATGAGAGATTTGTTCTAGGAACAAATTTTTTATATATCCATCCGTATATCATTATTAATTTATTTGTGCCTGATTATGCTTTTAAAATGCATGTTCAAGGGTGTATGATGAGACCTAATCAAATATAATAAATTGGTTGCCAATTTACGCGGAAAAACTCTCACTCAAATATTAAGTGTTTTCCTTCCATTGACTGGTTCTCTCTTAAGATCCAAGATTGGCATTGGTTTGTTGGCCAAAGTCAAGATCAATGTCCATCGCGGATGTGTTTGAACCACAAATGCTTTGTTACATATCGTATGTCTTGGGAAATTGTGATTTGTTGGCCAAGGTCAAGGTCACTTCTGTACATCGACGTGGATTATGAAGCTTTCCCATTGTCAATGAGTCACGCTTAACTGGACTCATTAAGCCTGTTGAGCCAAAGCCAAGGCTTAGTTTATTTAGAGGAAAAGGTTAGGAAATATATATTGGATATATATCTCGGACTTGGAGGTCCACCTACCGGATCTAGGAATTGGATGGGATTCAATTGATCTTAGAGATCTACCTAGTTAAGTTTCATACAGCTTGTTGGCCAAAGTCAAGGTTGTGTGTTATTTAACGGGATCCTAGCCCACTAGGAAACTGGGTTTCCCGAGTACTCCATAGAAGGTTAGAGGCTCGCCGAAAAATAGTGGGAGGCTAGTATTAAATTTGCAATTTCGTTTAATACTTGCTTACACGCGCTCTTTTAATTTATTTATCGTTGTTATAAATATATTAGTTGGACTAATATCGAATATTGCTTTCTTTGAACAGTTAGATTGTACAAGACACTATTCCACTTGTAGTTGGTTATATAGTTGGACTATAGTAACCATTACATTTTGAGTGTACCTGATATCGTTGATTGGATATTTGGACTATTACAATCGAGATGGCTGGAAAGATTAGCGTTAAAGGACATAATCCTGGGTGAAAATGTCTTTAACAGCGTAAATTTTCAGATTGAGAAATTGATCTCAGGATATTCCTGGGAGCTGAGAAGTTACTATATTGGATAGAGAAACCTATCGGGCCCTGAACCCGGAGTTGAGAAAATAGTAGAGCATGAGCTTAGGAAGACTCATCGTGATGATAACTTTAGTGCTCAATCTGTTATGCTTGCTGCAATGACTCCTTAATTTCATCATCAGAACTAAGGATTAGATCCTTATACCATGATGTTGAAATCAAAGGATCTTCATAGATCTGACCTTAGATCTTAGAAGTATGAATTGCAAAAGAAGCTCTTTCGCTTGCGTATGTCAGAGGGTACATCTGTCGAGCACTAGGTGTCGCAGATGATTGCTGACATCGAACAGCTAGGTTAGCTGGGCATTACCTACGAGGCCGAGACTTCCATAGATTTGATCTTACAGTCTCTGCCCGAATGCTGGGCGGGTTCATCATGATCCATGAGAAAACTCTTGGAGAGTTAATGGCTATGCTCAATGAGGCAGAGCCAGAGCTTCCAAAAGGGCAAAGGCAAAATTGTCACAGCCTTCTAGGAAGACAAAGGACATATCCCAAGATGTCTGCCTAAACTGTGACAAACGGGGTCACTGGAAGCGTGACTTCCGTATGGACAAGGTAGACATGAAGGAAGTGGAGGCGGGCAAGGCTTCGACTTCAAGTATGTTTTTTATTGTACTAAACGTGTCCGCTACTGGTTTTAAAAATTGGATTTTTGATACTGGATGTGGTACATACATATGTACTGATGTGTGGGATCTGCTGATTAGCAGGAGACTGGCTTCAGATGAGATCGACCTGCGAGTCAGAAACGGGATGAGAGTTGATGTTTTGGCTGTGGGAACCTAAGTTTTGGAACTGCCCTTTGGGCATGTACTTAAATTAGGAAAATATTATAATGTACCTAGTTTGACTAGAAACATTATCTCTATATCTAGTTTAACCCATTGCGGCTATACCTTTATATTCCAGAACACTGGGTGTTTTGTTTATAAAGATGATATTGAGATATACACAATAGATGTGAATAACAGTATTTATATTTTGAATATAAATGAATCTCAAACATATAACATGACAAACAAAAGGCTCAAATTGTGTAAATCATATGAGACTTATTTGTGGCATTGTCGTCTGGGAAAGATTAACAAGACTCGTATATCCACACTTTCGAAGAGTGGATACGTGGTAGGATTTGATCCTAATTCATATGATGTATGCGAATCTTATTTATTAGGCAAAGTGCCTAAAACACCTTTTAGTGGTAAGGGTGTAAGTGCCACTAAGCTGTTAGCCCTCGATCATGGTGACGTTTGTGGGCCCATGTCTAGCTAGGCTAGAGATGGTTATGAATAATTTGTAATCTTAACGGATGCCGTATCGCGTTATGGTTATGTGTATCTTATGAAACACAAGTCGAAAACTTTTTAGAAATTCAAAGAGTTTCAACACAAAGTAGAAAAACAGACCGGTAAAAGTATTAAAAATATTGCGGTTGGACCGTGGTGTAGAATACTTAAACAATGAGTTTCAAGATTACTTGAAAGAGTATGGTATTCTTTCATAGTGGACTCCTCCTGGAACACCTCAATTGTGTGATGTGTCCAAACGGAGAAACCGAACTTTGTTGGACATGGTAAGGTTAATGATGAGTCTCACTGAGCTATCAATTTCCTTCACGGGATACTCATTGAACAGTACAATACTTATTTTGAATAAGGTTCCGACAAAGTCTGTTGGACAGACTCCATATGAAATATGGAAAGGAAAGAAATCGGGTTTCTCATTCCTGAAGATTTGGGTATGTTGGGCATATATTAAACGTTTGGATGCTGCCAAACTAGATACCAAATCGGATAAATGCCTATATGTAGGTTGTCCTAGGGAAACTAAAGGATATTATTTCCACAACCAATAAGAGAACAAAATATTTGTTGCTCTCCATACGGTTTTCCTTAGAGGAATTCCTAAATACAGTGGTAAGTGGGTGGAAAGTAGAACTCGATGAAAATCATAGTGATACTGTTCCTGGCACCGATCCCCTCACGGAACACGAACAGTTCATCAAGGATTAGACTGTTCCATAATCTTCTAATACACAAGAACCGCGTAGGTCGGAGAGAGTCAGAAAATGACCTAAGAGGTATGGGTTTCTGATCTCACCTCACGTAGACATTAGTCTTATTGAGGATAATGAGCCGGCTACGTATGAGGTAGAGATACAAGGTATTGACTCCGCTATATGGCAAGGTGCCATGAAGTCCGAAATGGATTCCATATATACAACCAAGTTTGGACACTGGTTCATGTATCAGAAGGCATTGTGCCTATTGGTAGCAAATGAGTCTTCATGGTGAAGACAGACATGGCTGGCAACATACAAACGAACAAAGCTAGGCTTGTATCGAAGAGGCATCATCATCAACATGGTTTCGATTACGATGAAACTTTTTCACATGTTTCCATGATTAAATCCATTTGGATAATGCTTGCTAATGCTGCATATTTCGATTATGAAAAATGGCAGTTGGATGTCAAAACCGCTTTCCTTAACGGAAGCCTTTTGGAGGATGTTTTATATAACAACCTAACAGTTTTATCACTCTAAAACATGTAAACTAGGTTTGCAAGTTAAATCGATCCATTTATGAATTGAAGCAAGCGTCGCGTTCTTGGAACCAACGTTTTGATGAGATCATAATGGTATATGGTTTCATTCAAAACGATGATGATTCTTGTGTATATAAGAAGGTTAGTGAGAGCTCATTGACAATGATTGTCCTATACATTGATGATGTATTGCTTCTTAGCAATGACATTCCCATATTTAAATCGGTGAAAGCTTGGCTTTCATTAAAATTCTCCATGAGAAACATTGGAGAGGAAACCTTTATTCTAGGAATAAGGATCTATTGGAATAGATCTAAAAGTTGATGGCACTCTCCGAGTACTTGTACATTAGCATATGGCATCTCTCTATCTAAGGACATATGTCTTAAAACTCAAGATGAGAGAGATTCAATGAGTCGGATCCCGTTCGCTTCTGCAGTCGGATCGATCATGTATGCCATGACATATACGCGACCTGATGTTTGATATGCTTTGAGCATCTACAGTCACAATCAGGCTGATCCAGGTGATGGTCACTGGATTTATGTTAAGAACATCCTTAAGTATCTTAGACGAACTAAGGATGCTTTCTTAATCTATGGAGATGGAGAACTTGAGGTGACTAGGTTCACCGATGCAAGTTTCCAAACCGATAAACGCGACTGTAAGTCGCAATAAGGGTACATATTTTGTTTGAACAACAGAATAGTGAGCTGGAAATCTTCCAAGCAAGATACTGTTGCCAATTCAACAACAAAGGCGGAATATATTGTTGCGGCTGAGGCAGCAAAAGAAGCATTTCAGATATATAAAATTCCTAATTGGATTAGGAGTAGTTCTGTTAGTAGCTGAGTTGGGCTACAACACAGGCTAAATAATTACGGTCTCATCAATGATCCAAGTATGTACTTTGATGGTTTCACCTGATTTGAGAGATCACACATCGTAACGATGTGAAGATCGAAAAATCATCTCAGATGATAACCTTGCAGATCCGCTGATAAAAGCAATATCTCAGCAAAATTTTGAGCGACCCGTACATAGTTCAGGTGTTGGACACTTGAGTGATTGGCTATAGGCCAGGTGGGAGATTATTGGACAATTATGACCCATAACATCACTATTTATAAATAACATGGTTTTTTTGTACAAATTAACTATGTGACAAAGGAAATTGCTCTTTTATCATTTTGTAATTGGATTACATGGATATATAAATGATAAAAGTCCATATGATTAGTACCGGATTAATAAGATATATGACAGCATTAATCCATGAAAGGTTTAATCATTAAATATCCTCAGTCGTAGTATTATCGAGACTGGACATCGATAATACGGAATAAGCTAGTATTACAATTATGCGCGTTATGGAATCTTAACGGCATAGTTCTCATATATAAGTATTGGATACTTATGCAAGTGTGATATGAGGTTCTGTTAGCCGTTGGACTGGGAACAGCTTCGCTCTGGATAGACCCCTCGGAGTCTCATTGGTAGTATGACTATGTGTCTATGGGAATCCGAATAAGGGTACGTGTATATCGTTGTAACTTGAGACTTGCATCGCTAATACTTGCGACAATCAGTATAATTTGGTTTTGGTCTTCCGGATCTTTAACAGGTTATGTGTATGCCTCTTCTGGGTATACTGAGAATCATAGTGTATTGGGTGTGATGTCAAGATGAAAGTATCACTTCAGTCATATGGAGATGATGATCACGCAGGGATACAGAACTAGTACTCTTAAATGTTGCAGCTATCGGGATTGTATGACTAGGTCATGATTATCCGATTACAAAGACTAGTTGCTAGTGATCCGATATATGCTTCGTACGGGGCAGACACAATTCCAGCCCTAGGCCTGGCATGTGACATCCGATATTGGATAGTAATACGCAATATATTATATACTACGCCTGATAAAGATTATATATATTCCATGTTGAATATATTTCTTGAGAATTGGGTAGGCACGGTGCTTTTTCGAAGCCAGCTATGTCTTGTAAATCAATAAGAACGTGGTACCGGGTACGCACGTGTCGGATAGTCCGACAACTGTATTTACTGCCAACATATCCATGGATCTCTTGGGTCGCTTTCCAAAGATTCATCGATGACATTTGACTCGAACAAAATTAATCTGGGATTAATTACGATAAGAATTAATCTGGGATTAATTATCAAAGGGAAAATTAATCTGGGATTAATTGCATTAAGAATTAATCTGGGATTAATTTGTGTAGAAGAGAGAACGTAATTAATTTGTAATTAATCAGTAAAATAAATTTAATAGCTAAATTGGATTTTTCTATTTAATCTATTTATTTGGGCTAAAATAATATATTGGATATATTAATTGAAATTTGATTTCAATACGGAATTAAAATTGGATTTTAATTCAAGCGAACGAATTAATTTAGAATTAATTCATAAGCGACTTCCGTAATAATTCTGTGAGGCATTATTATATAATTAAATTGGATTTAATTACGTTGCGACGGAAAATTCGTTTAGTTGGATTAAATAAACCGGGCCCAAAGTGTGTTGTGTAAGCCAACTAAATTTTGAATTTAAAGTGGTGGGACCCACTTTACTTACATCATGTTTTGACCCGTGATGGAAGTGGTTGGGCAATTAATGCAAAGTCTTTCACAACAAATATACACTTAAGTAAAGCTTTGGAAGTCAACTTAATATATATATGTTTTGGAAACACAAATGAACTAATTCATTCTCTCCTCCATTTTCCTTTCATTGTCGATTCTTACACCCTTTGGAAGGGAAAAATTTTCTTTCAAAATTTTGGGCAAAGCTGGTACTTTGTGAGTTGATTAACGGTGATAGGGAAACTCACCCTTGATTTTGGAATTCAAATCAAAGGCTTGGAGCTTCCAACAAAGAATGAATTTTTGAAATCCTAAATCCGATCAATGTGAGTATTTCCACTACTTTCACTTGATGTATTCACACAATAATCATGCTTAGAGATCATGTGTCATGTCTAGGACACTAACATTACAAAGGTAGGCTTTCACACTTTTCATCATCCCTATATCATTTCCTATGATAATGATGTCATCTACATATAAGACTAGGAAAACTATCATGCTCCTACTCACTTTCTTATAAACACATGGTTCTTCCTCGTTCTTGATAAATCCAGATAATCTAATTATCTCATCAAAATGACGATTCTAGCTTCGGGGTGCCTGTTTAAGTCCATAAATAGACTTTTAGAGCGTACAAACTAAGTTTGAAGTCTCACTGTATACGAAACCCTCTGGTTGTTCCACATAGATATCCTCCTTAAGGAATCTATTTAGGAAAGCGGTTTTCATATCCATCTGCCATATCTCATAGTCATGGTATGCAGAAATGGCTTAAGGAATCCTAATGGATTTTAACATGGCTACTGGTGAAAAAGTTTCCTCATAGTCAATCCCAGGACGTTGAGTGTAACCTTTTGCTACCAGTCGGGCCTTAACGGTTTCCATCTTTCCATCGGACCCTCACTTCCTTTTGTAAATCCATTTACAACCAATAGGTTTAACTCCTTCAGGAAGTTCAACTAAGTCCCAAACTTGATTGGCATGCATAGAATCCATCTCGGACTTCATGGCTTCCTACCATTTTCCCAAATAGATATCCAATATCGCTTCTTTATACGTAGTCGGATCTGTTTCCTCCAAGAGGAGAACATCAAGGCTCACATAAGATGTTAAAAACAATCTCTCATTAGTCTTTGATATTCTATTTGACTTACGTAGAACCTGTGTTGTAGATCCTTCATCTAATTGGATCTCTGGTTCCATCTCAGGTTCCTTAATGTGGGATCAAACTCATCAAGTTCAATCTTTCTACAACTCCCACTATTTCTCAAAAATTTCTTTTCAAGAAAAGTAGCAAAGCGAACAACAAATACATTTCATTGCTCAGAATCATAGAATTGATATCCCATGAAATTATCAGGATATCCAACGAAGCTACATTTATACCCTCTGGGTGCTAGTTTATCCCGTTGAGCAATTCTAACATATGCAGGACAATCCCAAATCTTTAAATGCCTAAGACTTGGATTTCTACCAAACCATATCTGATCGGGGGTCGTAGAAACAGATTTCGATGGAACCCTATTAAGTATGTAGGCAGTATTAAGTAAAGCGTAACCCCAAAGGTAATAAGGAAGATCTGTAAAGCTCATCATTGTTCGCACCATATCCAATAAAGTACGATTTCTACGCTCAGACACTCCATTGTGTTGAGGTGTTTCTGGCGGGCTATATTGGGCGAGAATTTCATTCTCCTTTAAATAATTTCAGAATTCTTCACTCATGTATTCACCATCTTGATCTGATCTAAGGCATTTGATAAATTTACCGGTTTGTTTCTCTACTTCGTTTCAGAATATTTTGAACTTGTAAAAGTTTTCGACTTATGTTTCAACAGATAGACATATCCATATCTAGACTTGTCATATGTGAAAGTCACAAAGTATGTTGAACCATCATGAGCAACATGATTTAATGGACCACACATATCGTTGTGTATTAGCTCCAGTAAATCTCCAGTACGGTGTTCACCTAGAAATGAGGCTCTTGTCATCTTTCCTTTGATACATGACTCACAAATCGGATAAGGATCTAAGGTAAGATTTTCAATCAAACCATCCTTTACCATTTTGGATAGACATCTAACACCTATGTGGCTCAATCTCATATGTCATAATTCAGTATTATTTAGTTCAGATTTCCTTCTTGTATTTTCTCTACATTAAAAATATCTTTATATGTTTCCAAAACATAGTGACCGTTTGATAAAGAATATTCACATTTCAATAAATTTTCTTTATCATACAAACATAAAGTTCCATCCTTAATGTTTATTTTATATCCATATTTATCTAATATTGGCAGTGATATTATTTATCTGATAACTGAGGGAATATAATAACAGTCATGTAAATATAATTTACATCCATTTGGGAGATCTATAACAACTGTTCATATGGCCTTGACATCCAATATCTCACCATTGTCAACTCTAAGATGGATCTCCCCTTAATTCAACCTTCTTCTTACCCTCATTACCTATAGGGAGTTGCAAATATGAGTAGGACTGCCAGTGTCTAACTGTTAGGGTTGGTGCTCGGAGTGCCAATCCGGATTGTTTTTGTGCCCGATTCATGAATACGAAGAATTTATTTTTCCATAATATTACTTACTTAATGGTAACACCTCTTATTTTTATATACGTATTCGATCTAATTACGATTAAATTGAAACTAAATCTAATTTAGTGATATGTATATATTAGACAAAGACCACATGATGTACAACGTAGTGCGCAGTTATGACGTAGTTTGTAATTGAGATTGGGAAGCATCACTATAAGTTGTATATTCTCAAATAAAGTTCGTGGTCAATATTTACTGACACGGGTCAGTTAGTAAAATCCACTGAGACCAGTACATGTCGTATATCGTGAATTGGTCCGATGGCTTATCCCAATGAACCATGAGTCTTAGGAGACTTATATAGACGTGTATGTATTTATTTGATAAATATTGAATGACTCACTGAAGATTTCCTAATAGATGGTACACCAACGTCAATAAGAATCTTCTTGAGTGGAGTAGCATAGTGGTCCTTCGACCTGAGATACCACTGTGGATATATGAGACATCCTCCACACTTTGATGGTAATCACGTCACCGATCTATTTAGATCAGAACTCTGTCTGTTCGTTGGGTGTGGACATCATGATATCATGTGGGTATCAGATAGAATCCTTCATTCATGTGTACAGGGCATCTGTACTACTGAATGTGTTTACGATCTAGTAAATCCATAGACATGGTATACTACGAAAGCGAGTTCCGAGTGTTATTTAGAGGTCGTAAATTTGAAAGTTGACTATATTATACCTTAGGGATTTGACGTTCCTATCTATATCCCCTGTGTAATATTGATAGCCTGTGACGAATGGATTATACGTATGTAATGACCTCGACTTGCATAGTTTAGCGAGATTATCTATGGTCATTATAATTCATGAGTGAGTGAATTATGGACACAAAATTTGATTCTGTGACGGATAAACCTAAACTTAAAGAGTCCCACAATATGAAAGTACTCGTTGAGCACTTGGGCAACGTGTTATGAATAATATAAATTGGAAACCATGGCCGAATCTCCTTAAGAATAAAATGCTCCCAAAATTTGTTTGAAGAAACAAGGAAGAAAGTGAAGAAATCAAGAAAAGGTTTAAAGAAATTAGGAGATTTGGAGCTAATCTTCATAACTCTTAAACTTAGAAAGCTTGTTTCTTGTTCTTGAGCATCTAGAAAAGTTCTAGGGTTTCTTCATTTCTTATATTTTGGGAATTTTTAATTTTGAGGATGGATTTTGAGGCTAGATGCATGTGTGAAGTTAAATTGAATAATATTAGTGTAATATTAGTTCAATTTTATCATTTGATTACTTGTTTCCATTTTAGAGTGTTATTACCACTCTTGTAACTCCTAGAATTATTCTTGAGTTCTTCATTTGTGGTGATTTTGGTTGGTGTAAATATTAATATGATTAATGTTGAGAAAATTGGATTTAAAACATGAAAAATGATAATTTTGGTTACCAAATCAGATCTAGAATTTCTGTGATTTTGGTGATGAAAATTATGTTGTATAAATGTATTGGATGTGTTTTGGGCATTGGAACAATTGCCGGAAATTATTTCAGAGTTGAAATATACGAAAACGGTGAAAAACGGTGTTACCGGGTGAGTTTCAGGTTTATTAGGATGTTGGTAATGTTCGGACAGCCCATGAACTGCTCAAATACTATTAGGGCTGACATGGGCAGTCTCCATGTGTGTTGGTTGGTCGGTTCGGACCAAAACGTGTTTTATGCTATTTTGCTGAAAAATATTTTCCCAAAAGTTTCGTAGTATTTCTAAATTATTTATGTCGTTATTTGATATCGAATAAATATGTTTAGGTGAAATATGAATAAATTATTCATATTAGATATTAAATAATTTTTTTTGGTAAGTTTAAAAGTTTTTAAGGTTCAATTTTGCCCGAACCGCGCTTCCGCCGCGCCTAACCCTAACAATAACACCCATCCACTATTTGCATCTAAGGCTAATGAGACGTCAATAATTGGAAAAATACAAAGCGTACCTCAGGCTCCTGCTTTTCCTATCAGCTCTGGACAGTCCTTCTTCCAGTGTCCAGACTTCTTGCATTATAGACATTGATCACGAGCTACTTGCGGTTTTGCGCCTTTGTGCTTCTTGGAGTTCTTCTTTGCAATCTTCTTCTTCCCCATTTTGATTTTCTTTGACTTCTCAGAGGTCTTTGAAGAGCCAGCTCCACCATGGAGATACAGTGTGGGGTTGTCTTTCCTTAAATTTTGCTCCGTCATGCGTAGCATGTTATGAAGTTCTTCATATGTGGCTTGCATCGAATGCATATGAAAATTTAATACAAAGCCAACATAAAAACCAAGCAAAGAAGAGAGAATCAAATTACGGCCCATTCGTTCATCAATCATAATGCCCTGTCGTTCTAGATATCGGATCTGGTCGATCATGTTCAAAACATGAGTGCTGACAGCTCCTCATTCCTTGAGCTCAGCACGTAACAATTCCTTAGACCATCGATGAAGTTTCATCTCTTGATTCGCCTCGAACAACTCTTTGAGTGTTCGCATGATGCTTCAAGCATCTGGTACTTCAATGTACTGTCTCAGCAAATCTGGAACCATCGATCCCAAGATGTAGGATTTCATCTTCAGGTTATCATCATTCCATCTATTAAAAGTTTCTCGCTCTTCTGGAGTGGAGTCAGGATCGATTTCAACAGGAAGTGGATTGACAGTGACAAAAGTCAATTTTTCAAACTCCAAGACAAGGCGTATGTTCATTTCCCATTCGAAATAGTTTTCGGCTCATTTTAGCTTATTGGAATCCAAAAGTTTCATCAATGGATTAACGGCAGCCATCTACAAGACAACATTTTTTAGTAGTAGCAGAACAGTTTCCATTTCAAAATAATAACACTAATTGATTATGGAATTTTAAATCTATTAGTGCCCTCCCACTACTTTACGTAATTCCGTAATCTCTCTTAATGGAAAAATAGAAATTTGACTATCAAAATTTCATAGCGGGAAGTGGATCCCATGACATTTACTCCAGCCTCACACTAATGACGATATTAGCCTTTATAAACTCATTAGGTAGACCTCCAAAGTCAATCACTTCATGTGACTCCTAATTTGGTCCTGAACCGTTTCTTATCCTCACACTAATGATGATATTGGATTAAGACGTGTTCTATGTGTATACTTGTCAATGTGCACTAGTGAGCTTCGTATGTACACCCTAACACTAATGATTTTTTTGGGTGACTGCATTAACTCATCATGCTATATCTAATGTTTTACCGGAGCGACCTAAGTTCCGAGCACTTACCCTCACACTAATGACGATATTGGATATAAGTAGTAAGAACTCATTCATCTCCGAATTGACAAGACGGACCATCCAATAATGCTCCAACATTACTAATACTATTACTTAAAAAAAGTAATCACCTAATCACGAGAGATTTATGACAATCAAGTCATTAACTTAAGTAAGTCAAAGTTTTAATTTAAAACATGTTTTACATATCCAATATATCTTATGCATAATTAAATTAAAATTACTATGGCATAGATTCAAAAACATGTGTTGTGTGGTTAAGCCTTGCTACTGATACCATTTTATTGGGGAAGTTGTGGAACCCCTAGGGTCGGATCGGTGCCTCGTGCAGCGAAAATGGGTTTAACCCATGTATATTTACCATGAGTGTATTTTAAAATATTTTTATGTAAAATTACATTCCATTTCGAGTCCATAGGAAAAAACATAGACCAAAACGGAGTCCGGAAATTCCGAAACGGAGAAAAATAAGTTTTAGTATGAATTGGGTATGGGCGTCGCGACGCCACCAAAATGCCGAGAGCATGCTGAACGTAAACGGTGATGCATCATGACACGGGAGTCTGGGCATCGTAATACGCAGCTCTGTGTCACGATGCGCAGTGGTCTGAGTCGTGACGGAGCTCAGTCAGTGAGTGATTTCTCATTTCAAAATATTACTAAACACTTCCAATTTTCTCCCAATACTTCAAATACACTTAAAATCCAATTTTAACTTCATAACCACTATCAACACATATTTTACAACTAGAATACATGAATTCTAAATACTTATATGCTCATTTTTTAATCTAATCACAAACCATTTTAGAATCCCAATTAGAAATGTCTCATGAACAATTCTAGTTCACCTAAAGGTGCTCAAGTGAATCTAGAATGGTAGTCATAGCTCTAAGCTTTAATCTAGAGTTCTAAACTCTTATTAATGTCCAACATGAACATCTTTAACCTAATTCATAAGCATGTTGTGTTAATACTTCTAAAGTATCATAACACAATTGATTAGCCTTATTTCAACATCAATCTATGTGATCATGCATCTAATACACAAAAGAACATAACTTAGGAGAAGATCAAACATTGCCAAGTAAGCTTGATGCAAGATCCAATCTACTTCTCCTTTGTTGAAATGGTTGGAGAACCTCAAAGGTGTGCAAGCTTGACTCCAAGATCCAATCTTGTTTCCAATGCTAGCAAGCTTCACTTCGAGATCCAATCTTGATTTCTCATAAATGAAATGTTTTAGAGACTTCACAAGCTTCTCTAAACACTTCTCTAACTTAGGCTAATCTCTCAAGAATTACTTGTGTATAGCTTACTCAAGCTTTTACTTATGCTTATGCTTGTACTTGTAATTAAAACATTCCTTAAGCTTGCTATTTCTAGCAAAACTTAGGTAATTTTTAATTAATAAAAATTGTAATCAACTTTTAAGTGGACTTAATCTAATTTGTCTAAATATGTATAATTAGGTGTGACTAATCTCCATTGTCTCCCACTTTGATTTAATCCAATTAAATCAAGCCAAGGATTAAGAAATGGATTAGTTAAATGTTTTCCACTTTGATTTAATCCAATTAAATCAAGCCAAAACCACGTATTATTACATAGTTACAATTACCATAATATCCTCAAATGATAGAGATAATTATGATTTTACAATTAAGCCCTTGTGTAATTATTGAATTAATCCAATTAATCTAATTAGGTCAAAGTAAATAATCAAAATTATCCAATAACACTTGATTATCTTAGTTGATACTTATAATATCGAATATTATATTTTATCAAAATAAATCTGCTACCCAAGTGCTCAACGAGTACACTTCATATTGGGACTCTCTAAGTTCAGACACGTTCTTCATATAAGCCTAGCAAATATGTACGCAAGTTAGCCACCTCCGAATTCACGGAGAACACGAATGACCTTTCTGAACTATACAAGTCGAGGACATCACATATATTTAACAATCACACAGTCATAAGTTATCCGAGTTGTGCTTAGGAAACATAGAATACACCGTCAAGTTTCTGAGATGCACATCTCATGTCGAGATGTCCACGATTCTTCATAACTGATGTGATCCACCCTAGGTAATCGACTTTGGCCAAAGATTAAGAATCATGACTTTACTAACATGGATACATAAACCCTTTATGGTACACATACGGGCCGACAGATCCTATCTTGCTTTGCACTTGATTAATGAGTTCATCGGTCCACACCCAACGAACATCTAGAGGCCAGAACATAAAATGTTTCTGACATACATGGCATCAAATTGTGGAGGATCTCACACAAAATCAATGATATCCTATAATCAAAGGTATGATACTCGACTCGAGGATATTCCTATTGACGGTGGTGTGTACATCCAAGTATTAGGAATCACCTATGAGTCATTTAGTATTCGCTTCAATGATTACCCACATGTCTATACGAGTTTCCAAAATTCATGGTACATCGGGTTATGTTGGACAATTATGACCCATAGGTCACTATTTATACAGATCATGGTGTTGTTGTACAAATTAACTATGTAACAAAAGAGATTGCACTCTTATCATTTGTGATTAGATCACCTAGATATATAAATGATAGGAGGTCCTTGTGATTTCTTCCTGGATGGAGAATGATATGAGACAATATCAGTCCACAAAGGATAAATCATTAAATATCCCTAGTCAGAGCATTGTCGAGATTGGACATCGATAAATGCGTAAAAGACTAGTATTACACTTGTGCGTGTTGTGAGGGCACAACGGCATAGTTCTCATATATTTGGGTATATGATACTCATGCAAGTGTAATAGGAGGTTGTATTTCACCGATGGTACGGGAAACAGCTTCGCTCTGGATAGACCCCCTCGGAATTCCATTGGTAGTATGACTATGTGTCTATAGAAGTCCGAAATCAGGGTAGGTGTATTTGGTCTTAACCTGAGACTTGCACCGCTAATACTTGCGACAATCAATATACTTTGGTTGCGGTCGTCCAGGACTTTAACAGGTTCTGTGTACGCCAATACTGGGTATATTGAGAATCGTAGTGTGTTGGGTTTGATGTCAAGATGGAAGTGTCACTCCATTCATATGGAGATGATGGTCACGTAGGATACGGGACTGGTTCTCTTAAATGCTGCAGCTATCGGGATAAAATGACAAGGTCAGGTTTATCCGATTATAGAGACTAGTTACCAGACATCTGACATGTGCTTTGTAAGGGGCAGACACAATTCCAGCCTCAGGCCTAGCACGTGATCATTCAATACTGGACAGAAATACACAATACTACGTATACTACGTCTTGATATAGATCTTTTATTCATGTAAGGATAATTCTGGAGAATTGGGTAGGCATGGCGTTTTGCTATAGGCCAACCTTGTCATGTAAATCAGTATAAACGTAGTACTTCGTACTTACATGTTCGGATAATCCGACGACCGAATTTACTGCCAACATATATGGGGATCTCATGGGTCGCTTCCTAAAGATTCACCGATGACGTATGACTCACACTCCTAAATTAATCTGGGATTAATTAGATGAGAGAGAAAATTAATCTGGGATTAATTACGGAGATATTTTATCTCGGATAAAATATCATTTAAAAAGAGAGATAACGGTTAATTTGGAATTAATCGAGAAATTAATATATTTGATATATTAAACGAAATTAGATTTCGACGCGGAATTTAAATTAGATTTTAATTCGGGCGAACGAATTAATTTAGAATTAATTCGTTAGCGAAGTGAATAGTGACTTCGCTAGGCGTAATCGTTTAATTACGACGCAACGGAAAATTCGTTAATTTGGAATTAGCGAACCCGAGCCCGGGATTATTTGCGAGCGCATTCGCATTCGAATTCGAGTGCGGCACGCAAGTCAAATCAAGCGTCAAATTGCTAGTCGCATCTAGCGTCACATCAAGCGTCAAATCATGTCACTTTGAGTGATGTGACTTGACAACTTGTGATTGATGTGATTGAGTGATGTGTGTGGTTGTTGGCTTTAATGGTTTGACTTTTGAAAAGCCAAATTCATGCCAAATGAATTTGAAATTCAAATGTGTGTATAAGATACACAAATTTGTAACAACCAAAAACAACTCTCTCACTTTCACTCATCTCTCTCTTTCACACGCCCATGGAGGCAAATTTGTTCACTGGTTCTGTCAAAAATCGAGCAGTGAAGGGAAGCTAGAGTGGGATTTTGTGGCAAAATCACAAGTGCTAGCACACTTACGAGACATGCGAAGGTGATAGGGAAGTCCACCCATGAGCCGGGAATCGTTTGAAGAAGCTTGGAGCTCAAAATTGAAGACTATTGGGCGAAAACAGTGAGCTTGGACTGCTCACTGTCGTGAGCTGCTACAAGGCAGAAAAGCTGTTTTTATTCGTCGCGCGTCGGTCAACTGATCGATGAGAGTATTCCGTAACTTCTTCGATTTGTATTCGCACATATTTCATGCTATTATTGATCTTGGGACCTTAATAGAAACCAACAATGGTATCAGAGCAAGGTTTGAGCATGAAAAAGTTTAGGGCTTAAAATTTGGGTAAATTAATTTGAGCATATTTGGATGAAAATGGATGTTTGAGTATGCTTAATTGATGATAACATGGTGTTATGCATTGTCAATTTCATGATTTTTTGAATTGGACAAATTTTCCCCAATTGACTTAGCTGGCCGAAAGTATACCCTTGCCCTAATTGTCTTGGATTTTGATTTTTGATTCATTGGATGTATTGGAAGTCATTTGGGGATATTGATTTAATGTTGAATTGAATTTGATTTGGGCATCAAAAATCCCTCTTGGGCGAGACATATATGCATGTAAATTGGGTTTGATTTTTGTTAAAATGTGTTGGACATGTTTTAATGTTAATGGCATGATTAATTAGTGCTAATTGATGTTTTAGAAATGTTAATTGGGTAATTAATCATGTAATACACTTTGGTAATTTAAATTGGGAATTTGGAATTTTATGATTTAATTATTTTGGGCCTATTTTGTGAAATTGGGCCTAAGTGTTGTAATTGGGCTTGTTGGGCTTTGTTGTACAAAGTTGGGTTTAGGCAAAATTGGTTGGATCCAATGGGCCCACAACCGCCTCCATAAAGCCAAATGCGACTTATTGGACCTTTAAAGTTTAATTGGGCCTAATGGGTTAAAATTGATTTCTGGGCTTATGGGGTAACTCCCGTATTGGATTTTGGTTATTCGGTTTGACCCGAGTTGACAAAAAGTCCACGCCTTAAGAAATTAATAAAAGCCCATTGGACTTAATTAAATTGACGTTGGACGTTTATCGGGCTTTGAGACCCGTAACGATTAAATTTGGAATTAAGTCGAAAAAAATGTTATTATTAAGTGTAATGTTAATTTGGAATTAAATACCGCGAATTAGAATTGAATGCATATTAAATTGGATTTAATGATGTAGTTTAATTAATTCGAGAATTCATACTTTGAGTACTTATTCGCAAAACGAGTTTGACTCGAGCAAAAATCAAATCGTTGTTTGAACATTGGATGGTCACTATTATCAGATTAATTAATTTGATTAGATTGATTGATAACATGCTTGTGTGAATACATGGTTGCGATGCATGAATAATGTATATCGGATGGATATTAGATGGGTGGGACAATTTTAGAAATTTTAATAAATTTGATTTATTAAATTGGACTGCGTGTCTAGCCTTATCACCTCCTTATTCTTTGTATTCTCTTCTCACCTATTCCCCTCAATGTAAATGAGGTTTCTTTAGAAGTGTAGTGTAACGGGTAGAAGTAAATACTTGTGCTAGCGGAAGAGAGAAAGGGAGAGATTTGATCTAGGATCAATGTGTAAAGTATCCATCCGCATATCATTATTATTTTTCATATGCGCTTGATTATGTGTTTAGAATGCATGTTTAAGGGTGTATGATGATGAGACCTTAACAAAGATAAAAAAAATTGGTTGCCAATTTGCACTCGAAAAACCCTCGCAAAATATTAAGCGTCTTTCCTTCCATTGAGTGATTCTCACTCAAGATCCGAGACTGGCATTGGCTTGTTGGCCAAAGTCAAGGCCTTTGTCCGTCGAGGATGTGTTTGAATCACGAGAGCTTTGTTCCATATTGGTGTCTTGTCCAATTATGTTTGTTGGCCAAAGTGAAGACCACTTCTTGTCCATCGACATTGATTACGAAGCTTTCCATGGTCAATGGGTCGCGCTTAACTGGGATCACTAAGTTTGTTGTGCCAAAGCCAAGGCTTATTTGATTCAGAGGAAAAAGGTTAGGTAATACATTGGATGTATTGGCATATATAAGATATATGTTTCGAACTTGGATGTCCCCCTACCGGATCTAGGAATTGGATTGGATCCAATCGATCTTAGAGATCTACCTAGTTAATTATCATACAATTGTTGGCCAAAGTCAAGATTGTGTGATATTTACGGGATCCTAGCCCACTAGGGAAACGGTTTCCCGAGTACTCGACAGAGGGTTAGAGGCTCGCCGAAAAAATAGTGGGAGGCAAGAATTGAATTTGCAATTTCGTTTAATTACTTGCCATACGCGCTTAAACAAATATCATTCGTCAAATAAATTAAATGTTAGTTGGACTAATATTTAAATTGTTGTTTTAATAAATAGTTGGACTATATTCAACTATTCATTTATAGTTGATTTTATAACTGGATTATAGTAATCAATATAATTGATTTTAATATATTAAATTATAGTTGATTAAATATTTGGACTATGTAATCATTATAATAAATAGTACCGAAATCGTTGATTAAATAGTTGGACTATTAAAATCAAGATATAATTGAAAGATTGACATTTAAAACATAATCCTAGGGAAAATGTATTTAAATGATTTAATTTTCAAATTGGGAATAAAATTTCAGGATGGTCCTGGAAAAATAATAAGTTACTTTATTTGATAAAATAAAATATTATGTCTAAGCCCGGAGTTAAGCAAATAGTAGAGCATAATCTTTGAAAGATTTATGTGATGATAACTTAAGTGTTAATCCATTAAGCTTGTCGCAGTATACTCCTTAATTTCTGGATCAGAACTAAGGATTAGATCCTTAAAGTATGATAATGAAATTGAAGGATCTTCATAAATCTATCTTTAGATTTTAGAAGTAATAAATTGCAATAAATAACTCTTGGAGAGTTAATGATTATTCTCAAGGAGATAAAGTCAAACTTTGCAATTAGACAAGTTGCGCAAGGCGCACCTTACTTCGATATTCTAGAAACCCGAGGCTTGGCCAAAGGCTACTTGAATATGAAAAGGGCAAAGGCAAAATCATTATAATCTTCTGGGAAGATAAAGGACATAGCCTAAAATGTCTGCCTAAATGTGGCAAATGGGATCGCGGAAGCGTGACTGCCGTTTGGACAAGCAGCAGACATGAAGGATTGAAGACGAGCAAGGCTCTGACTTCAAATATGTTTGTCATAAATATATTCACTACTAGTATTAAAATTGGATTTTAGATACTTAGTGTGATACATAAATATATATTGATGTTCGGAATCTGTTATGAACAGGATACTGACTTCAATAGAGATTTATCTGCGATCTGGAAACGGGACGAAAGTTACTGTTTCAACCGTAGATACCTAATTTTAGGAACTACCTTCGGGTGTGTACTTAATTAGGAAACTGTTATAATGTAACTAGTTTGACAAGAAACATTATCTCTCTATCAGTGTTTAACCCGCTGCGGGTGAACCTTTATTCTAGAACACTAAAGTGTTTTGTTATATAAAGATGATATTGAGATAAACACATTAGATGTGAATAAGAGTTTATATTTTGAATATAAATAAAATCTCAAATATATAACATGACAAAAAAATAGCTCAAACTGATTTGATTAGAAGAAACTAGTTGTGGCATTGTTGTCTGGGACACAATTAAACAAGACTCGTATATCCGCACTTTGAAGAGTGGGTACTCGGACTAATTTGATTCCATTCAAATAAGTCTACGAATCTAGTTTATTGGGCAATGTGCCTATAACACATTTACTTGGTAAAAGTGCAAATGCCACCGATCTGTTAGCCCTAGTTCATAGTGAAGTAAGTGGGCCATGTCTAGCTAGGCTAGATGTGGATATGAATATTTCGTGACATTTACGGATGTGGCATCGCGTTATGGTTTGGTGTTTCTTTTGAAGAACACAAATCAGAAACTTTAGAGTTTTTGACACGAAATAGACAAACAGATCGGCTATAGTATTATACCGTCACGGTAAGATCGTAATGGAAAATACTTAAGCAATACGTTTCTTACATACTTGAAAGAGTATAGTATTCTTTCAATGAGGACTCTCCGGAACACGTCATTCTGATGGTGTGTCCGAACATGATAAATCGAATCTTGTTGGACATGATAAGGTTAATCATGAGTCGCTCTGAGCTATTATTTCCTTCAACGGAAAAGCATAAACAGTGCAGAACTTATTTAGAATAAGGTTCCATTAAAATCTGTTTGACAGATATCATATTAGATATGAACGGAAAGAAACCGGGTTTCTCATTCCTGAATATTTGGGTATGTTTGGCAATATGTTTGGATTATACCAAACTAAAACCCAAATTGGATAAGTGCCAATTTTAGGTTATCCTAGGGGTACCATAAGTATAGTACTTATACATCTCACCAGAGAACAATTAGATTGTTGTTCACCATGCGGTTTTCCTGAGAGGAATAATACTAGTTGATGTACCGCAAGGCATTGTGTCTATTGGTACTATATAAGTCTTCAAGGAAGACATACATGGATGGCACCCATACCAACGTATAAAGCTAGGCTTTTAGCGGAAAGGTATCGTTATCAACATTGTGTTGATTACGATTCAACCTTTTAACTGTTGCCACTGTAAATCCATTTGGAGAATGCTTGCTAAAGCTGCATGTTTCATTTATGAAATATGTCAACTTAATGGAAAATCGCTTTCCTGAAAAGGAAACCTTTCGGAGGATGTTTATAACATCCTGACGGTTTTGTCGTACCAAAACTAGCAAACAAGGTTTGCAGGTTATTCGATCCACGTTTGGATTGAAGCAAGCATTGGGTTCTTGGAATTATCGTTTTGATGTAATCATAATAGTTTATGATTTAATTCAAAACGAAAGGATTCTTGTGTATATAAGAAGGTAGTGGGAGCGCACTGACAGTGGTTGTCCTATAAAATAATGATAATATGTCATTTCTGGAAATGATATTCCCATAAAAAAATAATCGGTGAAAGCTTGGCTTTCGATTAAAAATTCTCTGAGAACTCGTACATTGAAAAATGTACGCGACCTGGTGTCTCATACGCTTTGAGCATATGGATTCACAAACAGGCCAATCCAAGTGATAATCACTGGATTGATGTTAAGAACATCCGTTAGTATCTTAGAGAATTAAGGATGCTGTCTTAGTCTATGGAGAAGGAGAACTTGAAGTGACTGGGATCACTGTAGCAAGTTTCCCAAACCGATACAACGACTATAAGTCGCAAAAGGTACTACAAAGTTTGAATAGCCAGAACAGTGATCTGGAAATCTTCCAAGCAAAATACTGCTACTGAATAAACAACAAATGGGTTATTGTTGCAGCTGAGGCGGCAATAGAAGCCTTCTGGATCGATAATAAATCTAATTAGATTAGATATAATTCTGTTAGCAGCTGGCTAGGCGTCAACGCAGGCTAAAGAATTAATGGTCTCATCAACGATCCAGATACATACTTCGATATTCATCGATGAGTTCGGATCATACATCGTGGCGAAATGATGATCGAATAAATCGCGTCAGACGATAATCATGCAAATCCGCTGACGAAAGCCTTTTCTCAGCAGTTTGAGCCACCGTACATAGTTCGGGTGTAAGACATTCGAGTGACTGGCTATAGGCCAAGTGGGAGATTGTTGGACAATTATGACCCATAGCGTCACTATTTGTACAGATCATGGAGTTGTTATACAGATCATGGAGTTTTCACGATTTTAATTCGGGCGAATGAATTAATTTAGAATTAATTCGTTAGCGACGTGAATAGTGACTTCGCTAGGCGTAATCGTTTAATTACGACACAACGAAAAATTTGTTAATTTAGAATTAGCGAACCCGAGCCCGGGATTATTTGCGAGCGCATTCGTATTTCGAATTCGAGTGCGCGGAACGTAAGTCAAATCACGCGTCAAATCGCTAGTCGCATCTAGCGTCACATCAAGCGTCAAATCATGTCACTTTGAGTGATGTGACTTGACAAACTTGTGATTGAGTGATGTGTGTGGTTGTTGGCTTTAATTTTTGACTTTGAAAAGCCAAAATCATGCCAAATGAATTTGAAATTCAAATGTGTGTATAAGATACACAAATGTTTAACAACCAAAACAAACTCTCTCTCTTTCACTCATCTCTCTCTTTCACACGCCCATGGAGGCCAAATTTGTTCACTGGTTCTATCAAAAACCGGAGCAGTGAAGGGAAGCTAGAGTGGGATTTTGTGGCAAAAATCACAAGTGCTAGCACACTTACGAGACATGCGAAGGTGATAAGGAAGTCCACCCATGAGCCTGGGAATCGTTTGACGAAGCTTGGAGCTCAAAAATTGAAGGACTATTGGGTGAAAACAGTGAGCTTGGACTGCTCACTGCCGTGAGCTGCTACAAGGTAGGAAAAGCTTGTTTTTGTTCGTCACACGTCGCTCAACCGATCGATGTGAGTATTCCGCAATTTCTTCGATTTGTATTCGCACATATTTCATGCTTATTATTGATCTTGAGACCTTAATAGAAACCAACAATGGTATCATTGGAACTCCAATTCCAATATACGACATGTGATGGTCTTCTAGGTTATTGGAATTCGACTGTATTTCAAAACCAAGACTAAGAATATATACTTTAAGAATAGTTTACAATAGTAATATTTATCCCAATGTTGGACCACCTAGTTGATGAGTGGTAAATGTATCACTATTTCCCACTCATTTGACCTAATATTTGTATAGTTTCTTGAGTTTTGTGAATATTTTGATGTGTTTTGTGTTTTTTGTAGATAAATAAAGTTTCAGGACATTCTGGAGGTGATTTGGGCCAAAACAGTGAAACAAACACAAAATGGCATTTTGGTCATTTCACTCGTCGCGCTGCCCGCATCGCGACACCTAACATGCGCCACACATGCTAACATGCGCCGGGGGACACATGTCAGAATTTGAGAAGTTTGACTTTCTAACGTCGCCGGACTTTGCTAACGTGCGCCGTGCACATGTCAACATCAAACCGATTTGCTAACGTACACCATGACACGTGTCATCATCATATGGTGCCGATAATCGCCATCGCCACATGTCGACACGTGTCATCCCGCGTGTCAGCCACGTCAGCAGAAGACAGAGTCAACGTGCCACGTCACCGCCACGTCATTATCAGCCAATCACAGTGTGCCACGTGTCATCATTCTTTGTTCTATGGTGCCGACAGTCACTATCGCCACGTCAGTGCCACTTCATCGCCCAATCAGCATCATATTGAGTTGCCAGCCGCCTTGCCACGTGTCACCTTATCACCTTATCCACAATTGCCACGTGTCAGATAAGATCTGAATCGACCAATCACGAACTGACACGTCAGCGCGTCGCGACGCAAGAAGGAAATTTAGTTTCAGTTCGAATGTACCTTCCTTTTGAATAGAGCTTATTGACGCATATAAATAGAGCTCGAAATTTCAGTTTCAGATGTATCTTCCTCTCTGAATTCTTTGATGTAAATAGGGAGTTTTCTATCTAGTTTATTTTAATTTCAGTTTTGTAATTAATTTTAATTACGTTCTGTAATAATAGTAATTTACTTCTTTACTTTTACAGTTTTTACTATTCAACGTGAGGAGGTAACTTCCCCCTGATAGGGTGAAAGGTAATTCTTTTACTATTGTTACTTAGATTAATATCCTTTAAATATAATATATTCACTATTTAAAATTTGACTTAATGAGGATACCGCTATATTGGTCGGTTGGTAATTCATTTTAAACTGGTTTAAACCTGACTAAGCAAGGATACCGCCAGATTGGTCGGTTGGTAATTAAATTTTCTTACCGCCTATATGGCAGGTTTATTTTGGTTCCGCCTTTATGGCTGGTTGGACTTAATTTGACTTAATCAGGTTACAGCCTATATGGCTGGTTGGTAAAATAATCACAAGTTAATCTATTATATTAAGGGAGATATCTAAATAGTAAATAGTAAAAGTTATCCTTTTACCTTAGCATTTTATTTTATTGTAATTTACTTTTCAGCTTTTACTTTACCGCAATTACTTTTCAGTATTTTTACTTTATGTCTTTTACTTTTAAGTTTTTACTAGCCCTAGTTATGTGTTGTAACTAAGTTATTATCTGGGGTTGTGATGAATTCTTATATCACCGGTTTATAAGGGGTTATTTTATAGTTTGGTAATTTAAAGGTTTACTTATTAAGTCTTAAGCTTAATGCGTCTTGTTAATTGGCCACTAATAAGATTGATCTGGTAAATCTAAAATAAACTTGACAAAAGAATTTTAGGTTTCAGCCTTAGACTTAATAGCCCACGATCTTTCTTGAGGATAGATAACCCTTTAATAGATTTCCTTACAGGATAGACATATACCTGTCGGGCGGGGGTAGCCATAATTGGAACTTAAACTTAATGAATCCAGGTAATTTGGTTGACATAGACATATGGTTCAATTGGGTTATACTGAGTATTTGCATCTGACCATCGACATAGGCTTTCGCATAATTTAGTATTACAGGTTAGTAAACCAATATATTGCACAAACATGAAATAACCACTTCATCTTTTAAAAGATATTAGAAAGATTCACAACCCTAGATAGTTTCTTAATATTGAATTTTCTTAAACCTACTTTCGTGCAATTTTATTTACTCGTTTTTTAAATTTAGAATCATCACCATTTCAAATCAATCAAATAATCTATTAGATACTAGTAATCATTTGACCTCATAAAATTAATAGATTAGGTATTAAGTCCTCGTGGGATCGATACTTTTTATACTACTTGAACGATACATGTACTTGTGTTATACGCGTGTGATTACGCACCGGTCAAGTTTTTGGCGCCGTTCCCGGGGACTTATTTATCTTTCATTATTAATTGAGGTTAGATACCTTTACTTGTATCTAATTTTCTTTTTAATTATTGTTTTTATTTTATTGTGTTTCAGGTTCTCAGACACTATATGAGACGAACCAAAAACTTTGAACTCCGACCACTTGACCCAGAGATTGAAAGAACCATCAGACAGTTGAGAAGAGAAAGGCGAGAAGGCCAAGAAGCAATCATTAACATGGCACCTGAACCTTTGAACGTTGCACCACCAATTCTCATTCGAGACAGAACCATTCCGGTGGTTGACGGACTCATTTCTTGTATTGTACTTCCTCTCTTACCAGCAAATGCGGGTGTCATCAAAACATGCATCCAGATGATTCAGCAGTCAGTACAGTTTGGGGGAAATGCAACTGAAGATCCTAATGCCTACATCAGTAACTTCCTGGAAGTTTGCGGCACTTTCAACTACAACAGAGCATCAGAAGAAGCAATGAGACTGTGAGTTTTTCCATACTCCTTGAAGGACAGAGCTAAAGCTTGGTTACATTCGTTACCAGCAGGTTCCATCACAACTTGGAACACTCTAGCCACCAAATTCCTTGCAATGTACTTTCCACCAGCTAGAACTGTAAAGTTGAGGAATGACATCACATCATTCGTGAAACAAGATTCAGAATCCCTTTGCGAAGCTTGGGAAAGATTCAAAGATTTACTCCGGAAATGTTCTCATCATGAGATCGCAAAGTGGCTACAAGTCCAAACCTTCTACAATGGACTTTCTGGACTAATGAGAACCACAATTGATGCTGCTGCTGGAGGAGCTTTAATGGTAAAAGGAGAAGATCAAGCCTGAGACTTAATCGTGGAAATAGCTAACAACAATTCATTGTGGCCAACAGACAGGAGCATGATTCAAAGAATTACAGGAATTTATGAAGTTGGAGCAAACACAGCAGTGAATACCAGGCTGGATCAGATATGCAAATGTCTAGAAAACTTAGCACGCAAGTTGTGAACATCGTTGGAACCACAAGTTCACCATATGGAGGAGCACCAGAACCAATTCAACATAAATAAACGGTGAACTACGTCAACAATTTCAACAGACAATGGAATAATCCATATTCCAACACCTACAACTCAGGGTGGAGGAATCATCCCAATTTTTCATGGAGCAACAATTCAGGGCAAATGAACAACCCCCCACCCGGATTCCAGCAGCAAAACAAAGGTCAGGAGTATGACAAAGAACCAGGAATATAGAAGTGTTGGCACAGTTAAAAAAGCAAGAAGCAAAATACGATTTAGCAGCTATGGTTCAAAATCAAGTGGCATTGAATCAAAGTCATTCAGCTTCTATCAAAGCACTGGAGAATCAAATTGGACAACTGGCCAAATCTCAAAGTTACAGACCGCCAGGTAATCTTCCCAGCAACACAGAACCAAATCCAAGGAACATAGGGAAGGAGCAGTGTTATGCCATCATGTTAAAAAGCGGTACTGAAATCAACAAAGATGTTGGAGCCAAAACAACTGCTGAGGAAGTTCCAAAAGAAACAAAGCAACAGATGGAGGAAAAAGAAGCAAAGGAAAAAGAACACTCTCCACCTCCACCTTTTCCTCAGCGTCTTCAGAAAAACAAACTGGACAAGCAGTTTGCTCGTTTCCTGGAGGTGTTCAAAAAGCTGCACATCAACATTCCATTTGCAGAAGCCTTGGAACAAATGCCCAACTATGTAAAATTCATGAAAGACATTCTTTCACGAAAGCGGAGATTGAGAGATTACGAGACACAGTCGCATTATCAGAAGAATGCAGTGCTATCATTCAAAGGAAGCTTCCCCCAAAGTTGAAAGATCCTAGCAGTTTCACCATTCCTTGCATCATAGGGAAACATAATTTTGGTAGGGCTTTATGTGATTTAGGTGCGAGTGTTAACTTGAGTCTCTTTTCTATTTTCAGGAAACTGTAAATGGAGAAACAATGCCAACTTCAGTCTCTCTACAACTTGCTGATAGAACGCTCGTATTTCCAAGAGGCGTAGTTGAAGATGTGCTGGTCAAAGTTGACAAATTCATTTCCCCATCAGATTTTATTGTCCTTGATATGGAGGAAGACGAAGACGTGCCGATCATTCTCGGGAGACCATTCTTGGCTACAGGTCGAACCATTATTGATGTACAAAAATAAGAACTAACCATGAGGTACAAGACCAAGAAGTAACATTCAATGTTTTCAAGGTCATGAATTTCCCAGATGATGAAAAGAAGGAGGAATGTTTCAGACTTGATATGATACACAGTACCATTCAGAACTCCAATGCAATGCAAAGTTCTACTGACAAACTTAAAACATGTCAATTGCATGTGGAGCCTGAAGATAAATAGTCTTTTAGACTGAAAAATCCAATTCTTGCACTACAAGCAACAGAAGAGAAAAAGTTCCACCAACTCAACGAATGGAGGAATTTCACAATCAGTCTTTTGAGGATGCCAAATTGTATAAAGAAAATGCCAAGAAGAGACAGGATGAGAAGTTAGTGCGCATACAACTGGAACCAGAACAGAAGGTACTGTTAAACAAATCAAGGGTGAAATTCTTCCCATGGAAGCCAAAATCACGGTTGTCAGGTCCATTTGTGATCACCAAGCTTTTACCAGACAGAGCCGTTGAGATACATGATCCTGACTCCAACAAAACTTTCAAGGTTAAAAACAAGCGTGTTAAGCACTACTAGGGATAATCATTTGAGCGACAAAAAGAAAGTGTCACACTTTCAGATCCAGCCTAACGTTCGAGAAGTCACGTCTAGCTGACGACGTTAAATTTAGCGCTCGCATGGAGGCAACCCATGCAATTTGTGTATATATTGTGATTTTTTGTGATTTCATTTTGTGTGTTTAGTTTTTGCAGGTTAAGTCATTTCAGGATGGAAGAAATTCTCTCAAATCTTCACAAGAAATTTCCTTCTCTCCCTCAAAAATCTCTTATGAAAGTCAACAAAACTGGCTTTGAACGGATGAGATTACTGATGATCAAAGGTATTCCTACTGACATTCGTTGGATTATTGAGCACGGGTCTGATTGGCAGGTGAGTCTTCTGACTCTTTTATTTCACATCTGCGTGGTTTAGGAAGGAGCACCTATGCTAAAAAGAGAAGAGCCAAAAGAATGTGTGTTTGTTATAAATGTGCTTGTATGTTTTGTGATACTTGATGAGTGGTAAAACTATCACTATTTCCCACTCATTTAACTTAATATTTTGTATAGTTTCTTGAGTTTTGTGAATATTTTGATGTGTTTTGTGCTATTTTGTAGATAAATAAAGTTTCAGGAAATTCTGGAGGTGATTTGGAGCAAAATTGTGAAATTTGGCAAAAAAGGTATTTTGGTAATTTTGGGGGTCCCGGCAAAAAGGGTATTTTGGTAATTTTGGACATCCCGACACCAAAATAAAGTTTCAGGACATTCAGGAGGTGATTTGGAGCAAAACTGTGAAATTTGGCAAAAAGGGTATTTTGGTAATTTTGGGCGTCCCGACAACGAGGGTATTTTGGTAATTGCACCGCATGCCACGTGTCAAAAATTCAACGAGCCGTTTTTTTTTAGCCACCATGCCACGTGTCGAAAATTCAGCGATCCAAAAAAAAATAATAAAAAAATAAAAAAATAAAAATCAGAAAAATAATAATAATAAATTGGATTTTTTTGCCTATATATATATTTTGAATTTCTTAGTTTCAATGTACCTCATCCTCTGAAATCCTTATAAATAAAAGAGAGTTCTTCTTATTTTCTTCTTATATTCAGTTTTATTTACGCTTTGTAGTAGTAATTATATCCATCCATGTGGGGGTAACTTCTCTATGCTGAGGTAATAAGGTAATACTTTTACTTTTGCTATTTAGATTAATCTCCCTTAAAATATAATATATAAACTATTTAAAACCTGACTTAATAAAGGATACCGTCATTCTGGACGGTTGGTTATTCAATTTAATCTGGTTAAACCTGACTTAATGAGGATATCGCCATACTGGACGGTTGGTTTAAAATATCACAAGAATATATATTATATTATGGGAGATATCTAAATAGTAAATAGAAGAAGTTAATTCATTTTACCTTAGCATTTTATTTATTTTTCCGCATTTACTTTTTAGTAATTTTTATGTCTTTTTACTTGTCCTAACTATGTATTATAACTAAGTTAGTTTTCTAGGTTGTGATGAAATCTAATATCACCGGTTTATAAGAGGTTATTTTATAATTTGAGTAATTTAAAGGTTTACTTATTAAGTCTTAAATGCTTCTTGTTGTTTGATCACCAATAAGATTGATGTAGTAATTCTAAAATGAACTAGACATAGGGATTTTAAGTTTTAACCTTTGACTTAATAGCCCACGATCTTCTTTGAGGATAGATAACCCTTTAATAGATTTCCTTACATGATAGACATATACCTGTTGGGCGGGGGTAGCCATAATTAGAACTTAAACTTAATGAATCCAGATAATTTGGTTGACATAGACATGTGGTTCAATTGGATTAAACTGGGTATTTGTGTCTGACCATCGACAGATGCTTTCACATAAATTCATGTTTCAGGTTAGTAAACTGATTTATTACACAAACTTAAAATAATCACTTCATCTTTTAAAAGATATTAGAATGATTCACAACCCTAGATCTTTGAGTATTTTATTTTCCTTAGTATTTTCTTTTGTATTTTTATCTTTTTATTTATTTAGCAAATCTACAAATCAAATCATTCAAGCAATCAATTCACTTCTCCCTCAATTAGATATTTGTAAATAAATAGTATCAACAATTAATAACAATAGTAGGAATTAAGTCCTCGTGGGATCGATATTTTTATACTATTGAACGATACGTGCGCTTGCGTTATACGTGTGTGTTTACGCCGGTCAAGTTTTTGGCGCCGTTGCCGGGGACTTATATTTCTTGAGTTATTAATTTTGAAGCTATCTAATTTACTTGTATCTAATTTTCTTTGTTTTTTTATCTGTACTTTTTATTTCTTTCTTTTGTTTTCAAGTGATTGAAAAATGGAACATTTTGAAACATTACGAGCTTTACCAGAAAAAGATACACCCCAAATCCGGGAGCAACAGTCTAGTTTTCTGAGGCCTGTTGTCCAGCCCAACAACTATCACTGGAAGCCAGAATCAAGCAATACTACATTTACTCATCAGAATGAAATGGGGAGATGTGTAATATGTGATGGTAACCACTCGAGCGATCAATGTATATACCTTTCAGAGTGGCAGAATTATTGGAATCATTCAAGGTACGTAGAATCATCACATTTTCCATCTTATCCATCATCTATCTATGATCTTCATCAAGAACCAGATCCATCAGAGGAAGATCAGTTGAATGACATGCTAAAAGATTGGCTCGAGAAACGAGAAGCTCAATTTGATGTACAAATTCAGAGTCAAGCAGCGTCTATACAGAGGATGACAGATCAAGTTAGACAACTAACAGACAACCTGAATCACATATCTCACGGAGCAAATTCAATAATACTGAAGAAGCCTTCGAATATTCTGAGATTCATCATGACATCATAACAGAGGACGAGGCTGAGCAGTATCAAGAATCAGAGGTATCAGTTCAGGAACCTGCACCAACAAAGTCTCAATTTGATTTTTAATTATTCTGACTCTGACGAGGATGAAGAAGCTGAGTTTCTTGTACTAACTGCACCAACAAGGAAGGATGAAACTTTCCATCCTCAGAATGCAGATCTTGGAGAATGCTTTGCACTAATGTTTGAAGACGATCTACCTAAGCCAATCAGTTCACTTAGATCAGAGGATGAAGACCTAAAATCTGACATTTCTTTACATTCTCACATTGATATTTCAGGAGCATGTATTTGACAGATGACAGATGAAGAACTGAATATTGAGATCATAAAATTCATCTGTGAAGAAAAAGTGGAGCAAGAAGCAGAGCAAATAGAGGAGCAATTGTCAAACAATTAAAGATACAGTGAATTCAGGCGAAACATCACTGTTTTGGGGAGTACAATTTAGAGATATTACTCAGAAACTTGACAGAATGGAAATTCCATTCCAAGTCAAGCACCATACAAGACCTCCTGATTTTCTTTCTTTCTTTTCAGGAATCACTGGAGCAACAAATATTAAAAAGGTGGCACAAGCACTGAATGAGACAAAATTCTTTTTACCACCTTACTGTTGGAAGAGACCCTTCAAAAGAAACGCACATGGGAATGTCTTTAATAGGACATCCAAAACGACGCTGAAACCGCCTTGACAGATGGATTTCAGTCACGTCTGGCTGAAGACGAAAAATTTAGCGCTAGCAGGGAGGCAACCCATGAAATTTATTATAATTTCTATATTTTGTGTATACATGTTGTAGAGTTTTGTGTGTTATTTTTGTAGGAAAAGCTCAACCAAAGCATAAGACAGAATGAATGGTGTTTGGAAAAGATAAAAGATAATTCATTAGTGATGGATGAGTAAGGAATGAATTCTTGAGACGCATCCTAATGAATTTATACTAAGCGAATGGCGTTGTAGGCACTGCATTTTTGCATAAAGTCCCTATGATGAGTCTCATTTGGAGGAACTACCTTTTAAGTCACGGAAGTCACGAGAAACGGACGTCGGAAGGGGAAATTCAGAATAAGTACGTCATCGGATTCATTTCACAAGTTCACTGTTTTCGTTCGTGCTGCGTTCGTTACTTCGTTCGTGCTGCGTTCGTTACTTCGTTCGAACGTCAAACAGATTGCAGGCGTTCGTGCCGCGTTCGAGGAGGCGTTCGAACGGTGTCGGTAATTCTGGTTTTCCTGCTAGCCTCACACCCAAGCCCAATTAACCCACCAAAGCCCATAAAACACATCCCAATTAATAAAACACATTTAAAACACATGGGAAATTAAATTAAATCTTAATTAAATTAAACATTGAATTAAATAAAATATTTAAACCATTTACCAATTAAATAAAACATAAAATATAATCATACCTAATTAAGACAAATCAATATATTAACTTCCTAACTAAACAAAATCACATACTAAATTAAAAAGATGTCATGCCTAATTAAAATCAATCATAACCAATTAAAAATATTGTATTCCTAATCTAGCCAAATTTTTCCCCCATCAAATCCCTTGCTTTCCTTGTCCAACACCAAATCAAATCCTCCCTTTAATGCCAAGTCACTTCCTTGTGAGACAAGGTGAAGCCCTAGCCATTCTCTATATAAACAACACCTCTCCAAGGCATTCCCCTCCCCGAGGGCACGCCCATTACAAGAAAAGAAGAAAAGAATTTCCACCCCTTTCCCCTAGCTCATTCACAAAGAAACACCCAAGCTCATACACACAACTCACACGAAAATCACAACACCCACAAGAAACACCCAAAGCTTATTGACACAACTCTCCCTCACTCTCAATAATCGAAGATCACAAACCAAAGAACCCTCATTGCCTTGACCAAAACACATCCCGAACAGCCCTTTACCTCATCAAAACAGCCCCCGAACCACACCATAACACCACCGAAAATCACACCCAAAATAGTAGCCAAAACATCCCAAGAACAGTAACTAAAATACAGCAGCAGAACAGTAGCAAAACGGCAGCGAATCGGAGTCAAAAGCAGCAGCAAAAGACGGAGAACGACGACTCCAAACGGTGAGACAACGAACGAGAGCAGTGAACCAGTGAACCGGAATAGTTGAGGAGCATCCACCCTTCCGACGATCGTGTGTTGTACATCCGAGAGGTGATTTGCAAGGTTAGACCTTATGGTACTTTTCACACTCATCTTTATTTGATTTTTGTTATTTATCTTGATCGTATTTTAATTATTTGTTGAATCTTGTTTGTGTATGATGTGTGTTGTGGGTATTGGATGAATGGAAAAGTGTCGTCTCTTGTGGTATATAGGATGGAAACCCGGACATAAATTTCATAGCCGATTCCGAATGGACGGTAGTATGATCTGTACTCGGGATACAACTCCACGTACCACTTGAGTAAACGGCACACTCTTTTTGTTTTATGTTGCTTCGGTTTATTTATTTTTCGTTATTTGAATTCTGCATGTTACTTTTGTATGTGTGATACAACCGAGCGCATGGGCTTAGTAAGTCGGATTAAAGGTCCCCTATTTGGAGGGGTTAAAATCCTTTACCATGATGCTTTGCCGCGCCCGTTGATGTGTGTTTGGTTGAATGCAAGATATGTTCAATCGGATATACTAAGTTTGATATGATTGTCTTTATTTTTATATGCATTGAGATAAGCGCATGGGCTTAGTAAGTGTGATGAAAGGTCCTCTAATTGAAGAGGTTAAAATCCTTGCCACGATGCTTCGCCGCGCCTCGTATTTCGCTATTTGCTTTTTTATGTATGTATTGCATCGCATTTTATGCATCAGGTCAGTTCCCGTTCGAACGCGTTATCAAACGCTATACGAACGCGACCCTTCTGTTTTCCGTTCGAACGCCTTTTACAAACGCTACTCGAACGCGCATGCATTTTGTTTCATCAGGTCTGGATCCGTTCGAACACGTTATCGAACGTTATACGAACGCGAACCTTCTGTTTCCCGTTCGAACGCGTTTTACAAACGCTACGCGAACGCACACGCACACGCACTTTCTTAGTCTTAGCATGCATCAGGTCTGGTTCCGTTCGAACGCGTTCTCGAACGCTACACGAACGCATACGCACTTTCTTAGTCTTATCATGCATCAGGTCTGGTTCCGTTCGAACGCGTTCTCAAACGCTATACGAACGTGAACCTTCTGTTTACCGTTCGAACGCGTTTACAAACGCTACACGAACGCGCACACACTGAACTGAGTCTGTCTCATCATATTCATGCATAATTGCCTCTTGGTTGATCTTTCTTGTATTATGTAGCCAATCATATTATTTGTATTCCTGCATTTATCTATTCTATGTGTTCTTGGGATGATATTCAAGCATGATTAGGCTGTTAGCATGTTATTTGGTTAATATGTTCATGAGATAGTATTCAAGCATGATTAGGTTGTTCTTAGTTTTCCATATCATATGATTGAGAAATGTTCATGAGATTGCCATGAGATGTTGCATGTTGTGATGAACTTGTTGATGTATGCATGTGAATTTAGAAGCATGATATTCTTGGAAATAAGTGTTACTTAAACTTGATTAAATTATTACATAAATCCTTTCATTACAATTGACATAAGAAATGGACCATTCTGACCCAACGGTTTGAGGTCTTCCCTTGCGAGGGGTGAGTGCGGCCTTAAATCTCATTTTCCCGGTTCACACCAGGTGGCGACTCTATCATTCTTCGTTTAGTCCCACG